>OW679196.1:57667131-57742056 GCA_940337035.1 Agriotes lineatus
GCAACCGGCCCTTAATATCGTAATTCGAGCAATTTTTAGTTTATTACAGATTAAATTTCGTTAGGTTAGGGAAGATTAGGGTAGGTTATGTGAGGTTAGGTTATTGTAGGTTAGGTTAGGATAGGGACGGTTAGGTTAGAAAAGGAGGAGAGGTAAGCCTCCTGTCAACAGAAGCGGAGGAAGACGTTATTCTACTAGTGAACACGGAAGGCGGGGGCAAAAGTGTATTAATAAAAAAGCTAATGAGCATTCACCTCCAACTTAAGAAAACGATAAACAATAATATGAAAAGGGCTAAAATTAAATACACTATCAGCAGTTATAGAACGAAGAAGGACATGCAGGAAGACAAGAAGAAAAGGAGGAAGAATTCTTGATTGGTATAAGGAACAACAACACCATCGACATACAAACTGAATATATTTATCAAGCGGTTGAAAAGATAGTTGAAATTGGACGAATCCCAGCTGCCGGTATTTTAAATGTAATTTTATACATCCCGGCAACCGGGATTTTTAGTTGAAATCGAACGAATCCCGGCTGCCGGGATTTTAAATGTATTTTATACGTCCCGGCAGCTGGGGTTTTTAGTTCAAATCGAATGAATCCCGGCTGCAGGGATTTTAAATGTAATTTTATACATCCCGGCTGCCGGGACCTGATCCACTGCCTATCAGATTTAATTTTGAACTCATGATTCCATTGAAAATTGTTTTTCCAAGTCAACTTCGTAAACTTTCTGTACCTTAAATGCGTTTATTTAATTTTTTATATTTTAATATGAACTGTACGAGAAAAGTACTTTATATCAACGATATTTATGTATACATCAATGAAAGCAGAACAAATAGGCGTTTCAATACGGTAGAAACTAAATATATTAAAAAAAAAATGTTTTAGAGTTTATTTTCCAGTATTCCTAGGGTATTTTGTTAAATTGTTAGCAGTCATATTTCAGAATGATTTAAGATTCTCTTCTACAGTCTGCACTATTTCACCAATTTAACTGACCCTTACTTTTTGTAATAATAAATAGAAAGCAATAAAAAATGGGAACCGTACACAGATACAATCTAAAACATCTTTGTGGCATTCTCTTATTCACAACGACTTCAGTGTAGCAAAATACTGAAAAACATCATGTATCTTACACATATCTCTAAAGTGGTAATTTCAGTCATCATGATGGTGATTCATTCTCTGCATCTACATATAAATTTTCTTGCATCGCTTTTTAACTCGTTAAAAATAATCTACTCATGTAACCCCATAACCACCAACTGCTATCGGTATGTTAAAAAACCAGAAAATTCTCATGTCCTAACCACAAATACTGGTAGTCGCCTGTCCTTACAAAACGATCCACAAATGTCATACAATATCACTGGGTTTTGAATGGCCATCGGACGCGCTTCGCTCCTTGAAGAAGCCCTTCTCCGTCTTGCACTCCCTGATGGTGACAGTTTTCAAATTCACAGTAACATCCGTGATAAACACTTGATCCACAACAGGGTTCCGCGTCAGCCAGTACTCAGACCCCGGGCTCGTCAGCACAGGCGTTATATCACTAATAGCACTATTGTTATTATTATGTCCATTCACTAGAAAATGTTTGCCGTTATTTACAACGTTATTGCCTAACTTAGAATCCACGCTACCGTGCCTTTTCCGAGCACACTCGCTTTCTGCACCGAGTTGTTCTGTCCGCTTTTCGTCCACTTGTTTATTATCGACCTCCACAGCAGCCGGTGCTTCTGGGAGCTTTGCTGGTGCATCTTCCGTAGAATTCGATCGCTTCTCCGTGCTGGGCTGCGAGGGGGCTTCTGGGGCAGGACTTGCACTAGCAACAGGAACAGCAGCAGCAGGCGCCGATTCTTCTTCGGTTTTAGAATTTCGTCGCCCATTTACTCGACTTTGTGGCTGCGTTGATGTCCCCGAAGCCTTTGGAGACAGCATTTTAGCAGTTTTGACCGGCGGCGGGCTACTGCTTAAAGGGCTGCTCGTAGTGATTGTTACCCCTATTTTCCCAGACTCTTTCGACAAGACCTCCGCCTTTCTCTTAGTTCCAGCCACTTCACGCCTGCTCAGTATTGGCCTGTCCTCGCTGCTGGAGCTACTGGTATTCTCTGCCTCTATTGCTGCCGCAAGAGGTGCTTCCGGCGCCTCTGCGGGTTCTTCCACTGCAGCACTGGCTCTGGTGTTTTCGTCTTCTATCCTAGGCGCTTCTATCTTAGGCACCGCTTTGCCGCTTTTTGAAGGAGTCTCGTCTTGGCTTTCTTCTCCACTGATGTGGCCCTCGTCCTCGGTTTCGGCTTGCTGCGTTTGTTCCGCCGGACGCTCCTTCTTCTTGGGGCCCCTTTTGTGTGGAGTGGAGTCTGATTTCTGGGAGCGCTCGTAAACGTCAATTAGGCGGACGTCCAAGATGTTTTCCTCCGGCTCCCAGGTGTTGTGTTTCTGACTCCAACCCTTCCATTTGACCAAATATTCTACCACACCCTATAAATGAAAATTAGTAAATCTTTGGACATTTGTGCTACTGTTTATATAGTTGTACAATCAAAAAATTACAATAAACATGTTATCGTGCTATATGCAGTTCCTGAAAATGTTAATGTTGCTTTTCTTAGAAATCATCGAGTTACTTCAAGAGCAAGCTACGGCCACTTTTTTGTAATAATGATTTAACCATACACGTAAGTCGAGAAACAACCATATAACACAATTGCAAAAACAATCTTCTTTATTTTGACAAAGTCTCACTTTACCAAAACAACTTAGGTTTTAGTTGTTGTACTTTTAACAGTACAAGGGGCTTTTCTGGAAAAATAATGTAAGTAGGCTAAGGGGATTTCAATGGGAAACAAAAAAATTATAGAAAGTCACATACCAGAAATACGCACCTCTATAATATTAAAAATAAAAGAATGAAACTTAGGTTTCAATATGGCTGACTCCCATTTTTTTAACTAACCAACACACTACGTGTAAGGTACCGCCATTAGTGATTTTTATATCTATCCTTGTCCTACAATTTTCTCAAACTGGGGATAAAAAATATTTTGACGTAACTTTGACAAATACTACTGTTGATTGATGATAAGTGACATAACCTAACATATTTTTGACTTTAGAACAGTGCCATTTTACCAAAAAAATCTTCAAATCTATTGTCTTCGTTAATGCACTTGGGAATTTGCATTTGTCATCTTTATCTTACAATTTCCTCATGCGAGGAATGGAATGGCGATACCTCACATTTAGTGTGTTGATCTAGTGACCTTAGTGACCTCTTGTTAGACAGCGCCATCTGTGAACAGCTCAACTAGATATAGTGCATTACGTGTTGCTTGCGTTGATTAACAAAAACTGCGTTTCTATAAACTATGTGTTGATTAAAAATGTTAAAACTTGCGAAATTGTGTTTCAAAGAGCCGACAGGTGACACGAACGCCTCCTGATGGGTGGGCCAATTTCTAACAATTATTTGACAGCAACATTCAGGAAATGTTTCTATTAATAGGCTTTTTGTGACTGGTAATTTGTGTCGTCTACTCACTAAATCGGCACAATTTGGAACACAACACTTCTTGACATACCCACTCATCATTATAGTTTTTCAAAACTTACGGCTCACAAGAACGCTGTCAATTTGAAAGTTGTGTACATTTCAATCAGCCGAGACGCAAGGTTAGTAGAACTGAGTATGCGAATTAGTCAGTTCTATTGTATCAACCTTGCTGAGTGGCAATACTAGCACCCTCCGACGAGTGGGCCAGTCTCTAACAATTATTTGACAGGTATATTTAAAAAAACTTCTCTATTAGTGGTTCAATTGTTTCAGGTAAGTAGCTTCCTATAACATGTTAATTTGTTGATATGTGGCATGCCACCACCAGTGGCAGGTTTAGATTTTGTGAATGTTATTGTCAAGAGTGTTAAACGAGATGCCTATTTTTCTTGGTCCCAGGATCTTTAATCTTTCTTGATGTCCCTGTATAAAAAAAACAAACGTACAGTGACTTTGTAGCTTCCATACAGGGCCCGCGCAACCGCGCATGCAACGCGTGCACCGCACGCGATCGCCACACTAAAGGGACGCCAAACCGAAGGTTTGTATACAATTTAAATGTTTAATTTTTCAACAATTTCCAACGATTCCAATGAACAAGGCAGTAAAGCACTAAAGAAATCAAATATTTTTTCTATAGCAAATGTTAAGTGTGCTTTAATCGACTCAAAACAAAAGGTTAAGTGTTACTTTAACAGCAAGGGTAGATAAAGTAGCAGTTTAACATCAAGGGTAGATAATAGAGTATTATGTAACAAGTTTTATAAACGTCACTTTAGTCAAGAGGTTTTTAGGCACGAGCGGAGCGTAGCACGGCGAGTGTTTAATAAACGAGTGTCTAAGGGAGTTTATATAATGTGTTAAATACTATACTTTTTCTACGACCACAAATTTTGACAATATAACATCATATTATTTCATTAAAATTTGGAATTTTATGTTAGGTTAAATTATGCTTGACAAACGTCAAGTTGACTATTGAAAGTTGAAAACTAACTTGATTTTAGTTTTGGCTGTGGCTAATAAAGCAAATATTGTCTGAACCTAACTTCACCCCGTGACTAAAACGTCGTTGCCAACTTCAGCCCGTGACTAAGAGGCTCTTTAATCACAGGATATAAAGGCGTGATTAAAATATCACTTAGCGACGTGTATGTTAGTATGTTATATGATATTTTAGTTACAGGCGTAGAAAAAGTAATTTAATTTTCTAACTTTTATTTAAATTACATATTACAGCTTCGTATTATCCTAGCAACCCAATCTAGCTACTGATTTTAAAATGTGATTGACTTTCCCTATTTTCTTTTGAAATTGTTAAAGTTCTTGCTATAGAAAAAAAATTTGTATTATCCACGACGATAAAGTTATTACTATCCACTCTTGAATCATTAACGATTCACTTGTGGCCCTAAGATTGTTTTCATTACCTGAAGCGTCAAATCCCCTCGACATTATACAATATATATTTGAAAACAATCTAACTTCATCTCCACGAAATATTACCATTTCATTAAGAATCCTGCTTACTTTATACCTGTGTCTGTAGCTTCTGGTGAGAGATCCTTCTCAAAATTAAAAATAATTAAAAATTATTTGAGGTCTACCATGTTACAAGAAAGATTATCTGGTTTGGCAATCTTAGCTAAATCGATAAAATTGATTTTGACAACATTATAAAAGAATTTGCACTATTTGCAGCAGCCAAATCCAGAAAAAAACCTATTTAATTTTTGGATGATTGAATGTTTTATTTGTTTATCGTTTGGTTTGTTTTTTTCTTTGTAACAAATTTAAAGAATAAAATTTTAGTTTTTGAAATCTCTGTTGTTTCATTACAAAATTAAAATAAAATGTTTAAACAACTACAAGAATATTACAGCAAACCAGGAAATTTAAAAAACATATGTAGCAGGTTAAAGTTCTTATACTTCAAAATATTATTTATATAAGTACTACATATATTCAAAGGGCGCCAAAATATTTCCGGCACGCGGACGACGATAACTCTTGCGGGGGCCCTGCTTCCATAACCCATAAAATTTTATGAACTGTGCCTGACGGCAATTTTGTTTCACAGCACAGTTGATTTGGTCAGCCATATTAGAACTATTTGGTTCTATAAATGTTAGCAAGCAACGGTGCACACCTTCAATTAATTTATCTGTGACTGTGACACTTCTCAAATTAAACCGTGTTTTTATTAACATGGTATTGCTTTCTCACAAGAACACAAGATTTATAAAATTGAATCGTACATTCGAAATGGGGTTCAAGTAAATGGTAAATGGAAATACAGCACTCAAGCTTGTACTAACGAATTTAAACAGGGTGGTTGTTTACTGTGTGGACAGAGGATTGCTCCTTAACTATTAGAGACATCAAAACCAATTTTGGTATGGTACTACACGATCATTGGACCTACATTCACAAAAAATATTTAGGTACATACAGGGTGACTGACAAAAATATGCCAACCCAAACTTGTGTTTTTTTAAATAGAACACCTTGTATATTTTTGCATTTTTGGATTCCCTGTCAATTTAGAATAAAAATGTATAAAATTGTATTTGTAACACTAACCGTTATGAAGATAATGTCACCTAGTATCAAAATAGAGTCAACTTTGGAGCCACGATGCTAGCGCTGTCATCACGATTGTTAAAATCTGTTTGCACCACCGACTATTGATAATAGTCTACCATAATACTATAACTTTTAAAGATATGCTCGCACGCAGGTAGTGCTCTGTCTCTTTCTTGCTGCTGACGTCATTCGGTGACAAAGCTGTCAGCTGTGGCTGTCATGGCCATTTAGCATTTGCTGCGTGTTATTGTTTCCAGTTGTTATTACCTTACTTAATATTTCGAAAATGGTATTTTGTGGAGTAATTGGTTGTTCTAACAATAACAACAAAAGGAGCAAGCGATATGCTTCAAAGTGTCGGTATTTTTCATTTCCTACAGTCAAATCTTTATGTGATACATGGGTGCATAAGTGCTATCAACAGCATAAATTTAACATTAAAACAGCAAGAGTTTGCTCTGACCATTTTGTGGACAGAGATTAGTGTTTCAAAGAAAAGTTATTAAATTTACCACCTAATAAATGGAAACTAAAACCTGACGCCATACCTTCAGTTAACCTAACAAAGGTCCCGGACCGTCAAACCAAACGCGATAAAAGAGTAAAACGACATCGTTTGGTACAAAGCATCCATGAGTAAGTAATAATAATAATTTATATTTTACACGTGCTATAATTTCATTGCTTTATGCAGGCATCAACACCAATTAACTCAAAAAGAAAATGAACAAGGCATACCTGCAGCAGAGGAAGAATTTTACACAGCCAAAAAAAGATATCAGTGTTGCTACTCAAACTGAAAGGTAATGTTTTCTATTTAATGCACAATATGATTCATATTTAAATAATCATATATTTTTTTTAGTTCGCATGACATTGTCTTAAAAAAATTACAAATACTTGAACAAGAATGTTCCCAGCTCAAAGACATCGTCGAAAAGCAAAGCAGAGAATTACAATTGATAGAAAACATTTTTACTAAAGGGCAACTTCGAAAACTGAAGTCTGGCAATCAGGTGAAATGGACAATAGAAGATATTGCCTCTGCAATATCTTTATACGCAGGAGGACCCCGCTCATATCGCTTATTAAGAAAAAGAGGTTACCCGTTACCAGGTGTATCAACTTTGAGAAGGTGGGCCGGAAAAATTGATGTGCAGCCAGGTGTGTAAGATCAAGTCTTAAGTGAAAGTATAATTTAAAAAAACGATTTTTCCATCTTTTAGGTATCTTAAATACAGCATTGAAACTCATGAAAAATTCTACATTGTCTAAAATGGAGAGATCCTGCGTTATTCTGTTTGATGAGGTTAAAATACAATGTACTTTTGATTATGACAAGAAGACTGACTCTACGTTAGAACCAACAAAGTATGTTCAGGTGGTAATGGCTCGGGGAATATGTGGGAATTGGAAACAACCCATATTTTACGATTATGACTGCAAGCTAACTAAGGAACTGTTGTTTGAAATTATAACAAAACTGGAAAGCATTGGGTACCCAGTATATGCAATAAACTGCGATTTAGGAGGTAGCAATAGGGGTCTTTGGACAAAATTAAATATTTCTGTAAAAAAATCATGGTTCCTAAATCCAGTAAATAATAAAAATATTTACATTTTTGCTGATACACCCCATATGATCAAACTATTAAGAAACCATCTCATCGATACAGGATTTGTAAAGAATGGTAAAATAATCAATTCCAAACCAATTGTAGAACTTTTGCAAAACATAAAAAATTTAGATTTGAACATTATAAAATCAATGAACAATTTCTGACTGTAAAAGGTGCGCAGCGCCAAAAAGTAAAATTAGCAACAAAATTATTTTCACATACAGTATCACAAGCTCTTTCAAGAATGGGTTGCTTGGGCTTATATCAAAGTGATAATAATTGGTTAGAATGTTCAAAATTACTTAAACTTACGAACGACTGGTTTGATGTCTTTAATTCTAAGGTTGCACATAGCGATTCAAGAAATCGAAAGAAAGCTTATGGTTGGGCGTTGAATGAGCAAAATGAAATTTTAGATGAAATGGCTAAAACAATGCATTCTTTGAGAAAAATTGGTACTAAAGGATTATTGCCTTTCCAAAAAGGAATTATAGTCAGTATTAAATCATTAAAACTACTGTTTAATGATCTGCAAACTGATTTTAATATAAAATATTCACATATAATCTCATAAGAGCATTAATTCTTTCCGGAAATTTTTTTGAGTGCGTTCCAACAACGTCGTATTAATTTACCCGAGCGGGACGCGAGGGCAAATTAGGACGTTGTTGAATGCACGAAAAATAATTTACGGATATGAATTAATGCTCGAATGGAGATTCGGTAAGAAAATCGTAACGACACAAACCCTAAAAAGAAGTAGTCTACCTACAAAAAATTTCCAAGAAATTTTGTTGTTGTCTTGGATACGGCTTGTGAACTAATTTTTCTATTGGTCATTAATGAGTGTCGTACGATTTTCAAGGGTAATACCACAAGCAGTGGATATATTTTTGACAAATATTTTGTCGTTTCCATGTAAATTATTGCGTTTAAATTTCACGATACAAAATCACATCAAAAATGTCACGAGCCGAAGGCTGTTGAGTGAAATTTGCAATAATTTCTATGGAAATGGCAAAATATTTAAAAAATATATACCCACTTCGAGTGGTATTTGGGACGACTATTTAACAATATTAATACATAACAATTAACTTTAATGAAAAATAATCCAACAATTAATATAATTATTCATTCTCAATTCAGCGGAATACTTCCAAAACACAGTATTTTAAAATTTTTAAAACAAGCCACACAGTTTGTTGGGGTTTAGTGTTACGTAACCTAGCGATATCACTAAGGACAGAACATCGATGCTAAGCGATACTTCGCAAAAAGGCTATTTATTTTGTGAGTACGTACATTGTTTTGTGAATATTTTGCATGGTGCCCAATATTCAGTGATATACTGCTGTTATTGGTTAAAAAAAGCAAATGTCTGCAATGTGATTGGCTTATATGTTATAGTGTTGAATAGTCACTAACATATAATTTAAACCAAGATCCTTTAGAAGGATTTTTTTCAATTATTAGGTCAATTGGCGGCCTTTATGACCACCCAACTGCCTTACAGTTCAAATATCGACTTAGAAATTATGTGACGGGAAGAAATGATGAAATCATTTCTGAATCGTCAAATGTGGGACAGGCGTTACATGATGTGCCAAATATTGCAATTGTAAACATGGATTCTTTCAATAAAACTTGCGACGAGGCCTTAAATAATGAGAATGAGAAAGATAATGCAGAAGTAGGTTACTGGACAGTTGTTCAGTCGTTTTAAGAGTGCCTGCAACTGATGATGATAATGATTTAGTAGTTAATGACCTTTCTGCAATTCAGTGGGATGGATTAGAAAATTTAGCGGGATTTGTAGCTTTTACATTAAGAAAAAAAGAAAAACTGGGGTACATTCCAGACTCTAGTGATTATTCATTTTCATTGATAAATCATGTGTCTGAAGGTGGTTTAATGAAACCTACAGATGATTTTCTAAATAAGTGTAGGGAATTACATCATATTTTTAAAGAAATTAATGGAGATTCTTTATAAATTACAAATACAGTGAAATCTCCCTTACCGGACACCTCTAATAAGCGGACACCTCTCTTACACGGACATTTTGTTGGGAACCAACTTGCTTGCATTAACTTTACTAATAAAATTTTCTCTATTAACCGGACACTCTCTTAAACAGACACGGACACCATTTTTCGACAATTTTTAGACTGTGAATCTCTCTTGTACGGACAATAAATGCAGGCCCAGCTAATGTGGTGAGGCGTCCAAACAACCCATAAATCCAACATTTAATGATCATGTTGTTAAAATATAGAATTCTTTTGCAATACGGGCGGGCGGTATTAAGTCAACTCAAATCAGCGTTACGACTGCAGGAAATTCGACACTTTCATTACCCTATGCGCGATATTATTACAAAACAATCCATGTCGCTTGATTTTAGAGGCCTGCAATTCAAAACTACTTTGCCTTTTGCGTGGGCAGCCTATTATAATAAAAATAAAAATAGCAAGAATTTTTCCTGCTTGCTTTTATTGAATGAAAGAATAAGAAAACTAGGCTCAGGGCTCCCGCGACCGTGGAGTCTGCGGGTATCAAGTTACACCAGTGTAATCAATTCGAACCAGAGGACGATTTACCCGTATCAGTAATGGCTGAACTGTATAGGAATATCCCAGAAATCGAAGACGTCAACCCTGACGAATTTATAAACATTGACAAGAAAATAAGCGAGGAAGATGATGTAACCGAAATTTTAGGTGAATCAGCTGCCGTGATGTGCAGTTGGCAGAATTAGAAAACGATGGTGACTTAGAAATTTGTGAGAATGTAATCAAGACCCACACGGAAGCATTAACAGTGAACATTTTTAAATGCTTTGCTAAAGAAAGTAATGACTTTAAAGTATTCAAACTGTCAAAATATTTAGAAATACATGCGGAAAGTATAATAAACAGTCAGGAAAACCCTTACGTCAAATGAGTGTTTTAGATTTTGTAACAACTATTACATAACTTTGTTTCAATTATTTTATATTCTTCTCTGTATTGTTAGCGCGTATACCTTTGCATAATACAACTTTTTTAAACATAAAAATGGACTTTTCTCTTAAGCGGACGCCTCTAATAACCGGACAAAAACGTTGGCACCGTGCATGTCCCCTTATGGGAGATTTCACTGTAATTATATAAAAAACCTTTTGAAATGTGCAAGAAATATAGATTTAGGCGATGATGCTAAAAGATTGTTTTTTAGGTGTAAAATGTATTTTAGAATTAGAATATTAAATCGTAATATCAAAGAAAAATCTAAAATTAGAAAAAAAAAGTTGATTAAAATTATTACTTGAAGATTCTCAAATATATGTAGGTGCATATTATGTTATATATATTTTCTGCTTTAGTAGTATTTTGTTTATTTTCTGATCTAAATGTAATAAACAGGCTTTGAGTTTACAGATTTTATAATTATTTCATGTTTTTCTTTCATTTTTAATATTTGTATTATTAGTAATTATTTTATACTTCAACTAATTTAAATTCTTAAATAAAATTAGAAACAAGTAGGTATTTTGTTGTTTTACTGCGGATTATTTGTTTTTTTTACCTACTATTAATAATTCCTCTTTATAATGCATTTCTAATATAAGTAATAACCATTAAGGAATAGCACAGGTAAGTAGGTAAAAGAAGGCAACATAATTATGCCAGAATGCACAAACATGGAATTGCCTATCATAGCATTATTCAATAGGGGCTAGAATGGCTTGCTTTGTTTTCTTTGTCACTGGGTGACGTCATGCGCGTCAGAGTCTAATATATGCACAGCAACTGAGCATATCTTTAAAAGTTATCGTAAAATGATAGTCTACTTACAAAATACGTGGCAAATTTTTCGAAAAAGTGTAGGACTATGCAGAATGATTGATTTATGCGAAATGTAATTTTTCTCAATTTTTTCAAATAACAACACCCTGTATATTTTTTCATATTTGGATTCCCCGTGAAAAGTAGATACTAATTGATAATAGGTGTCATAACCATAAGACGAAGCCTTCTTGAGATATTGACGCTTTTATTCAAAAATATTGTAATACAGAAGAACAAATAGAACAAAAATCAGAGCAACAATCTATACAGGGTTAGGCAACGAAGCGGGGGTGGAAGATATTTCCAAAACTATGAGAGTTACATGAATATTGTGTATATAAAAGTTGTAGGTACGAAGGTGGTGCACATTCCTACAATAGTGCTGAGTATACAGGCTGTCTCAAAAATGTGTGGCAAATCAAACTTACTTTTTTTTTAATGGAATGCCCTATATCTGGGTAGCTTAAAAGGTTTGAATTGAAATACTCATCATTTTTATATGAAGTTGTGTGGGTCTAACGTCAACTGTTTTGGAGATATTAACAATTTTATGCAAAAAAATGCTGAACTTCAGGCGGCTGCTGTAAGCAATGAAAACAATTGAATGAAGGAAAATGCTACCAAAAAATTATAATTTTCGTAAACTACCTTTCAAGTGTAAAATGGCGGATCTCGGTATTAATGCTATACATATACAGGGTGCTCAACATTTGCAAATTTAATCATTTCGATTTTTTTTCAAACGGGACGCCCTGTTAATTTTTGACAAGCCCTTTTAATGAGCTTTCTTTTGATATGGTCCTTTATACCGCTAAGTTCAACTGTTTTTCAGATATGCGTCTTTGAACATAAACAATTTAAGCCCTTTAAGATGATTTATTTCAAAGGATAACAAACAAACGCTGTTAAAATAAAGGGTGCGGCAAAATATACCCAGCTATGGAATATTGTTACAACTTTCTTATTTCCTTGACAGCTGTCAAAAGTGAAGTTTTACATCAAAGTAGAAAGATACAGAATTTTGTTATGGGGCGTTATTCGGCTCAACAACGAGCAGAAATTGTTAAATTGTATTTCCAAAACTTTTCTTGTATAATTTCAACTCAACGCGCTTTTAGGCGGGCCTAATCGAAGACCTCCACACGGAGAAACAATTCGACGTTTAGCAAACGATTTTTTACAAAATGGCACAGTAAATGATATAAAGAATACTGGAAGATCTCGTTCTATTCGTTCAAACTAAAATATTGAGCTTCTTCTGGCTGATGTTCAGGCAGAACCAAAAACTTCCACAATAAGACGTGCAGCGCAATTAGGATTGTTAACAATTTCTGCTCGTTGATGAGCCGAATAACGCTCCATAACAAAATTCTGTATCTTTCTACTTTGATATAAAACCTCACTTTTGACAGCTGTCAAGAAAATAACAAAGTTATAACAATATTCTATAGCTGGGTATATTTTGCCGCACCCCATAGTTATTCAAACACTTGAGCTATCAAAAAAAAAAAAAAAACAGGTTTAGAAAATATAAATTCAGTCAGTGTTGATACAAGGAATAATAAACACGAAAAAACCATAAATGCAGAAATAAATTAATTCCAAAGGCAAATAAAATAAGATTAAAAAAAAACAAAAGCCAATACACCAAAAGCTTATACGTAATTACATTAAATGTTGAAATATGTAGTTCTCCTTTCCTGCTCTGAGTATTAAAGCTGTACAGAGAACTCATAATCAGCAAATATATGGTTTAGTAAAATAGAGATGGCATTTCATTCTCTGAATATCGTGATCTATTAAAGATGAATGGAGGAGTAACAGCTGTGCGAGCAACTCCAGGGAGAAGTAGGACAGCAGCATCATTTTTTTGAATAAAATCGTTAATATCTCCAAAACAGTTGACGTTAGACCCACATAACTTAATATCAAAAGGACGGGTATTTTAATCCAAAACTAAAAAAAAGTAAGTTTGATTCGCCATACTTTTTTGAGACACCCTGTATAATTAGCACTATTTTAGTAATGTGCAGCACCTTCGTACCTACAACTTTTATATACACAATATCCATGTAACTTTCATATTTTTAAAAATATCTTCCACCCCTACTTCGTTGCCGGACCCTGTATAAATAAAACTCAATTGCTGCATGTATGTTACATCATCACTGGAGAACGGCTCGACTGATTTGGCTCATTTTGTTTTGTTGTGTTCGTAATTGCCAGCACAAGGTTTGTAGGAAAGAAAATTTTGTGAAAATCCACCGGAAAAGTTGTAAAATACGGAAAATCAAAAAGATGATTTTGTATGGGATTTCGTATGTTTTCGTTGCTGAATGGCTTTTCGAAGAGAACAATGGGAAAATCGGAAAAATCTAATTTTTTTTCAGGATGGAAAAACCGGAATAGAACAATGGATCATCACTATTCAGATTCAGATCCACAAAATTGTGATTTGATTCATTTTTAACTTTACAGTAGTACCAAAATTCAAGTTAGAATTTTAAATTGAATTTTTTTTATACAGATGTGAACTCAACTTCAATCACTGGTAACATGTTGAGATTAGCCAATACCCTCCTTAGAGAAAATGAGTTACTTGATCCTTTTAATGTTAGATTTAAAAATATTGGGGTTGCTGCATAAGTAAAATGAGTGCTGCTAGTGTTTTTCTATTGTCTCATTGTTATTGTTATTTATTTGTTTCTTAGTTTAGATTTATACTTTGCATGTAATTAGCTACTGATGGTGTTTGTAAATTTTTCATTAAATAAAATAAAATAAATTATTCAATGACTTGAAAATGAGTAAAGTAAACAATAATTGAATTGAAATAAACATTATATTACATAAGTCGATAAAGTAATGTAGGGATGTCGTACCCGGTCTAAAATCAAACCCGGGTACCCTCGGGTACCCGAAATATATAACAAAAATGCAGAGCAGGATTAAGGATATGTGAGGCCCAGGGCTAAATTTGTTTAGAGGCCCCATTCCCATTTATGCAACGGATACTAAGGGATCTAAATGATTAGAAACCGCACTAGATTATAACCTTCGAATCTTTTCGAGGCCCCCGAAATTCGGTGGCCCGGGGCTGCAGCCCCATTAGCCCCCCCCCCCTTAATCCGGCTCTGCAAAAATGTTAGCGTACATCGGAACATCTGAGGTACTAGCTACCATTTCTTTACGCCGCTAGTTGTAAATTGAACTAAATTGAAATAGTACCGACTCCCTAATTCAAACTGCAAGTCGTCTGTTATTTGTCAATATTATCACACATGCAAGTGCTATCAAATTCAAGTACGTGACTTTTTATTCGAAATTCGTAGCAGCATCAAAATTACACAGAGGATGTTTATGTTACTCATCCCATACTGACGCGTACTGGTACCATTGACGGGTTGAATATTTCCGTGAAGCGAATTTATTATATGAAACAAGAAACATGTGGTATGGGATGGGGCGATTCTGGTTATTACACCATGGTTATGTTTTTCTAGAGCTTATTCCTATTGTTTTTAAGTTTTTATCATCTTCTCCGATAAGGGCCGACTTTCTATAAATTACATAATTTACTAGTCGGGTACCCGAGTCCTGAAAATATACCCGGGTTCACTATTACCCGGGTCGACCCGGGTACCCGCCGACATCCCTAAAGTAATGCTTTACAGGACCAGGCAGCTGTTTGAAATATAAGGAATTCCGGTTGAGTCTTAAGCCGCTGAGTCCAGTAAGCACACTTTCCTGACGTATTATATTATTTTTTTAAAACCCTTTAAATTTCACTAAAAAAATCAGCAATCACAAATAATTCAAAACATTTACATTTTTTTGGTAAGAATTATGTTGGACTAATAAAATTTAGTCTGATTTACTGATAAAAATAAATAAAGATCTTATTTAATTTTGTAGTTATTTATTTGAGTTAAGCTGTAGCTATGTATATCGAGGGAGCAATGGCATTTATTTCTTTTCTAAAATTTTGCTCTAGAAAATAATTATAGTGACTCGATTTATTTTGTGAAATGTTATCTAATTTTCAACATAACGTTGCAAAGCTTTAGTGTGGTATCAATGATGACATATACACAAATGCGGGAAGTAAAAAATATTACCTCCCACCGGGAGTATTTTAGATGCAATTTCGATTTTTTTAACATTAGGTACATGGGTCGATTGAAATAAATCTGAAGAGCCATGTCACACTTATATTAAAAAATCTTAACAGATTGTAAATTTAGTGGGAATTTAAAAAAAATAAATTTAAAGTTTGTAAAATCTATAATTTTTTCCGACACACACTGGTTAAAATAAAAATATTGGCACTTCCGTGGCCCTGACCTGCCAAGTCTCACGCCAAACTTCTAAATGGAGTGCAGTCCCTGAACTTTTTCTTAGATCTCATTTAAATAATTTTATATATTTATGTAATATTACAGAAGTAATTACAGTACACATGGATTAGATAACAGCTACAGATGTTTTGGACTACACAATTCAGGATTGGTTGTTCTTTCAATTAGAGCCTAATGATTCGTTAATGTAACAACAAAAATTGTAAAAGTGCCAAGATTTTATATTAATTAATCTCCCAAATGAACAAAATTGGAGATGTTAGAAAAGGTAAAGCTAAAATCTTTCAAATATTTTGAGCGCAAATGTGATACTAGAATAGGGCATTTAAAGGCTTTAAAAATGCAGAAAACCTACAACAAAGTGCAGGTTATGTGTTTGTGTTTGTGCAAATTTTAGTTAACTGAATATATAAAAACCTTAAGTATAATTAAAGGGGACCCCCCTTAACCAGCTGTCGTTTTAACTGACCGCTCAGGATTAGGGGTGGGATTAGGTCCTGCTTGGTCTGAAGAGAATTTTAAGAATATATTTTCAGTTTTTGAAAGATGAAAGAAGAATTAAAGAAAAACAACGAGGAAATACGAAGACTGAAAGATGAAATGATACGCAAAGAAACAAACTAGGAAAGAGAAAAGAATTAACTAATCAAAAGAATAGCAGCACATGAAAGTAAAAACTGAGAATCGAGAAACAGCAAAGATGAGAAACAACATCGTCATAAAAGGGACACAAATGCAAAGTGAAGACATGAAGAAAGGAGTGGAAGATTTTATGCAAGAAAAATTGGGAGTAAATCCAGAGATTAAAGCAGCATATAGCGTTGGAAGAATAAAGGAAAAAAAAACAATATTAGTAGAACTGAGCGAATGGAATCAGAAAAAGGCTATAATGGAAAATAAAAATAAGCTGAAAGGTACACTAATGGAACGGAAAATACAGATGGCAATTAGAGAAAAGGCAAAAGGAGAGAAAAAGGCCACATAAGCAAAATAGGAGACCAAAAACTAGAAGTTGGGGAAAAACTGTATGTGTGGGACCACACGAGTAATGAATTAAAACAAAAAAACTAAGCAAAGAAAAGCAGAATGTAAAGAGGACGACACAAGCTATGAATAGGACAACGAGTAAGGAAAATAAACCAAAAAATGACAAAAACAAGCAGAACAAAAAACTAAAGGGCAAAGAAAAGGACGGGAATAAGGACGACGACCATGGCAAAAGAATGGAAACGAAAGAAGAGGACGAAATAACAATTGCTACATGGAATATAACGTCATTAACTGGGAAAGAACTAGAATTAATAGGAGAAATGGAAGACATGAAAATAGATTTAATAGGAATAAGTGAAACTAACGCCCGTAGGTTAGATTTTGTGTCAGTTTCTGTCAAAACTGACTGAATTTGACATAGACGTACAGTGCCGCCAACATACTATTCATAACGAATCTCTGGCGAGTCGCCGGCGATCCGCTGGCGAACGACTATGAATACGGGCGTAAGAAACAAGGAAAAGGAAAGATACAGTATTTACTACTCAGGAGAACCACACAACCAAAGAGCGAAGAGAGGGGTAGGAATAATCGTAAGCACAGAAATGGAAACAAGTGTAATCAAATATGAAGCAATATCATCCCAAATTATAACAATATATTTAGAACTAAAAGAAATGATAGTGATAATACAAATATATGGGCCAATAGAAGGAACAGCGGCAGAAGTGCTGAAATTCTACGTAGAACTACAATACGAAATAGATAAAATAAGAGAATAGCAAAAAATTATAATAATTGGTGACTGGAATGCAAGAGTGGGAAGAGATGTCAATAGAGGTGGAGGATGCTTAGGAAGATTTGGAGAGGAAACGTTAAATAGAAATGGCAAGAAGATGCTAGATTTCTGTCAATCAAACGAACTGATAATTAGAAATACATTTTGGGAACAGAATGAGGAAAAAATAAATAACTTTCGTGGCAGAGAAAAATTCAAAAAGTCTAATCGACTATATAGTATACACCAAAAACCTTGAACAAGCGATAGAAAACATAAAGACAGAAATAGAACCAGAACTTTCGACAAATCACAGGATGGTCACAGCAACAATAAAAGAACGCATAGAAAAGACAGACGAGAGACAGAAATATTACAAAATAAACATTAAAAGATTAAAAGAGAAAAATATCCAAGAGAGATACAGAAGAGAAACTGATCAGAAATTGAAAAGCTTGGAGATGGACCCTAGAAGAAAGGTGGACCACATTCAAAGTCACAATAAATAAGACAGCAGAAAAAGTCTGCGGAACGAAAAGTAACAATCCCACACAAAAAAGTGATGGAGTGAGGAGATAATAGAGATTAAAAAGAAAGAAAGAGCATGGAAGAGATACCTGCAGACAAAGAATGAACAGGACAAGGAAGATTACATCAAATTGAGTAAAGGAGTCAAGAAAACGGTCAAAAATGCAAAGAGAAGAAGCTGGGAAGAATTCGGAAACGAACTGCAAGAAAAATACACAACGAATAACAGAGGATTCTGGGCTAAAATAAGAGCTATGAAAGATGAGAAAAGGAAAGAAATCGGAGGAATCAAAGACAAAGATAATAAGGTACAGACAAAAATAAACGACATCCTGAGAGTATAGAAGGAATACTACGAGGACAAATTTAACTCCACAACAGATACAGACGAACAAAACGAAGACCAACAAGAAGAGGCACCAAAGATAGAAAACATAAGAAGGGAAGAATTAGACGAAGCGATAAGTAAAGTAAAATAGGAAAAGCTGAAGGTGAAGATAAAATAGATCCTGAAATGATAAAATGCCTAGGAAAAGAAGGAGTAGATTGGTTTTGGAAAATATGTAAGACAGTTTGGGAAACAAAGAAAATTCCATTAGATTGGGAGAACAACTTGGTGCTGCCGATATATAAAAAAAGAGAACAAGTAAAGTGCGATACTGACAGAGCCATATGCCTAGCACCCACCTGATTCAAAGTTTACACGAAAATAATAGAAAAAAGAATAAGACAAATAGTAGGAAAAGAGATTGAAGAAGAGCAAGCCGCATTTATGACAGGAAAACAAACAAGTGACAACATATTTATAACTAGCAGACCCGACAGACGTTGTCCTGCCCGCTGCTTGCTATTAGCGGACCCGACAGGCGTCCTGCCCGGTGCCTGCTATTAGCGGACCCGACAGACGTTGTCCTGCCCGCTGCCTGCTATTAGCGGGTTCAGCAAACTTTTTTTCGATTTTCAAATTTTTGATTTTTTTCATTTTAAAACATATTGGGGGGTGGTGGGGGGGTGAAATTTTGGGGTTATATGTTCTGATATGCGAGAAATCTTTTAAAAATTAAAACAAAGAAATTCGTCAAAAATTAAAAAAAAATCCTAGAACCCGCTTTCAGCGCCACCTACCAAGTGCATTTGTGAATCTAAACCATCCAGGGACCCACTCAAACACACACAAAAAATTTCATCAAAATCGGTCCAGCCGTTTAGGAGGAGTTCAGTGACATACACACGTACAGAAGAATTATATATATAAAGATAAGGGACCTAATAGATCGAAGCCTAGGAACTGGAGAGGAACTTATACTGGCGTTTATTGATCTCAGAGCAGCTTTCGATTCAATAGAGAGGGAAGCCTAGAAGACATGAACATTCCGAAACACTTCATCCAAAAAGTAAAAGGGAAAGTACAGATAGCGGGGAGAAGATTAGAGGATTTCAAATGGAAGAAAGGAATTAAAACAGGGGGACAGTTTTAGCCCCCTGCTGTTCATATTAGTCATGAACAAACTGCTTAGAAATACTAGAGAAAGAACGAAAAGAATACAAACAACAATAGAATATCACAATCTGGAACCAGTAAAAATTGACACTTTATTGTATGCAGATGACATAGTACTGATAGCAGACTCCAAGATGAAGATGCAAAGGTTAATAGACATATGGACGGAAGAGATAGATGATTTCAAATGGAAATAAACATAGAAAACACCAAAATAATGTTCATAAATGAGAGAGAATTGGATATCACACAAATAAAATGCAATAACATAAACATAGAGACAGTAACAACATTTAATTATTTGGGAAGCATCATAACAGATGATGGAAATACAGACATAGAAGTAGCAAGTAGGATGAAAAGACAATTAAACTGGTACGGCCACATGGTAAGGATGGATAAAAACCAACTAGTGAAGAAGATATGGGGGACAAGAAATCACAGGAAGAGAAGAAGAGGAAGACCTAGGAAGAAGTGGATAACTCAAATAGAAGAGACAGGAAAAGAAAGGGAAAAAAGCATGGAAAAATGAAGCAACTAGCACAATCCAAGAAGAAATGGAAAAAATGGGTGAAGGAGACTAAAGAAAACTAACCCGAATCCGACACCCGAGAGGGTAATATGGAAGGGGAAAAAGAAGAAGGAAAAAAAAACAAGTCGGCCTTGACAGTGAAGCGGAAACTATTTTATTTTCAGGTAAACTACCCTTTCTGTTCATGATACGGCAAAATGTTATCAAGAAAAGTTGTTTAGAATGATAAATTATAGCCCTATACAAAATTTCAGGAAGATCTACCTACTCAGATTAAAGCATCATTTTTAATAAATACAATTTATTTTGCTCAATTTAAAAAAAACGGTTTAATCTGAGTACTTGGATCTTCCTGAAATTTTGAATTGGGCCATAATTTATCATTCTGAACAACTTTTCTCGGTAAAATTTTGTCGTATCATGAACAAAAGGGGTAGTTTACCAGAAAAGAAATGAGTTTTGGCTTCACTGTCAAGGTCGACTTGTTTTCTCAAAAACTGAAAATATTCTTAAAACTCACTTCAAACCAAGCAGGACCTAATCCCACAATCTTAAAATAAAATTCAAAACTTTTTAGTCCTGGGACATACTGTATAACAGATACTGTATTTTTGAAAGGCGATCAAACCATGTTTATAGTTTTTTTTTTCCGTTTAACGGGCCATTTTGTTATTCTAGCAAGGGTCTGGTCCCATGGCAACCGGTTAAAAGGGTGTCTACTGTAATACAAAGTTTCTAAGTGGACAATGTGCAGAACTTATCAGTTGAGTGACAGCTTTTTTGCAATTGATAATTATAAAATGTACTATAATTTTGAAAATTTTAATCAAAATGATGGAGTGGTTGTGAATGTTAAAGAAACATAATTAACATGGAGTTAGGTATTAAGATTCTAGAATAATAACGTAGCTTTTGTATCACTACTACATATCGCCCACCTTCCAGCAACAAATACAATTTTTTGTCAGATATTAGAACAGTCATGCAGAACTGTAATCAACAGTTTGAGATTTTTGCTGGAGATATCAATATTCTTGATTCTACCCGTATAACGTCAGCAAAATATTTGAATTTGTTGAATGACTTTGGCTTTATTATATATTTACAAATACCAATATGAGTTATGGACAGTTCAACAACTTGTATCAATCATCTTTTTAATAAATGTGAAAGTAATTTAATTCAAAATTTGTTTCCAGTAATTATCAAAACTGCAATTACTTATCTTTTCCCAATTAATTTACTTGTCAAAAATGACAATATAACTACCCTATCAATTTAAATTTAGATTTGTTTAATAGAAATAAAGTTGCTATTAATTATGATAAATTGAATCATAGACTATCCAGTGACACATGGACTGAAGTAATTAGACACATCTTGTGGTAGAAATATTCTTAAACACATTGAAGACACATCAGTCATGCACGATAGTTATTTACAATACAAGCGTAAAGCTAGTCTTTAGTCACAAGTGGGGTAGAGTTAAAACGCGAGTGTAGCGAGCGTTTTAAGCCCCGCCAGTGAAAAGATGCTTTACGCATATGTATCGTACAATATTTTATCTACGATGAAATCTAGAAAATACAGTAAATATAAAAAAATATTTTAAATGTAAATTAGCATAAACCGGTCATAATTTTACGTGATTAAAAATGTTAACTACGTTGCTACTGACCACGTGACTAATGAAATCATGTTATTAAACAGTCGTTTTACAAACTTAAAATTGCCAACTAAAAGTCAATTTTACACACTGTCGTAGATAAAAAATATTAAAGTATCATCTAAAATTTAAAACAAAATACACCATGGTTGACAAAAGGCATTTTAGTATCATTAAGAGAGATAAGTTAAGCAAATCAGCAGTAAAAAATTCTCAAAATCTTCATCTAGGTGATTATTATCGCAATTATAAAAATAATATAACTAAATCAATGTGCATAACAAATAGGCCAGTCATTTAAAACGTTGTAGATCGCAAAAAATTGCACAGTCCTGATTTTTTGGGATGTTGTTAGGATAGATATCAATAGTGTAAAACCAAGTTTGCAGCTTTGAAAGATCTGTGCTAACTGTGTGGTGCTCGAAGAACCTTTTTTATTCGGACTTTTTTCAGTTTTTGGCTTATTACCTGTAAAAGGTGCATCCTACGGAAAAAGTCGCTCTGTAGGCTTTTAAAGTAGACAAAATTTTCTACAATTTGAGTGTAACAGCAGCTTCGTAGCTCCAATACGTCCCGAGATAGAGCGCTTCAAAAATTGGATATTTTCCCAAAAAGTTCGAAATTGTAGTTTTAGCCATCTTCCGAGCAGAATATCGGTTAAAATACTCATCCTACGAGGAAAGTCATGGGAAATGAAGTTGTAGAGCGGTTACTTAGCTTTAATTTAATTATAAGCGAAACCATATCGGACTAATAGTTCCCTTGTTAGCAGAAAAAAAAACGAAAAAATTAAGGAAATCGGATTTTTCAAGAAATCGAACTTCTATTATTAATATTGCACAGTTACACCTATAGAATGTTATAAAAATGACATTACATTTATAAATTTGATTTATTGTTATATACAGTGTCCGCCAAAAAGTCGGCATATGGGAAAAAAAAATTATTTTTAATTTTTCAAAAGAACTTTTTACATCAATAATTTGTGCTTGTCTAAACACCTATTCAGCCCCTATCATACATACCGAGTGATTTTTACTTATTTAGGAAATGGAGTTTTTCGAAATTGTCAAAATCCGAAAAGTGCTATGTTTCGCAAATTAAGTAATTATTCAATGAGATTTTTTAGAGTTTTTTAGCTAACTGAATAATCTCAAGACCAGAAAACCCCTAACTTTTTTCAACTTTAGCTAAAAATTAATTTTTCAATTTTTTTAATTTTTTCAAAATTTCCATAGGTACCAAGACTTGATATTAAAATTCAAATTTTTTTATGTGAAGACTGAAAATTTATAATAATAAAAAGTAATATAAAATGTTAATTAGTTCTTTAGATTTTTTATTATTTGCCGAATAGTAAGTAGTATGTTTGCATAATTTTTAAGTTTTTTATGGAACATGCTTTTTAGGAGAAATATTTTTCAATTCTAATTAATCTCTATTTAAATAGCTTCAAGAAATTCTAATCTAGCCCTGTTAATGAAATACTGTTACAAAAATCCTATAAATGTTCTTTTACAGTTGTCTAAATGAAGAGATTTTTTTAGAAGATGTAAATTGGACAAAGAAAAATCTCCTCATTTAGACAACTGTAGAAGAACATTTACAGAATTTTTGTAACAGTATTTGATTAACAGGGCTAGATTAGAGTTTCTAGAAGTCATTCAAGTATATATTAATTAGAATTGAAAATTCCCCTAAAAACAGCCTTGCATAGAGAACGGAAAAATTATGCAAACACTACTTTTCGGTACATAATAAAAAATCTAAGGGAATAATTAACATTTTATATTATTTTTCCCAATTGTAAATCTTTAACTTAGTATGTGAAATTTTGAAAAATATTTAAAAAATTGAAAAATTAATGTTTAGCTAAAGTTGAAAAAATTGGGGGTTTTCTGACCTTGAGATCGTTCAGTTAGCGAAAAATAACACACTAAAAAATGTTTTCACAATTTCAAAAAACTTCATTTTCTGAATAAGTAAGAATCACTCGGTATATATCATAGGGGCTAAATAGGTTTTTAGACAAGCACAAATTATTAACGTAGTTTTTTTGAAAAATTAAAACTAAATTTTTTTTCCATATTATGCCGACTTTTTGGCGGACACTGTATATAACAATAAATTAAATTTATAAATGTAATGTCATTTTTATAACATTCTATAGGTAACTGTGCAATATTAATAACAGAAGTTCAATTTCTTGAAAAATCCGATTTCCTTAATTTTTCGTTTTTTCCTGATAACAAGGGAACTATTGGTCCTATAGGGTTCCGCTTGTACTTAAATATAGCTAAGTAACTGCTCTACAACTTCATTTCCGATGATTTTCCTCGTAGGATGAGTATTTTAACCGATATTCTGCTCGGAAGATGGCTAAAACTATATTTTCGAACTTTTTGGGAAAAATAGCCTATTTTTGAAGCGCTCTATCTCGGGATGTGTTGGAGCTACGAAGCTGCTGTTACACTCAAATTGTAGAAACATTTGTCTACTTTAAAAGTGTACAGGGCGACTTTTTCCGTAGGACGCACCTTTTAGAAGTAATAAGCCAAAAACTGAAAAAAGTCCGAAAAAAAAGGTTTTTCGAGCACTACGCAGTTAGCACAGGTCTTTCGAAGCTGCAAACTTGGTTTTACACTATTGGTATGTATCCTAACAACATCCAAAAAAATCAGAACTGTGCAATTTTTTGCGACCTAACGCGATTTTTGTGTCTACGGTGACTGGCCTAAAAAGATAATTATTTTAAAACAACATTAGAGCAAGTACAAGAGAATTTGAGAAAAATGTGGAACATTAAGGAAGCAACTACTAAAAATAAATTTGTAATAGGTAACATTACTGATAATGCTGGTAATTTAATCACTAATGATACAAATAAGGCTGATTTCATTAACAACTTTTTTTCAGGATGTGGCTGTTGATATGTCTAGCAGAATTGTTATCACTGATGATTACAGTACAGCTTCGCTAATCCGGACACACCAGTAATTCGGACTTTATTACAATTCGAACAGTTTTGTGTAATTTACCTCTATAATCCGGACACATTTAAAATTCTGTAAATTATGTGCTTCAACTGTCAATAAACTTCAGGGAATCCCCTAATTTTTTACTAAAACATCATTTACGCTTTCTTGAGAGTGGGAAA
This sequence comes from Agriotes lineatus, assembly GCA_940337035.1. Classification (NCBI taxonomy): domain Eukaryota; kingdom Metazoa; phylum Arthropoda; class Insecta; order Coleoptera; family Elateridae; genus Agriotes; species Agriotes lineatus. The sequence goes on from OW679196.1 coordinate 57,692,248, forward strand.
AGTATTCGCTTTGTAAAGTACGTTTTTTTCGTATAAAAATTTTCAAGGTCAAGGAATTTAGGGTTTTGTTGGCATAACTTGGATTGCTTTAAAAAATATATGTTGGTAGAGCAAAGTTGAAATGTAAAGACACCAGCGTCCCAGCATAACCTTATGGTGTGCCGGTGTCTTTACATTTCAACTTTTCTCTAACATTTGTTTTAGTAACTTTTTAGAACTAAAAATTGGTGGGAAATTTAAAATCTGGCATTCAAGTTCTATGTACATCAAAAGCTTTTGCTAATCTTTCGTAAGTCTTCTTTTGGTGTGTTAGGATGCAGATCCCACAGTTCCCCTGCTCACTTCAGAAATGCTTTTTTTACATTTAATTTTAAAAGATTCCGTATTTTACGCGTATTCAGTTTTAAAAAAGAAAAGCTGACAATTACATTTTAAATGTCAAAATGACAGAATTCGTTTACAGAAAAACCTGACGAAAATTAATTTTCTAATAATTTAAAAAAAGCAGTTTTGCCAATTTTATATTATCCTTGAAAATCGTACGACACCCATTAATGACCAATAGAAAAATTAGTTCACGAGCCGTAACCAAGACAATAAAAAAAATTCTTGGAAATTTTTTGTAGGTAGACCAACCTAACTGTGAGGGTTTGTGGCGTTACGATTTTCTTACCGAATCTGCATTCGAGCATTAATTCATATCCGGAAATTATTTTCGTGCATTCCAACTACGTCCTAATTTGCCCTCGCGTCCCGCTCAGGCAAATTAATACGACGTTGTTGGACCGCACTCAAAAAAATTTCCGGAAAGAATTAATGCTCTTATGAGATTATATGTGAAAATTTTTATAGGAAAAAAACGTACTTTAGTTAAAAAATTCAAATTGCCGAAATCAACAATATGTATATGACACTAAACAGAAGAAAAATAAAATTAGACAGTTTGTTTCAACTACATTTCACGGATCAGGTGTGTATGATTTTGTGAGTTATAAACTTAAAAAAATTCAAACCGGGCTGGTATGTAGTTCCAAAAAAGTTATTCGTCAAGGTGATCACCCTAAGGCGAAGAAGGCTTTGTATACATGGTTTTTACAGCATAGAAACCTTATACCATTTTCATTGGAAAATTTATGTGAAAAAGACAGATTTTTTTATAGAGAAATAACTGGAAACGATGAGTTTTTAGCAAATTCCGGTTGGTTGGATAAATTTAAGAAGCATGGAATTCGATTTTAAAAAATTTGTGGGGAGAAAGTGTCTAGTGATACATGTGCGGTGGCACCATTCCAAGAGAAGTTTCTACAGTTGGTTAACAAAATGAATTTATTTTGGAAAACTTTACCACCACTTAAGTTCATGAAACGGAAAAATCAACTCCCGGCAGAAAAATTTCCAAGGATAGAATAACATTCGTGCCTTGTTCAAATGCAGCAGGCACCCACAAGCTACCACTATTTGTTTTTGGCAAATCTCTTCACCCCAGATTTTTGAAAAACATTGATCTTCCCATCCAGTATAGAGCTGGCAAGAAAGGGTGGATGACCCAAACAATTTTCATGGGCTGGTTCAGAAGCTGTTTTATTAAGCAGGTAATAGTATATTACATACCGAGGTGGAAATGTTTAATTCGTGTCGAGAGATTAAGTAGTTAACCGAGACGCGTAGCGTCGAGGTCAACTTTATCTCGAGACAGGAATGAAACATTTCACCGTGATATGTATACTGTTTTATTCGCAACCACTTTATTCTAAACAATAATTGGAAAAAAATTATATTATGATACGACAGGTTGTGACGCGCATGAATGGATGAACGAGATTCCCAGTGTCCCTACCTACACAGCCGTCGCGAATGGATCGCGCATGCATGGATGAACGAGATTTCCAGTGTCCCTACCTACACAGCGGTCTGGAATGGATTCATTTCCAACCGCTGCGACGGCAATCACTTTTCCGACCGGTTGGAAAGTTACAAGTTGGGAATAGCTCATTTTCCAACTTTTTAAAAGTCAGTAATGATCTTTTTACATATATGGTTGCGAATAAAAAAAATTTTGGGCAAAAAAAGTTTACAACAAAAAGTGCTTCTTCTCCCTCACATCCAGCAAAAGATGTATTACATTTTGATCCAAATTTCAAAGTTGTCTCCCCCCCCCCCCCCTCCAAATGCACAGCGATAAGACATCCAATGGATCAAAATTTGATTCAAAATATTCAAGTGGCTTAGAGAAAAACGTTGTTGACTCACTTAATATCTCAAAACGTTGATTTAACAAACACTTTGAAGAGCTACAATTTGAAGGAGGCTGTCATGAACTTGCGTCAATCATGAAAAACCGTAACTGAAAAAAAAATCAGAGAAAATTGAACGCTACTCTGGCCAAAAAGACAATGGGATAAAGACAATGAATTTCCTTTGGGTCAGTTGAAACAACAGTGGGAATGTTGAATTCTATTAATCCACCAGTTAGTTCAGAGGAAGTCTTTAACTGGACAACTGGACAAGATGAGATGGAAAATTTTACGGATCAAGATTTAATTGTGGAGGCTTCAAAAGATGACGATGAGTTGAATAATATTACCGATTCTGAATGCGAGTTTGTACAAGGATCTTGTAATAAAATCAAGCACAACGATGCATTCAATGGGCAGAAGAAAATAACATTCCAATGCAAGATGTTCTTTTATTAAGAAGATTGAAATATTGAAAACACAATTTTTCAAGAACGCGAAACAGCAAAAAATCAGTGTTTATTTTGTTACGATTTGCGTTCTTTAATGAAATGAACTATGTAGGAATATACTGTACTTTAGTTAGCTGTAAGCCATCTGTATAATAAATATTTTAAGGTAAAATTCGTAGGCAAAATGTCATATTTAAATTACAACAAGCGGATGTTTAGAAACGTGCCTTTCGCTTGGGAAGCTGGAGATATTGCAATCTCACGAATAGATTAGAGTAAGTTTATGCAGGGTTTACTTCATAAACCGAAATATTGAGTGATGTATATGACCGGTAAGTGATTAGAAGAAGCAACGGTTGCAACTCGATCATAAAAATTATTCGCAGCTGGGACCAAATGCTTTTAGTAGAATTGTAAATCTTTATAGCGACAATTTGCGAAGGGTCCGAGCAGGCCACATTTCACCGTGGGAAAGCCTCAAACTTGTAAAATTCATAGAGCTATTAGGAACTGTCACGTCCGTATGTACGTCCCAAAAGTCCAAAATTTAGACCAGCTCTGATAGGTTATTGGGAACTTTGTAAACGCCCACCAAGCTTTCTTGGTCAAAATGGACTTAGAATTTAGTTAGTTAATAAGAAGATGTAAATACGTAAAGTTAAGAAACAACGGTATTAAACTTAAGTGTTCTGTAAACGGCAGAAAAATAAATGCAAGTATTTGTACTTAAGTGTTCTTATTAATCTCGCAACAGTAGCTTTGGTCTTCGTGTCCGAGTGTGTTTTAACTAAACGGATTGCCAGTTACCCCGACTTTAGGCGTCTCGCAATAATTTTAAGAAAAATGATTCTGTCTGAATGATAGAATTAATTGAAAACATCTTTCTAAACTTCAGCCAAGTTAGGAAGGCGAGCCAGGTAAACAAACGCACGTGGTCGGTGAATATTACGTGATAGAAAGGCGTTCTGTGGTTGGACGTTTCGAAGAGAAAGTTGAACACCGCTTATACACGCGCCTTTACACTAGAGGAGGAATGAGCGTTGTTTTGTTGTGCGGTAATTTCTTTTAGGCAACATGCAACGGACGTTTACGAAAAATGGGCACCGTGTGAAACTGGTTTAAGCTGCACTGAGAACTGTCAGAATCTTTGTTTACATGGCTCGTCTTCGTAACGTCGCTCAAGTTTAGCTTTATTTAAATATTTTTTAAAAATATTTTTATAATCAGTAAAATTCGCAAATCCGGACAGAGGGAAAATACTATCTGTCCGGATTAGCAAAGTTGTACTGCATTAAAACCTTTAAAAAATTCAAAGTATTCGGGATCTGAAGGCATAACTAATAAAACTATAAAAGCTATTCGATAGTACTTTAGTTCATATCATTAACATGTTTTCGCAAAGGTATTTTTCTTAATCAATTTAAATCAAATTTAATTATTCCAATTTTTAAATCTAGAAATAAAACTCAGGTTAATATCGCCCTATCTCACTTACAAACTGTATGGGCATAATTAGTGATGTGGGTTGGGTAAATACAGAGTGGGTCGGGAATTTATAAATGGGTATTTACCCCTGCCTCGGGTAAATACCTAAAAACTGGGTATTTATCAAATTTGTAATATTTAGAAAGCTAAGCTAACTCAGATAATAGTATTATCTTAATAAAATAAACTACATAGAAATAAACTGAAATATTTTATGTAAAATAACAGCTTAAATGTAACACTGAAAAGCATTCACCCGGGTAAATGAATCATTTATCGTTGAAAAACATTGTAGTTGTCGAAGTTTACAGAAATAAATAATTAGACACAATAAATTGCAACACGTCAGGATTTACAAAAAAATTGGAGGGACTTTGTGATTACTCTGACTCCCGGAGATTGGGATGATTCTTAAATTTAATGCTGTTAATGAGTACATTTATTGTTTGTACTTCATTATTTTTTGACTTGTTTCCATTTTTGAAAAATGAACTTTATAGGCTGTTCGTAAAACACTTACTAGAACAACAAATAAAACATCACACTTACTAAACAACCATATAATAAAAGACGAAGCAAAACAATATTGATAAATTTGATATGCCATGCCCCAATTTTAATGGCCCTGCGTTACAACTTAATATTAACTTGAAGAAATAATCCTTATATGTATTTATTAACATTAATAATAATTGTACTTATATACATATTAAGAAACAATCTTAAGAAGGCAAAGAAAATCACAAAATCCCATAAACAACGTTGTATACCGATTGGACCATAATTATATATAACAGCAATGAAATAGCATGAACAAAAGCACAGAATAATCGAGTACGAAAGAGATAGCCATAATAAAAGTTATTTTAGTAGGCATATTTAGTTGACTTATGCCATAATTAAAATGAGCGTCAAGTCAAATATTTGTTCTTCGATGACTGACATCGAAAGTAGATTTTTCTGACTGGCATTTGAGAACAGAAAGTTGACAATTTGCATTTTCACGTGAGCAAAATAGTTAGCCATGTCAAAATTAAATATGATTATTTTTGCCTTAACAGTATGCTTGGTCGTCAAAAAAAGTAGGCATATTTCGATCTAAAAGTGCTCTTGCTGCTTTTACATGCACAAGCGGCAAGAGTGCACTTTCAGTTCTTAACACATAATATACTATTCTATGTTCATCTCTTTCTTATTCGAGCATTGAATTCTGTGTTTTATTCATGCTATCTCATTGCTGTTACATATAATTATGAGCCCATCGGTAATTTTGGGCAGTAAAATGTTCTCAGTGCATCTATTTTGCTCTACATTTTGATAAAATTCGAATAGAGCACCTTCACTTACCAATCAATCATACTGGTTAGATTAGCTTTATACTATTTGTAAATCTGGCTATAAATACCCGTGTAAATACCCATTTTGGGTATTTACCCAGGCAAATACCCCGGGTATTTACCCTTAATAATAAATACCTAGGTAATTTACATCACTAGGCATAATAGTTGAAAAAGCAGATAGACGATGCCGTTTCTAAATAAATTTAAACTTTTAACCACTTCACAGCGTGGATTTCAAAACGTAGGAACAGATGAAGCAATATTCCAAATTACTAAAATAGTATACAGTAGAGTCCGCTTATACCGAACCTGCTTGTAACGATCTACCGCTTATCATCATCATCATCATAGCCTGTGGGATCCCATTATTGGGCAAAGGCCTCCTCCAGGGCTTTCCATTTTTCTCGATCTTTTCCATATTGCATCCAGTTTTCACCTGTTAGATGTTTTAATTCGTCAGTCCAGCGGGTTTTTGGTCTGCCTCTTGGTCTTCGTTTCATATGTGGTGTCCATTTTGTAGTTCTTAATGTCCATCTGTCCTTCATTCTGCAGATGTGCCCGGCCCATCTCCATTTCTGTTTCTTACACTCGCGCACTATATCAATTGTTTTAAATTTACGTCTTAAGTCCACTATTTTCACTTTATCACTTAGTTTTATTTTTAAGATGTTACGTATCATTTTGTTTTGTGTAGTTTCTAGTTTTTTGAGTTCATTTTTGGTCATAGACCATGTTTCTGCTCCATATGTCATTGTTGGTATTACACAGCTATTGAAAACCTTGCTCTTGAGATAATTGGGTGTTTCTGTTTTTAGTATTTCTTTTAGTGACCAGAATTTTCTCCAACCTTGTGTGATTCTCCTTTGTAGCTCTTTTTCTCTTTTGTCTTCAAACGTTATTATTTGTCCTAAATAAACACTTTCTTCTGCATATGCTATTTCTTTTTCTTCTATTGTTACTTTGAGTTTTCGTCCATTAGTGATAATCTTCGTTTTGTTAAAGTTGATTTTTAACCCTATTGTTTTGCCGGCTTCATTTAATTCATTTAGCATTTTACTCAAGTCTTTGCTATTTTTCGCAAAAACCGCCACGTCATCTGCAAATCTTAAATTTGATAAATTCTTTCCATCGATCAGAATACCTTTGTATTTCCAATTTAGGTTTTTAAATAGATGTTCTAATGTAATGTTAAATAGGTCTGGAGATAACGGATCACCTTGGCGAACTCCTCTTTTGATTTTAAAACTTGGACCTTTGCTTTCTAGCTGTATGTATGCAGAGTTATTTTTAAGTAGTTTCCAAATTAATTTTATATACTTATTTTCTACTTTAAAATGAATTAACGCTTGTATAATGCTTATATGTTCTAGGGAGTCAAAGGCTTTTTCGAAGTCTATTAAGGCAATGTAAAGTTCTGTATTATATTCATTATGTTTTTCGATAATTTGGTTAATTGTCTGAAGGTGGTCAATTGTCGAGAAACCCTTTCGAAATCCTGCTTGGTCTATTGAGTAATTTGGTTCTAATTGTTTGTATAAACGGGTTTGGAGAATGTTTGTGAAAATTTTATATATATTTGTGATCAAACTTATTGGGCGATAATTTGTGATTTTTTCTTTTCCTCCTTTTTTATGTAGTAATATGATTGTTGATTTGGTCCATTGTTCGGGTATAATTTCTTCTTGTATGATTTTATTAAACAGTAAATGTAGTTTGTCTAAAATTTCTTCTATTCCATCTTTAAGCATTTCATAAGTTATCCCGCCAAAGATATTAAATATATGCACACTTAACGTAAGAACATTGCTAAAAGAAGAAAACGTCAAAGAACTAGAAGCGGCACTAACAAAAATAAAATGGGACGTATTAGGTCTGGCTGAGGTAAGAAGAGCTGGTGAAACAATACTACAAAGAAAAAATGGAATAATACTATATTGGATAGGTCAAAATAAAAGCCAAGCCGGAGTAGGCTTTTGTGTAAACAAAAATCTTTCAACCAATATCAAAGAATTTCGGGGTATTTCAGAAAGAATCGCAGTTTTAACATTAAAAATAGAAAATAATTCTAGCCTAGTCATAATCCAAATCTATGCACCAACAAAGAACAGCTCAGAAGAAGAGATAGACCAGTTCTATGCATTACTAGATAAAACAACACACGAATACACAAATAAAAGTGAAGCCAAACACATAGTAATCATGGGCGACTTTAACTGCAAAATAGGCAAACGCACAGAAGGAGAAGAACAAGTATGTGGCCCCTTTGGATATGGAAGGAGAAACGAAAGGGGATTCAAACTAATAGAATTTGCAGTTAGCAACAAATTAGTAATAACAAATACCCTCTTTAAAAAAAGACCAGGAAAACAATGGACTTGGTTATCACCAAATGGACAGCACAAAAACCAAATTGATTACATTCTTACAAACAACAAACAGATAGTAAAAAACACAGAAGTACTGAACAGATTTGAATTCAGCTCCGACCATCGACTAATACGATTGACTCTAAAAATACAAAAACATTATGAAAGGGCCAAACTTTTTACAGAAAATATAAAACGAACACACTATTGGAATACAAATAACTTCAAGCGAAACCTACAACAAATAAACATGAACACAAACCAACAAGGAAAAACCACTCAAGAAATCTATAATGACCTAGAAAGGACGCTACAAAAAGCAAGTAAAGAAACCCAGAGAAATACGAACATTAAACACAACGGGAAAACAGATCAATTTTCAGAAAACACAAAGGAACTTATTAAGCAAAGAGAAATATTGAAACCAAAAAGACTAACAGACGGGAAAAGTAAAGTAGAATTCGCAGAACTAGACAAATTAACGAAAAGAGAAATAAGAAGAGATTTACGTGAAGCACAAAAAAAGAAAATAAATAACATTCTACACCACTCAGAATCAACCAAGGAAGTCTACAAACAGCTAGAGAAAGGGAAAAAATGGATACACAAGCTAGAAGACCCTAACCAAGACAACAAACTAGTGCAAAATAGGTATGAAATTATACAAGTAGCAACAGAATTTTACAAACAATTATATAACAACAAACAAAACAGAAACATCGATGAATTAATCTCCATAGAAGTTGAAAGCAAAGCCCCACCAATCCAAAAAACGGAAATAAGAAAAGCTATAGCAAATTCAAAATGCGGGAAAGCACCAGGAGATGATGGGATAACTTATGAAATGCTTAAAGATGGAATAGAAGAAATTTTTAGACAAACTACCGCTTATAAGGAACTAAATTAAAAGTCCCGCCAAAATTCCCATTACAATAATGATAAAATTTTTCTGTTATACCGAACCCGCATATAACGAACTTTCGCTTATAACGGTCCATTTTTTACGTGAAAAAGAAAAGAGTTTCCTTTTATAGCAAACCTGCTTGCAAGAACTGCTGTGAAGTCCCAAATTTATTATGGCTAGTGAATTGTTTAGGTAAGCAGATTGTGTAAGGAATGCAGATTGTGCGAATTGATGACGGAAGTTTATTAAATTGGTTTTTATGCCTCCAAATACAAGCTCAAAACTTCAACCCATGGATCAGGGTGTTATACATTCTCTAAAAAGTTACTACAGACAATTTCTTCTTTTACGAATAATCAACCGCATTGATGAAGGACAAGATACACACGTAAATTTGCTGGATGTTATAAATTTTGTTCATAAAGCCTGGCAAAAGGTAACAACAGAAACGATAGCTAATTGCTTCAGACATGGGGGATTTTTGAATACAGAACAAGTACAAAAATATGATTCAGATGACGAGTTGCCCTTGTCCGAGTGGTTGAATAAATAAAGAAAGTGATGAGTCGCCTGTCTTTATTTCAACGATTGATATGGGCAGATTTCAGGATTGTGACCTTGAAGCTTACATACTTGTGGGCGAAAATATTGCCACTACATATTTTTTAAGCGACGAAGCTATTATTCGAGAAATCAAAAATAAGCAAGTTGAAGAAATTAGCAGCGAAGATGACGACGAATCGGTTTCGGGGAAGGATCTTGCCATTCGAACAGTACATGAGGCAATTAAGAAAATAAATGAGATCCGCTATTTTCTGCAATCGCGTGATATTCCGAATAGTGTATTAAATAGTTTTGCCGAAGTAGATGCTTACATAGACCAACTTTATTCGGCTAGTAATACTAAGCAGACAAAAATATCCGATTTTTTTATCTATTAAATACGTGTTTATTGTTCTTAAATAAATGTTTCTATAATTATTGTACAAATGTGGCCGATTATGGATAATAAAGTAAGTTCATAATAACTCGCACATTTTTGGTTGTTGTAACTCTTGTAACGAACTTTGGCTATAGCGAACCAATTTCTACAGTCCCCTGAGGTTCATTATAACCGGACTTCACTGTATTATGATACTAGTGTATAAGAACGTCTTTAAAGCACATGCGACGAGTTTAAGAGCACGACGCAAAGCGGAGTGCTTTTAACGTGTATCATATTCTATTTTTCTAGGATCTAACAGAAATATAAAAACTTAGTTCGGTGACACTTTTTCTGTCGAATTGTGTTAGACATTTTAGGTTATGTTGACAATCAAATTTACGGCAGAGCATGTTTTAATATAGTATTAAAACACGCCACAATGGCAACGTGCAAAAAAAACGTAATTCGGGCACTAATCTTAAGAGTGCTACAAAAGTCACTTTTGACACTAGAAACTGTGCAAAAAGTAGTAATTTTGACAGGGTCGTAGAAAAACATAATTGAAAATTTAGATAGCAACTTAAAAACCCTAGTGGTCTTTCTGGATTTAGCAGAAGCATTTGATACAGTTTGTCATGTTGCCCTATGCAACAAATTCGAGCATTGGAATTAGAGGCCCATTTATTTAAAAATTATATAGCAGACAAGCAACAGTATGTGCTAACGATAACAATAGTAGTACTGTAACTGTAAAAATGGGTGTTCCACAAGGAACTGTACTTAGGCCTATTCTACTTTTAATATATATCAATGATCTAACTAAATTAAGTATTAATGCCAGAATAATAGCTTATGCTGATGACACTGTTGTTATTTTTGCTGCTGAGGACCATGACAAGTTGATTGCTTAAATTCTAAAAAACTCACACTCGACGTAAATAAAACCAAATATATTCAATTTGCCTTATTACAACTCTACAATAAACCTATATTTGAAATTTGCTTACATTCTATAAATTGTATAGTTCAAAACAAGATTACTGTAATTGCTCTTGAAGTATTAGTCTGTTGAATATATATAAAACACTTAGAAGTATATATCGCTGTCAATCTGAAGTGAACATTTCTTATATACGAACTTGTACAAAAGATTAGGAAGACTTTGATACCAGTTTAAAAATACATCAGGACGCAGATATAGTGAACTCGACAGAGAATTAAAAAATGTTTGTTATAAGCGACCGTTTGCTATAAAGGTCAAGATTTAAAAAACTATTCAACATTTAATAGGTAAGTTTAAATGAAAATTTTTTTTGTATTGTCATTAATTCCAAAATTAAACACCTGAACGCAAATGAACGTATACTTGATTAACTGATATTTGCAGTTCAGTTTATGCTAAATGCTCAATATTTCTTAGAAGTAATACAATCGGTGGCTGCTGAACCCTCGGATCGCACTACCTTTTCGGAAGTGCACAATTTAAATAAATATTACACATCCCCATTATTTTTGTGTACTGTAGTGAGATTTGACTGTTCCACTTCAAATTCGTGACATATTTTAAAATTGGACCTGACCTTTCTCCAGTTTAATAAGAATTTTTAAGTTTTCTTCAAGTGGAAATATTCTACGAGCACCGTGACGGTGTGACAGTATTCGATTGCTAAGTAAATTTTATTGTGGTATTTGTATTAGGTACTCTTTTTTAACATTTGCACTGCATGCAGAAATATAATTTTAGAAGTAGCTAAAAATTTGGGGAATCACCGACCGTTACGTAATATGAGCAATGAGGTAATCATGCGTTATAAGTATAGAACGGATTTTATGCAAACTGCATGTTTTAGTACTTATGATATCTTGGATAGGATTAAAAATGTGCACGAATTGAAACTTTTACAATTAATTGACAGTAAGTAAGTAATGCTTATTTTGTATATTTAAGCATTTCTTGCATATTTTAGCAGTTGCGTGCATATCATTGCATAAATTTAAATTTTTTTGAGAAAAAAAATCTGGCAATCTAAAAAAAAAAAGTATATAATTGTTTTCTTACAAAAAATGACTAAAATGTGTCTAATAAATTTTAATTACATATGCATACGACAAATGACAAGCTTTTGCTTTAGACACGGATTACGCTAACGTAATTTGAAACGGAAAGAATAACTTTTTATTAATCTTTGGCATTAACTAACAATTTTGAGAATTCATGCAAAAGTGTAAAAGGTAAAACAAGAAGTAAATATCAAATTTTAGAAAAAATGTATTCAGTAATCAAGAAAAACCTTGGTTATACGTCTTAAATAATACAAGACACGTTTTGAATGGTGAATTTGTAGAGGATGTTGATGTAGCTCATAATGTTATTGCAAACTTTGTAAATGTTCATGTTCCTTGTACATCTCTAGACATTGAAATAGCGTTTTCAATATTTTAAGTTCATGTTTTCGGACAGAAGAATTTTGAAAAACATTTACTTGGAATATGTTTTTAATATTATGATTAGTTTACGAATTTTGCTTGCATTGCCTATGTTTTTTATTGAAATAATAAATTTCTTAATTCTGGTTTAAATCATTGTAAGAATTATCAAAATGAATAAAACAAAACATTAAATAGGCGATCCCCCTTTTTTAAATGATAATAGGTTTATGAATAATCAACTATTAAAAAAAATTTAAATTCTGTATAAAGTAAATAAGATGGCATATGTACTTGCATATTTCTTAAATTTTCGGCATATTTTAACAAAATAGCGTGCATATACAGTGTGTCCCAGGATTGATGTTACAAGAGGTGAGATGGTCTAAAAATTTTTGAATTTTATTTTAAGGTTCTGGGATTCGGTCCTGCTTGGTTTGAAAAGAATTTCAAGAATATTTTCAGTTTTTGAAAAATAAGTAGGCCTTGACAGGAAAGCGAAAACTATTTTATTTTCAGGTAAACTACCATTTTTGTCCATGATACGGCAAAATGTTATTAAGAAAAGTTGTTTAGAATGATAAATGATGGCCCTATACAAAATTTCAGAAAGATCTGTCGACTTACAAAAAACCGTTATTTTTTAGATAATTGTATTTTATTTTCAAGTAAACTACCCTTTTTGTTCATGATACGGCAAAATTTCATTGAGAAAAGCTGTCCAAAATGAGAAATTATGGCCCTATACAAAATTTCAGAAGGATCTGTTGACTTAGAACACACCGTTATTTTTTAGATTAAATAAATTCCATTATTAAAAATGACGGTTTAATCTAAGTCGACAGATCTCTCTGAAATTTTGTATAGGGTCATAATTTCTCATTCTGACCAACTTTTCTTAATACAATTTTGCCGTATCATAAACAAAAAGGGTAGTTTACTTGAAAATCGTACGACACTCATTAATGACCAATAGAAAAATTAGTTCACGAGCAGTAACCAAGACAACAACAAAATTTCTTGGAAATTTTTTGTAGGTAGATAGTACTGCTTTTTAGGGTTTGTGTCGTTACGATTTTCTTACCGAATCTGCATTCGAGCATTAATTCACATCCGGAAATTATTTTTCGTGCATTCCAACAACGTTCTAATTTGCCCTCGCGTCCCGCTCAGGCAAATTAATACGACGTTGTTGGAACGCACTCAAAAAATTTCCGGAAAGAATTAATGCTCTTATGAGATTATATGTGAAAATAAATAAAATTTTCTAAAAAATAACGGTTTTTTCTAATTCGACAGATCTTTCTAAAATTTTGTATAGGGCCATAATTTATCATTATGAACAATTTTTATTAATAAAATTTTGCCGTATCATAAACAAAAAGGGTAGTTTACCTGAAAAAAAAAAAGTTTTCGCTTCCCTGCCAAGGCCTATACTTGTTTTTCAAAAACTGAAAATATTCTTAAAATTCATTTCAAACCAAGCAGGACCGAATCCCAGAACCTTAAAATAAACTTCAAAAATGTTTAGTCCATCTCACCTCTTGTAACATCAATCCTGGGACACACTGTATATCCGCATATTTTGGTAATAATGGGTTGCATATATTCCGTTCTCTAGTTATAAGTTATAACCAAACGCTTTGTAAATTTTTCCTAGTAAATTCGACGTTATGTCCGAGCGTTTGCTGTAAATGTGTGAGCAATATACAACAAACCTAAATACATGTAAAAGCATCGGGTTTTAATCACGACTTTAATTTTTGTACGTTGTTATAAGCGATGATTCGTTATATAACGAGTTTGTTATATCCGAGTTTTACTGTATATTAATATTAAATACAATAAAAATGTTTATTTTGCATTAGTGAAGTCCACATATTCAATATGGTATAACTGGATGGGGTGAATAAGCAAATTGTTATCCGAATACATGTGAAATACTATAAAAATAAATATTACAAATTATATTTATAAAAAAAACTCGACCAAATTATTGTTCAATAAACCTAAACAAAAATTGGCAATGTTTTTCTTTAAACGCAAAGAACTATTGATAGACTACGTATTAGCGTCGTCTTTGTAGATAAATATCCAGCGTTAGTTGGCTTAATGTGCCTTGTGAACTCAAGCAAGAGTTTGTGTAATGGTTATGTTCTTTGGTGGCTCGTGAACTCTTAAAAGCCACCCATGATTTGTACTTGTACCAAAAACTAATAAAGCCACTTCTCAAACATGCTGTTATTTATGCTCAAAATTTCTCAATAGTATACCAACTAATATTAAATTATTAACAAATTTAAAAACGTAAGCGAAATTTTTAAAAATTGCTACATAATGTTATTTCACCTTAATATTTGTAAAATTTTCGTAATTGCTTTCTTATGCCACATACAACCTTAGGCTTATGTGGCTATTATTATTGTAATATTGTAATTACATGTATGAAATGTGTATGTATGAATTTAAACGCACACGGCGCACATTCGAAGATGAACGCAAAACTGGACAACATCCAGTAGCCGTTTATGTTGAAAACGTTAGTGCTACTGAAACGTTGCTTAAGGTAATCAGAGTATAAAGCCCGCTTCACATTACAGTGTAATACGGGCAGGGTACAAGCTCGGCAAGTGACGGCGTTTGCACGTGGGTTTTCGGTCTGTTTAGAGAAGTGGTTTCAAGAAATGAACAAATGTACCTATTATGGCTAAAGGGAATATTTTCTTTAAAAGTAAAATACTTCCCATTCTACACCAAATACATAAAAAATTTATAGAAGTACTGGGTACACTATGTGAAATTATAAATCAGAATGGATTTGGTTGGAGCATGTGGAAGTAACATAAAAATCCATATATATAATAGACTTGTCCGTCCGGGACGCTGTTTCAGCAGCCAAACCGTAAGAGATAGAGAAAAAAGTTATTAAAGTTATATGTTTGGAATGGTCATGTCAGGTCAGGAACCGAATTTCAGTCTCTAACACTAATTATTATCGTAATTATCCTAATCCGAACTTTTTAGGTTAGATTCTAGGCAAATTTTATCAAGGCGAATGCGACTGGTAGTTTGCTACCAACAATGACGTCATATACGTACGTGTGGTGAATACGCGTTCTATTTGCAAAACGGTCTTTTTTGTTTTTTTAAATGAGACATTTGTCTCAGTGGACTGCTAGTACTACCTATTGAAGAAACTTGTGACTAAAACAAAAATAAATTCAATGCTATGGTGAAGATGGTACTTCACAGATGAATAGGTGCTTAAGATACGTATCGAGTGTGGTGGCCAGAAATGGTTACAAATAAAGAGTTATGGAAAAGCACATGCACATGACAAGACCTCACATCAGAACTAAGACGTTAAAACCTGGTGTGGTTGGAGCATACGCTCCGGAATAACAGATCCGAAGTATGCAGAAGAACAGTGGAGTGGAATTCTCAAAGCACAACAGAACGAGGCGGTAGTAAAATATGGGGGAATACGGCAAAAAAAGAAATCAAGCTGTCCATAGTGGTGCTTGTGTTCTTGACTAAAGACAGACTTATATGGAGACATTTAGAGCTGGGCAAAATATATTTAAAAAGTATTTAACTACTAAATACTAAATACTTTATGAAAATCGAATATACTTAAATACTAAATACTTTTTATGACCAAAAATTACTTAAATACTAAATACCTATAATATTTAATTGTTAAATACTTTTATAAAAGTAATTAAATACCTTAAAAGTATTTAAATCTTTTTTAAAAGTATTTAAATATTTTAAAAGCATTTAAATATTTTAAAAGTATTTAAATATTTTAAAAGTATTTAAATATTTTAAAATTATTTAAATACTTTTAGTTTTTAGATATCACTAAAATGTAAAAAGACTTGTGAATTAATTAAATAGTAATGCAACATTTATAATCTTTTTAGCAGTTTAACAATTTTTCAAAACTAAATTTAAAGTTCATAATTTGGCATAACAAAAGCTATTTTACATGAATTATTAAAAACCCAAAAAAAGAGATATATATTGGTTTGTAGGGAATGCATAGTTTAGATGTTATTTTATAAATATTTCGGCAGAAAAATCTTAAAATCAAGAAAATACTTTTTGATAAAATTACTTATAGTATTGAATATTTACAAAAAAGTAAAACAAAGTTAGTTAAACAAATATAAATTTAAGACAATATAAACGCTAGTAATTTTTCGTTTTTATACCCATAACGGTTCCTTTACATCTTTGCCATAAGTTGTAGGCCTTCAGCTAATAACATATTTGAAGATCAATTTAAATTTTTCAGTTCAAATACAAAGTTGTCCTTCAAATTTAGCATCTGAGGTTATATTTTTTATATTGAAGGAAGAAAAATACTTGAGATTTTCTGTTTTTAGTTTTCCCAGATTTTCATGTTGGCGATTGTTGGTATCATGAATCCAAAATTAGCTTTTCCTTTCAGAATATCTAATGCTAAAACCACTGCCTTAGAAACGTATTCTATCAAAAACTCCACTTCATTTTTATTCATGCAATATTGTTTAATTGAATGCTACATATAAAATAAGTATTTTTTTTTGTAAAATTTATAAGCTCAAATGATGACCTAAAAGACGTTTAAAACTGTGCAAACAGTATTTACTAGTTAGAAATATATTTTTTTAAGAAATAAAAGTAGTTAAATACTCTCAAAGGTATTTAATTATACCTTTATTTCTTAAAGAAATGTATTTCCAACCAGCAAATACTTTTTGCGTACTTTTAAACGTCCAATACGTGATCATTTGAGAATATTTAAACACTTTGAGAATATTTAAATACTCTCAAAGTATTTAAATACTCTAAAAATATTTAAATAGCCTAAAAGTATTTAAATGTTTTCAAAATTGTATTTAAATACTAAATACTTTGCAAAGTATTTGCACCTACAAATACAATTACAGCACATTAAAAAGTATTTAAATACCTAGTAATTAAATAAAAAAAAGTATTTACAAACACAAATACTGCCCATCTCTGGAGACATTTTATAACTGCCGTATGTCCCACGTGGAAATAATAGGAAAGAATAATAGCAATAGTTGAAAAAATAAAACAAGATGCCCGTTTTTCATTAGATTTTATAGGTTACTATTTTATTAAATACAGTCGCTGTCAGCCTTGTTATTACATCGCCCCTGCAAGGGCATTAGCCACTCTTCTTTGAGAAGGTTTAGGCATTAAAGCCCCCACAGTTGCCAAAGGTGGACTAAGGAATTGACTGTGGAATTGACACTAAATTTTTGTAGCTATTAACATTGAAACACTTCACTATCAAGGTTCAATAAATTGAAAAATTGAGCGGAATTTCGATTAAAACTCATTTTGTTTTCAAATTTACGCTGCCACTTATTAAAATATCGTAAAAAATTTAAAAATGATTACTAGTATGTAGACATTTGTACTACAGTTGATATCCTAATGGGTTCCAGTAGATTCCTTTAAGTAGAATTTAGTAATTTTATTAGTAAGCTAGTAAGCATACCTGAGATTAGAAATATACGAAAAGGAAACACAAAGTTACAGTTTTTAATGATGATCATTGCAATACTGACTGAAAAACGAGACCTCAGCTATTCGGCATGACATCAGCAGAAGGAGGCCGAATTAGCCAATGATTTTATTTTATTTGAACTTACTCCCGTCTCAAGCTACGAGGTTCTCATTGGCTAATTCGGCCTTCTAGTGCTGAAGCCTTGTTTTTCAGCTGGTATTGGTCATAGTCGGCCATGAGCTTATAAATTTATATGTAGTATAGTAGTAATACTTTCTTTAATATTTAATAAGCCAGTCTACTATAACTGCTATTAACTAAATGTCAATTTGTGTTATATTACTAAAATCATGCTTAATTAATGCCTTTCACATAAAATCAAATATAGAAACTTCTTCCATGTTCACATTTCCAAATATTAAATAAAACACAATGTACAAGCGTCTTCAATTAGTTGCCTTAGCAACACTGGCTTTAACAAATACTATATTTGATTATAACCTAATTGTTTCCCAACTTCTGCCTACACGTTTGATTGTGTACGACCAAAACCACTATAAAAATTATAACCAATAAACAGCAATTATTGTTATCCTATGATTACGTTCATAATGTTAAAATTGCTTTCTGTGCAATACCAGTGCTCTTTGTTTTTTTTCTAAAATATATATTGAAAAAAACATTACATATTTGATTAAAATGGTTGCAATGATTGGAAACGATCTCAAATTTACGTTGTTGGTGTTAAGTGTCCCAAACAATTCGTTCATCAATTTGGTGGTAAATTATGTACATTTGCATAGATAATTCGTTCATCAATTTGGTGGTAAATTATGTACATTTGCATAGATATCGCTGAAATTAATCTACGAGTGCTTTAATGTCATGAGTAGGTGCTTGCTTCAATTTATGAAGAGCTACTAGTGAATCCGAACCAAATTTAACTTAGCTCATAACTGCTCTATACGTGCCTCGGCATGATGCAACAGCTCTGCATATAAAATAGCAATTGCTCTGCAAATATGCATTTAGTTAACAACAAACTACTTAAACTAAGTCATTTTCAAAACAGTTGAAAAAGCCTGCGAGGCGCCACAATCAATTGTTTATACAACCAACACATTCTGGCCGAAGTCACCACACTGCTGTGCACTTATTATTTTAAATCCGCACTACTGCTGATAGAATATGCAGCAATGTAAATCTACTTACTCGTCTATTTCTCTTTTTCATAATCCGTTCTGCAGCATAAACTCGGTCGCCCAACTCCATTGTTGATATTACGGGATGATCGCAGTTAGCGACGCCTGCTTCGCACTATGTATTGTTTACTGCTACTACGCTCAGGTTTCGAAATGGTAGCTTAAATGTTAAGTGTTCAAATACATAACTTTCGACGTATAAACATCAACTTTTTGCAACTACTTCTGTTCGTCGACATCTTTCTGTTGGTGTTTATTATGCGCTGTTGCCAATTTGTCCCACTTATCACGTTACTCGCAGTATTTGTCGCAGACGCTGTCGTTCGGGAGCATTTGTGTTGGTACACGATGCCTAGTTTTCGAAATTTTGCATGAAGATCTAGAAAATTATACAAAATAAATGGCTAAAATAACAAAACGTTGGTCCATGGTAGTCTAGATTTTAATTGTTTAAATTCATTATAAAAGAAATCTGCAAATGTTTTGTTTTTAAACACCTATCATTGAAGTGATTTCGGAGGCTTTCACCGCCATTGTCATTAAGTAACAAACGACTTCCGGGATTGGACCGTGTCATTATTGCGTTCTTCGACTTTAATAATGACACGGTCCAATCCCAGAAGTCGTTTGTTACTTAACCTATCATTGAACTCACAGCAAAACTCAATTATTATTGCAGAAAATTAATAAATATATATTACGTGCAACTAAAATATTCTATACCTCATCATAAGTCTGTCACCCTACACACACAACTGGAAATATTTTAAGCTATGAGATTGCAGTTTCGGTAGAAATTACTAAATTGTGTGACTGTTGCTATGGAAATAAAATTTTGTTATTTTTCTTCCTAGCCAGTTGGTTGTTGAGGATGATTTTTAAGCTTTTCAAATGATTACTTATAGAAAACATTTTCAAATTAGGGAATATTTTGTTATGACGTATTCAAATCTGACATACAAATATAAACTTAAAAGAATAGTGACGTCATAATTCAAAATTAATTTTAAAAACCAAAGTAACAATTACACTGAAAGATGTAAAAAACAAATGTTGCTAGGTTTCAGAATTCTTTTTTAAAAAATTACAATAAAATTCAATAGTTTCACACGTTGCACTTGCACAATATATTTATTTATACATTTTTTTCTTTTCTATATTTGCAGCTAAGTTGGAAAGAGCTGCAACCACAAAATATTAACATTAACCATATATGAACTGAGAGTGACTGCGAAACGACAATTTAATGAGTTAACTGTTTTAGTTCCTTCTAGAAGCTCCAAATAGCTGCCAGACAGTTTTACATACTAATGGAATTTTTGAAATATCAACACAGGTAGCGTATGAAGCTTCTGAAATACCATTCTCTATAGTGAACATTTCAAGAAACAAATATAGAAATTTATATTAAAAATAACCGAAGTTGCTCTGTAAAGTGCTTAATGTATATTTATAATTAAATGAATTAATGCATTTCACCAATCACAGGCCATGAAAATTTGGAAAATTTTCACCAATAGCAATTGTTTTACAACGATTAAATATCAATCTGGTGTTTATTCAGTGTAAAACACCCAGTTGGTGTTTATTCAGCTCATCTTTGACATTAATGAATTAATTTGACAGTGTCAGCACTCAAGCATGTTGTTTTTTCTAGACAACATGTTTTCAGGTAACCTTTCAATTTAATTGATTAAAGAATAGCTATTTATGCAACAAGTGCTAAAAGTTGACGTTTATGCACATGTCTCGTGAATAAACGACTTTTAGCACGCCTTGCATACAATATTTTATCTGCAAGCTCCGTATCGATACTTCGACAGTGTTGGAATGCAATGGTTTTTGCCATGCTCTCTTTAGGACGTCTACTTCTTAAGACACATTAATTTAGTCTTCGGCCGCTTAACGACTATTACTGGTATCACGAATAAAAATCGGAAAACACTTACAAAGAAAAACGACTTATCTGGCCCAAAAGCTTTTCAGTTCTTTGCATTAATATTCCACACAAACTGGCGCAAAAATCACCCTGATAGGTTATATCGTTCTCGAGATATCGTGTTTACATCCATCCGGCGGGACACCTTTACTAAACTAAATTTTTCGACGTTTCTTCAATGCCAAAACGGTTGATGTCATTATAAACGTTATGGAGTTTTATGAGACCTTTCATAGAAGTTTGGTTAGGTCGCGATTGATTTAGCAGTCGCGGCAAAAATGGCAAATTATTAAAAATGGTCGGACCTGAAAGTAATACTTCAGCCAATCGTGCCGAAGTAAAATTAACATAAAGTGAGAATTTTTATAGTTACGTGACCTTTTCGAACAGTTTTGGTACAGAGTTGGCGAGTCTGCCTGTATATCGGGTCTGTTTCAGTCATATTTTATTATATAATACGTCAAATTTTTGCATCAAAAGAATTCTAACACGCACGTAGCTTTTGGTCATCTAAAAAGTTTAGTCAAACCGCTCTAATCCCTGTTTTGTCCAGTCGCGTGTAAGAACGCTTAGTTACAGTATTTTCAAAAACACAGTCAATGAGAGCAAGCAGAATATCTTCTTAAATAATTTTAACTTCTGTCGCATTCTACCGATAGCGAATTGTCGAGTCTGGTGCGAGCTGCGCTATGGCGAGCGCAAAAAGGTGGCTTAGGGTTTTTTCCAGCAGACGGTTTTCAGCGAGCTGTGCAAGTAGGTGCTTTGTGCATCGGGTGTTGTGTGTGATATCCGTATCGAATGGCCGTGCCGCTCATTAGATAATTCAGGAGGCCTGTAAGGCCAATTATTCCGACTTCTGGTTCGGGATTTATTCTCCCGAGTGGGCTATATCACGGCCGCGTAGATTTTTGTGGTCGCCAAGGGGGCGGTAATTAGGGTACCCGTTGGACGTCGCAGGCTTCCACTCACATCACGTCAAACGACAGTTGCAGCGATTAGCGCCGTCCGCCTACTACCACCAACGCTTACTCATCGAGGCCAAGCTGCTAAATCGAAGGTGTTGTGCGCTCCTATATATGTACAAATTCAGTAATTGTGTTACAAGCTCGGCCCGATCTTTCAAACTTGTTTTGCCGTTAACCGGTTATTTAAATGTAATTAATTTCAGCATATTTGCTGTCCACCGCCTAATCAAGGCGTGGTAAACTTACTTACAAATTCAGTAATTGTGTTACAAGCTCGGCCTGATCTTCCAAACTTGTTTTGCCGCTAACTGGCTATTTAAATGTAATTAAATTCAGCATATTTGCCCTCCGCCGCCTAATCAAGGCGTGGTACACTCACTTACAAATTCAGTAATTGTGTTACAAGCTCGGCCCGATCTTTCAAACTTGTTTTGCCGTTAACCGGTTATTTAAATTCATTAAATTCAGCATATCTGCCGTCCGCCGCCTAATCAAGGCGTGGTACACTCACTTACAAATCTAGCTTCTGTGTTACAAGCTCGGTCCGATCTTTCAAACTTGTTTTGCCATTTACCGGCTATTTAAATGTAATTAAATTTAGCATATTTGCCGTCCACAGCTCACTTACAAATGTTTGGGCATTGTCCGTTCATGCTTTGCTGCCAGTCGGCGACGCAGATTATAGTTGTGAGTAATGTTTGTTAGATAAGGCGTCCCCAGCTGGGTTTTATTTCTTTTAGATTTAATCCTTATATATTGCAAGATCGTTGTATATGCCGACCACGTCGGCATCTCTATAATTTTCGGCTATGAGTGTGGCTTAATAGATCTGTTTACTGTATCCAACTTATGATTATCCCTTGCATTTGTGTATGCTTGTTTATAGGGTGACTTTGTCACTGTGTTAAGATTGATGTAAGATGAAGCCCGAAAGCGGTCAATAAGCTGTGTAGGTAGGTTGACGCGCTTGACGCTACACTGTTGTCTCCAGAGTTAGTACTTGAGTATTCTACCCCGTTTGGCTTTCAAGGTTCTGTTAAGAGTGGGTTTTCCCCGATTGAATCTTGTGGCGCCCATTCATTTTGTAATATCTTATACATACCGTCACGCTTGCCCTGTAGTGTACCGTTTCTAGGACCACGCTCATCTCCCTGAGCGTATTCGAGCAGCGGCTTTAGCCTGTTTTGTGAGATTTTCAGGGTAAGTGTAGACGTTTCCCGGACAGGTTTAAGTATTTGGAACTCATTCATTCGTGAGTGTCGTTAAAACAGTTTGATACGGTAACATTTTGTTATGGTTAAAAGTGCCACGCTTCGATGGAAAATTAATTTTCCCGTAATTTTCATGCCATTTATACTAACCTTGTCCTAACTCCTTAGGGCCTTACTTTTTCGAGGCTACTGAACCCGTTTGGTTGTCTAGGTATGTTACCGATCCATTGTTAAGCGCAACTAAGTCGTCTTTAATTGTTTGCCGGTGTTTTTGTACACCTGCACGACGTGTTTTTGTAATCGCACGATTTGCTTTGCTGTCTTTTGCTAGCCTCCTGTGAGCAATTCGCACGCATTTACTTCGTTGCTAACCTTTGCTTTAATTTGGGGATATCTGCAGGAAGAACAAAATAGTGTTCTTGGGCTCACTTTCGTTACCGCAGATTTGTATAGTTTAATTTATCGAAGATTATATTGGGTCTTATCTACCCATCGCATTTGATTGCGGATTCATGTCGGCGTTGCCTATCGTGCTTTGAAGCGGCAAGCTGAAGGTGTGTGCTCGTTTGTTCTTATCTATTTATTATAATTAGACACTCACGTTTCGATTGTTTTAGAGTCCCCTTAAGGTTGTTAAAGTTTGAACTTCTAGTCGAGGCTGTTAGTTTGTAGCCGTTTTGCCGGATAATTGTTGAGTTCCGATTGTCAGGTGGAACTGTTGTTGCTGTTCCTCATTTATTAGCGAAGCCGCCGAAGTGGTGCTTTGTAGATGCAGTTATTTATTGAAAACCTTTGCTGCGGTTCCGTTCTATATACGAGAACTTTGCCTAAGTGCTGATTGTTGGCGATTATTGTTATTTGCACGGGTGACGCCCGACATTGCTTCTGAGAGTATTGAAACATGAATCTGTGTTGTCTTATGTAGATACAAACATTTACATTACTCTCTGCCATAAGCCTGATTTCACCGGCTAGCTTCGCATTACCTCTGTCTTCCGTCAGTTATTATTTGTGTATTTATGAAATATACTAAATTTCTACGTATGTGGTGGTATGTTATTATTATTCTCCTGCCACTAATTTCACCTGCTTGCCTAGTGCACAGAAACCTGTTAATTATTTAAACGCTAAACTTTGTTATGAGTTACACTAGTGAAATTGCTTGGGCAACCTTTGTTCGTTGCGATTTTGCGCAACCTATCACCGATGCTGTAGCGTCGATAGTATTCGTACTTTATGCGAGTGCTAGTAATTAATCATTGCACCACAATCACTTTTATTAATATAAACCTATTCATATTAACTTGGTTAAATCTGGTTTAAATACAACAAAGTAATTTTACACAGCTAAATTAAAAAAACTCCCATGGCCAACCTTTATGCAAAAACGATGGAAACAAAGTCTAGTTATTGTGTTTATTTACTAGCAACATGATATTGTTCATTTTTATCATAAATACAAAATATGAAAAGCTACTCACAACTCCCTAGGGATTTTTCAAATTCTTTCTCCTTCAGTCTCCTGGTAACCATGCAACTACAAACAACGTTTTAGCAACCATACATTGCAGCAGTCCTTGATGTTACTTACAGATTCTTATTTTAAATATGAAATATGACACTTACGACGCTTTGAAAATTTATACTAATATGCTAGTAAATAAAAGTGTATGAACCACTGGAGATATTCATGTTTTTTACCTCCGGTTTGTAAGGACAATTTGCGCATTTAATGTTTTTCTGCCGTTTTCCCGCATTGGTAGCTTAAATTCTAGTAGTTTTTACCGCATCCTTTCATTTAAATTAAAAGTTCGTGGACATTATAAAACTACATTCCGTTCATTTCAAATATTAGCGTCTGCCAGCTCACATTATAATCATCAATTCATTTAATATATTTTATTCTAAATTAGTCGTGCGTTCTTATTGCGTATACCCCATTTTGTCTGCAAATTTATTAGTAGTTGTGTTTTCCTTTTGTAAGGAGTTTTTGGGAAAGTTGAAGGAATACCTGAAAGGTAAGCTCACCGATGCTGCACGCTGGTTGAGATCAAGCACTGCAAATACCTTTTAAGCTCCGTTCATTTGTTTCCACTTTTGAGTGAACTGACAACGAAGTGGTGGCGCTTGCTAATTAACATCTTGATTTCGTTTACCATATCATAGCCTTATCCACACCTTTCAATAAATGCCCCATATCTATAGCTATTTCAACAATCACAATATGAATATTATACACAAGTGACTTTTTGATTACCCTAACTCAACTAGCGAGTTTTGGTTTACGCAATTATGTTTAATGTCTTCTTTGTTCTGATTTCACCTAGCAATCGAAAAGATTAAAATATACAGGTACCTACTGTAATTTCAAACAAAAATGTTTGTTTTGATGCTTCTTCTGAGTTTATTGAGAGGTGTGGATGTGTGGATACAATTTTGTAGTGTACATGTAGTGTTACAAGGTATTACCTACACGAGAAAATTAGCCTACACGGCCTACAGCCTCGTGGGCCAAACTTTTTTCTAGTGAGTAATACGCTCATAACACTATTTGTAGTGTGGTAAATAACTATTACGAACAAAACTAATTCTCGATCAATATTATCATTGGCCATTTATTGCTAGAGAACTCAATAGTACAATATAATGGCAATATCTATTTATTATTAAAACATTAGAGGACTGCGAACGAAAACAACTATTGTACAAAACGAAATCTTAATCAACAATTACTATATAATCTGTTTCGCGGAGTCTTGGTTAGTTGAGTCCATAGATTCTGCAGAAATCTTTGATGCCCGTTATATTGTTTATCGTCGTGATAGGAACTACACTGATAACGTTATTAGAGGGGATGGCGTCCTTATTGCCGTTTCAAAACGACTATTACAACTCGGCAACAATGGGATACTACCGCGGAAGGTATGTGAATTCGAGTATCAGGTAACCGCTCTAATTTCACAATTAATATCTGCTATGTGCATATTGCTCTTGATACTACAGCTACCACCTACGAAATCTGCGAAGTGTTGAAAATTCCAACACAAAGTTTATTATATTCTTCTTCTTCTTCTTCTAATGCCTATCCATTTTTTATTGGATGTTGGCGACCACATTTCTAAATAGCTCCTAGTCCCTTGCCGTATTGACAAGCTCTACGATTGTCCTCATTCCGGTCCATTGTCTGACGTTTCTTGCCCAAGACATCTGTTTTCTGCCTATGCCTCTTTTTCCTTCTATTCTTCCCTCTACGAACAACTGCAGAAGGCTGTACATTTCATTTCGCTGTGTCCAAGATAGGCAGTTTTCCTCTTCTTTTATTATCGTAGCAAACAATTCTCGGTCTTTGCGCATTCTTGCTAATATTTTCTTGTTGGTAACTCGATCGGTCCAAAGTACTTTCAGGAGTCGTCTGTATGTCCACATCTCGAAGGCTTCAATTTTATTAATCATGTTTGTTTTCATAGTGGCCGACCAAAACAAACATGGGAAAATGGCGTGAAAGTTGCCATGGAAAAGAGAAATTTAAATGAAAATGACTGGGAAGACAAGAAAGTTTGGAGATTGGGATGCGGAAGACGTCAACAATGATGTAGAAATCCGCAATATATATATATATATATGTTTTCATAGTCCACGCTTCCATTCCGTATAGTAATACCGACCACACGTAACATCTGTTATAACGCATTCGCAGCTTCAAGGGCAGGTCTCTGTTGCATAGGATATTCCTATATTTAATAAATGGGGGACTACAACTTGCCTAATATTCAGTGGCAAATTCATGAAAATTTAGAAGTCGAATATGTTGGTGGTAGCAGAAACACCAGCTCACAATAAATTGATGTATTGCATGCACTTAGTTAATTTAACTCAAGACAACATGTTTCCAAGTACCGTGTAATCGAAAACTTTCAACGTCTAGAGCGCTGTGGATTAAATTTACAAAATACAATACAAAACATTACAGCCAACTAAACAAATAAATGGTAAAATAGTACAATATAGATTATTCTAACAGTTGGCAACCTAAATCGTCTTCAACAGAACGATCTTCTTGTTCAGATGATAGATTAGAACCCGATTCACCGCTGTCGTCTACTGTAATAATTATTTCTTCTGTCATGCATAATTTCTGAATTTATTCTCTGCTAAAGTTTTGACGTCGTCTAATTTGAATGTTGTGTTATTTGCAGCAACATAGTTCTTTACTGACACCCATATTTTCCGAATCGGGTTTAGTTCTGGATGGTAAGAAGGCAATCCAAGGACTACGTGTGAACATGTTCGGTTAATAATTTCTCCATCATATAACCTTTATGTGTAGGTTTATGTAACGTTCTTTTACCATATAATTGTTTTTGTTTCATTCAACTTAATATAATAGTATATTATGTTATTAGAAGCAAAAGTTATATTTTATGTGGCGAGGCTGGACGGTTTATCTGCTGAGCTTGCGAGGCAGATAAGTACAGCCGAGCCACATAAAGATACTTTTACTCCGAATAACATATAGTATTTTTTCTTCAAACGTTTTTATAACAAATTATTTACAATTTTGTGAACAAAATTCGAAGAAAATTACTTCATCTCGTCAGCGGCAGATAATCAGATAAAGTTGTCAGCGGCAGATAATAACTTTATCTGCCGCTGACGAGCGGCAGATAATATTATCTGCCACTGACGAGCGGCAGATAAAGTGTTTTAGATGCCATGGCAATGAAGTGACCGTTTAGCATCATCAATCCAGCAGTATAATGGCACATTTTACTGATGTTTGAAGAAAAATGTTTTTTATTAATAACCGCTTTTGCACTTCTGCTTTTTCCAAACGAATGTTGGATTCGGCTCAGTACAGAAATTGAAAAGCGATACATTATTGATGACCAGAAAGAATCTTTTTTAAGATTTGGCAATAATTTTTCTTTCAGCCACTTGACATAATTTTGATGGGCCATTTCATCGTGGTAATTGCCTTTCTCATAAGTCTTGATTTAAACATCAATACAAAATTTGGTACGAAACCTTTTTTACCTCTGACATGAAAAATAATTGATCGTTGCCCTTTATCAACAGGGGATTTTGAACAGCTGTTAGAGCCATCATTCCAACATATAGAACAGTATGGGAGCTATGCAAGTACGTTTCATCAGTGTACACAATATTTCGGCATTCGGTTTTATATTTTCTTAATTTTCTTAAAAATTCAACACTTTTTTTCTGGAATTTCTCTCTTCTCTATTAGAACTTGCCCATTGTCGTGACATTTTCTGTATTGAAAATCCATTCTATGCACTAATCGCCTAAAGGAATGTAACTTATTAGTGAAATTAACACACCCCTTCTTTATTTTGTACGGTTTCGAACACAGCTTTCACTGTAGGTCTCTTTTTATAGATTTGCGAAAAGTTATAGATCACGCTTCGGATTACTTCTTCTTCATATAGATCGACAGATGACCTGGTTTTCTTGGAGTAGTACATTTTCTTCCACCACTTGGTTCGGCTTCTTTAACAATTCGCTTAAATGTATTTAGGCCATACAAGCTGCTTTAACCACTCATTCTTGCAAACGACTGAAAGAAATTGCAGAAATTCTACTTGATTCTTTCTTCATAAATTTGTAGTCGCTATTGTTTCACGCCCTTGACTACAAATTAATTTCTTAGGGTTACCCATAATGCAGGCAGCTCTATAAATAATTAAAATATCCTTAAGAAATTACTTTACAATATTTTATACTTACACGTAACTGTAAATCGAAATGAAAAAATTAGTCCTTGAAAATGGTTGATTTTTAAACTGCAAACAGGAACTTCAAAGAACTGTTATTAGAATGTACTATCGCATCGGGAAACGTATTTTGGTTTCGACGCCGCGGCCAATAATGAAATTTAGACAAAACCCGGTCACAGGCCTAAATATTTTCAATTACAAGTGCACAAATGTCAAGCTTGCTTTTTATGTTGGTCGAAATTTATATTTGCGTTGTAACCTCAAAAATTATTTAATGACACTTGAAATTAGGTGTATACGCTCTTGTATTGTCAATAAATTTAATTTTATGCCAGCTTATACCGCTCGGCAAAACTTTAAACCAGATACATTTCCCATAGCATTATCTATGTAATTATGATTTTAATTAATAAAAACTCCGCAACCCTACCTGAATTTCCCCAGGAGATGATCCAGGTAGTAGTGAGCCCAAGTCACTTGAGTTAACATCTCTACCAAGAAAAACTTACCAGTACTCCGAAACCTCCCTGATAAACCAGAATCGTTCTTTAACGAGTCGATTTCTTAGTGGTAAAGCCTTCCCCTAAAACTGCAAAACTATTTCTTCGTCGGCTTCGAGCCGATTTCTTGGTGGTAAAATTCATCCGCTAAACCTGCAGATTTATCTACCGATTTTCGGTGTAGAAATGCATTCCATAAACCTGCAGAACCATCCTCTAAACTTGCACCAACGTTTCCGTCGCCGAGTAGACACTTGACAGCGAGTTGTCCGTACAAGCCAGCGCAGCGACCTGATCTAGGGCTACAGAGCTAGCGGCAATAGAAGGAAACCTCCAGGACGTCGAGTCCGACATAATTAGCATAATTTTGACGATACTACTTACGTGGGCTGGGAAACTCCTCTCAGCGAACAGGGCGTTTCTACAATGTAATCCAGCGGAATTGCACCCAGGAAGCTGCATCGAAGTTCTGGAGGAAAGATTCAACAATTTATAGCGTGCCCGGTCTCAATATCGTAATTAAATTTTTCCCGAGCCAAACTGCATCGACCAGGAAAAGCTGCCGTGGGGCGCATTACAGCTTCCGAGCAATATTTCTAAAGCGGGATTTGGTTTCACGATCAAATAATCACATATTTATAGCACATTATTCCGTATCAGAAAGAAAACGGACCGTTATTAATATCCTTAGTTACAGAATTGGCCGTGAAACGACGAAGCCTGGAAGTTGAAACCACCGACCACAGAATAATAATAACCAGAAGGATATCTTCTACACAACCGCATTGATGTCGACGCCGACAACGGGTGACCTCGAACCTTTGTATTCCATGGGCTCTCCCCAAAGCCGCTACCTGCACTGGCCGTTTCAGGTTAGAATTTCAGGGTAGAAACGTCTCAAGGCTATGAGGGGCCGGCGGTCAGGTAATACGAGATATCCTTCTGGTTATTATTATTCTGTGCACCGACAGTCATCCTCCGGTTACGGGGATATAAAAGAGAAGTTTCGGACCAGTCCAGCCGCTTGGAGTTCAGCAACCGCGCATTTAATTAGAAATTACCTATTTCATTTAGTTGTAATATCGTCCATACATTTTCTAAAATAATACTTTTTTAAGTTTAATTTTGATGATCTACAATAGGTGGTTAATAAATAAGTCTATCTGATTTATTCTTAGTCTAGTCAATTAAAGCCATCAGCGGGCATACGACGTTCGTAAACTGCAAACAAAATGGAAATTTGAATTTGAAAAATGAGATAAAATGTATAGTATTTCAAGTGCTACCGTGATTCACACATTAATCCTAGAAACCTTTCTGCATTTTAAGATTAAAGGTTGAAATTTTCAATATTGGTTGTTATTCGGAAATTAACAAGACGCAAAACGGTTTCATATAAGGAGATTTTTTTATGTGGATTTTGAATCTAAACTCCGTTATTTTATAGGCTTTTAAAGTGACTAACATATTTACATTATCTTTGTTTTTAACGGAGCAATTTGTTTCTTTTCCATAACACCAGGATTGGGAAGTTTATGTTTGCCAATAACACTTATTTGGTAATTTTTCTTATTGGAATGTTTTATTGACGTATGCTACAATTTTCTAACAACATCGTTAAGCAATTATGTATTGCCTGCAATATTAGTATTTATAGTATGATGGAATGATGGAAATTATTTTCATCTAATATCGCTGTGGAATAGTTTCTAATTTATGAATGCAACTATATGTTACTTAAAAAGCAAAGATCAAGTTTGACATTTAAGTAGAAACATAGTTGCAGTCAACTATTCCATAGCCATACTAGAGGAAAATATTTTTTTCTGCAAACGTCAGTAAAATGTGACATTATACTGCTTGATTGGTGATTCTAAACTGTCACTTCATTGCCATGACATCTAAACACTTTATCTGCCGCTCGTCAGCGGCAGATATAGTATTTTATTTAATAAGCATATAATGTAGGCTATATTACACGAGGATGAAGTTTACATACGAGCCGAAGGCTGTCATATAGCCAGTATATATGTATCAAATACAATATTTTATCTACAACTATGTATATAGTTGGTGTCTATGTCAAATTTGAGGTTAGTAGGTTAGGTTTTGCGTCAGTCTGTGTCAAAACTGACGCAAAACCTAACCTGCTAACCTCGACGTGAATGTCATTTATTGACAATATAGCACACTAGTTTAAAATAATACCCTGTGGAATATGAAATTTCATATTCTACTAGTGTAATATGAGCCGCTTTTTACTTCCTTTTCCGATAACGAAAGTATTGGATTCACCCCAATAATTCGAAATTGAATTTTCAACAGATCTTCACGTTTTAGAGTCCCTTTAACCCAAAAAACATGTTTTTGTTCATTGGTCTGTCTGTCTGTGTGTCAGTCTGTGAACAGAATATCTCAAAAACGAAAAGAGGTATGACGTTGAAACTTCATATATAAGTTTTGTGTATATCTAGAAGCGACAGCAAGCTTTTGAAGAAAATCGCATAACCGAAAGTAGGTGTTTACTGTTGTAATTTTTCAAAAACGGCTCCAACGATTTTTTCAAACTTTATATTTTTATTACATTTTTAATGTGTATTGATGTGAGATAGGTGATTTTCCAGTTGAATACTTCTAAAATGGGTTTCTTTTGTTTTTTTTTAATTTTTGTTATGAAATCCTATTTTAAATAGAACACCCGGTAGATTATTACATTTTTGAATTCAGAATAAAATTCTAGAGAAAATGTGTCTCTTAAACTAACGCTTTAGTTTGTACCGTTTTTGTAGAATTTGCAATTTTTGAAAATTTTTGACAAATGCTTAAAGATTAAAAATAAATGTTTTGCCTGATTATAAGATCACTGTAAAAGGAAGTTGTGTGAGTGTATCACACCAGATTCGTGTATTTAGAGTTGAATATATAATGCACTTATTATTTGACAGTTATAGGTAATAGTTATTTACTATACAAGTGGGATAAGAGCTTCATTAATATACGTGTATGTAAGTTACAAACGAGTGCGTAGCATGAGTTACGTAAGCATACAAGTATATGCATGATGCATGTCAGATCTGTAATTTTCAAAAATATTTTAGTAGGCAAATGTCATTATGTCATTCATTTAACACTATTCCATTAAGGTAATGAAGCCATTACACCACTCGGTTAGGTAAAAAAGCCATTACATAACTGAGTGGTGTAATGTGCTTCATTACCTAACGGAAATAGTGTCACTGACGACTTTATCTGCTCCTCGTCAGCGGCAGATAAAGTTTGATATGATTCACCGGCGCTAATCTCCCGGAAGGCGGAAGTGAGTCGCCATCCAGGAGATTTTTAGCGCTAATCGCACCCCTCCGACACTTAATTTAAAGTCTAGCCAGCCTCCGGGAATTACTCACAAACGTCGTCAGTTCATCGTTTCAAAACAGCTTCGTAAATACCGAACCCGGGCAGACCTCAAATAAAAGACGCCATCACCGCTACTAAGGGCAACATGTGTTATACAACGAGCCCATGGAAAACAGTGGATTGGCAAAATCAAGCGTAAACAAGAAGCCCTACGCCACTGCCGATTAAATGAGAAAAAGCATAGCATCATTAAGAATATAATCGGCCTAAAAGGATTAGCCGCCCCTAATGACCAGGTACCACGAGCGCTCGCCCAAAAGCGAGAATTACATTACGCCTGCGCCTCCGCTCTCAGCTGCCCCTCGTGCCGGAACCCCGCCGCATTCCAGGAGCCCGGCGTTGCCAGCGCCGACGCCGCCCCCGCAGGGGAGAGAACGTTGACCGCGGTAGGGGAAGCGCCCTGTTAGTGAACCGGGTGTGTGTTTCGGGTTTGTAAGCGATAACCGCGCCCGTCACCATCGCGAAGTGCCCCTCTCAGACTGTAGCCACCGTGCCAGAAATAAACTGTCGCTTTTAAATAGGTTTAGTCAGTTGTGTGTGTGTGTATTTTTGTTTTTTTTTCGATTGTGTTTGTAAATAAAGCAGTATTCTACCATTTTAATTATTATTTTAACCAGTAAGGAACACTTATGCACTGAAATTATCCAGCCTCCACCCATTGGTCGCCCCGCCCACATCCGCTGAGCTAGGAGTTAACACATGGCCATTAGCCACCATCTTAACCCCTGCCACACCCTCAAGAGCGAGGCGTGTAGCAAGGCGTGTTAAGTTATTATCTCCACTGACGAGACCAAGTCATTTTTTCAGATTTTGTTCACAACGTTGTAAATAATTCGTTATAAACTTTTGAAGAAAAAAATACTATATGTTATTCGGAGTAAAAGTATCTTTTCCGTCGACCTCCCTATAAAATGTTATTTTACGGACGCCTTTACGTACCAAAAGTACCACTTTTTTGGACACCATTAATTTTTCGTCCGCAAACACTTTTCGTCCGCACACGATTTTTGTCCGCAAACGTTTTTCGTCTTCAACAACTCTTATAATTCGGACTGCACTTTATTTTTTTTTTCAAATTATGACGGTTGACGGAAAAATTTAATATGCACCTCGGACGAAAACTGCTTTTTATGGCTTTGCCTTGGCTATCACCTCGGCCAGCAATTGCAGGCATCGTCCATAAAAGACAATTTTTCGTCCTAGATGCATTAATAACTACCATGAGATAAAAAAAATGATTCTGAGCAGGCCTCCATATAAAATGTTATTTTACGGACGCCTTTACGTACCAAAAGTACCACTTTTTTGGACACCATTAATTTTTCGTCCGCAAACACTTTTCGTCCGCACACGCTTTATGTCCGCAAACGTTTTTCGTCTTCAACAACTCTTATAATTCGGACTCCACTTTATTTTTTTTTCAAATTATGACGGTCGACGGAAAAATTTAATATGCACCTCGGACGAAAACTACTTTTTATGGCCTTGCCTGATTGCTTGCCTTGGCTATCGCCTCGGCCAGCAATTGCAGACATCGTCCATAAAAGACAATTTTTCGTCCTAGATGCATTAATAACTACCATGAGATAAAAAAATGATTCTTAGCAGGCCTTGATAAGTGTTATACGTTTGGCAGTACTGAAGTGTATTGTCAGTCTATGTCAAATTCGAGATTAAAAGGTTAGGTTTTGTTTGTTGTTTGACACAGACTGACGTAAAACTTAACTTGTTAATCTCGAATTTGACATAGACTGACAATACACTTTAGTACTGCCAAACATATAACACATATTAAGGCCTGCTCAGAATCATTTTTTTTATCTCATGGTATTATGTGGCTTGCAAGCTCGGCAGACAAGTACAGCCGAGCCAGCAACGCCACATAAAGTATAACTTTTGCTCCTAATAACATAATATACTATTTGATGATACAGTGTGATTTTTTAAAAACTAGGTTTGTCGTCAGTTTTGACCAATGAGTAAAACGTTTTTACTCATTGGTTTTGACACAGATTGACGCAAAACCTTTGAATATATTCAAAGCGCAAAACCTAATCTGCTAACCTCGAATTTGACATAGACTTACAGTGTCACCAACCATTTCAGTATTGCCAACTGATTCAGGCTATCCAGGGCCTGCTGCAATTGAGTCTTAAAAAAATCACTCGTACTGTACAATGATATACAGGGACACTGAAACAGATTGAAGAGCAAGGGAGATGTAACATTTAACGATTTAGTGAATTTAATATTATGATGTTGCGTGCAAGCACCGATATGACATTTCTAAGCATTGACGTTCGTGCTGTAGTTTTAAAGTCTCGCGTTGTGCTAATTTTCTAACTTACGACTCTTTATTTCCTTCGCATTAACAACAGCTCTATTCAGAGCTACGCTACTTACCTACTTTTGAATTGTTTAGGGTAAGTAACTTATTATTATGTGTTCATTTTTTAATATGCGCTACGCCACTGCTAATCTCGGACTTCAGTTATTGCTAACAGTGTGAAATGGGTTGCCTATCTTAGACGGTCTTCAGCTTTTTACGATGTCTGTGTTTGATATGCATTGAAAGTTGAGTGGAAGCTTTTGTTTATAGCATACAAAATGAGGAACTATAAGATGTTCAATAAATATCACAGAAATAACATATTAATTTTATTATATTATTATTATATACTTACACAAAATTTATATTTTACTCACTGGAAGTTGACAGAGGAACATATGAAGCAGAATGATAGTTTTTATATTTTTCGCTAAAATGCATAAAATTAACATCTATATTTTCCAAAAAGCCATAGACCTTCTAACTTTACAATTTCTAATGAAACTGAGGTGTTTATATTGGCAACGTTGCACGATGTAGTTACTATCGATCACGTGGTTACAACATAACCTCAATCTTTAAAATCCGAAAACGAGGTGTCGTGAAAGACAAGCCTGGTCGAATATTAAAAAATGGCAAGTTCAATTAAAAAACGCGCTGTGAACAAAAATGTTCAGCCCGACAATGAATCTGGCTTCAACATGGAAGAGGTACAATATTATGATAAATAAAATTTCACAACTAAAGATAATTTCTTGCACAGGAAATTCAAGCAGACTTTGAAGGCCGAAATCTTGAGGCCCAGGATTTCAATGGAATACGGCAGTTGCTTAAACAAGTATTTCTGAAAGAACATGTGGACGTGACACAACTTAGTGATTTGCTAATCGCCCAGGAAGGAATTGGCAGTGTTCTTAAGCAAAGCTGGAATGACGAAGACGATGACGACGATGACAATGACGCACTAACCGAGGCATTAGACGTGTTTGGAGTTACTAGTGTTCTTAATTTATCGTCGCATCGGGTATGGTATCTTGACTACAGTTTTATATATCGTTAAAAATTTGATGTTGTAGGAAACGCCAGTAGTGCAACAACTGTTCGAGCTAATGCAACGATTAACTCAAAATGCAGATGAATCAACAAAGGCAAAAATAGATCAAATATTATTAAATTGCAAGAAAATAGCATTACTAATAAATGAACGATTTGTTAATTTGCCGGCTAAAATAGCTGATCCTTTGCTTACATCGCTGCAGACGGAACTAAGCAGAATGGCAAAGAAAGATTCATCATATAACTTTGAGTATTATGTTGTGATATGCAAAATATTTAAGTCTAAAAGTCAAAAATGTAGGTTTCTCATATTAGTGTCGAACTAGTCATGATAATAATAATTTCAGCGCAAGTTATATTTTCCAATGCTGAAGAGGAAATTTTCAGTAATGAAGCAGAGGTTAGTGTTGAGTACAGTGTTGCATCGCAGTGCGACACAGCACTTGTTGGGCAGTGGGGAGAAGATGATGCTGAAATGATTCCTCATCGTCGAATATTATTTATTCAAGGAAATAAGTTTCCACTTGCTATACAAAAGATTAAGGAATTTGTATCTTAATAGCTTTTGATGTACAGACTCGAATTAACATTTCTACTGTTCTTATGTATAATAAAAAATTAAATTCATTACATTAACAATTTATCGTCAAATTTTCCACAAGAGTGTAATGCTTATATACAGTGTATGCTAAATTGCAGATTCTTGGGCACATTTGCCGCTTTTTTTTACTTCTTTTTTGTAATGATTTTAGTTATGGTTACTTGAAAAAAATTGTAAATGATTTTTAATATTAAAAATAAGAGGGAAATGTGTCCCGAATTATGCAGCGGTTCACTTCACACCCCTGTATTTTCCTTGTTTTATTTTCTGACTAGCTGAAACCCGCGGCATATGCTGCACTTAAAATGTAGGACGAGTTCAGATAAATCTGCTCTTTCACTTAACCATAAAGGAAAGAGTTAAATTATATTATAAATGCCTAACACTAACCATTGGGAAAAATAAAAACGAACTAAGTCTTAAATTTAAAATGAATAATGAAACTAAGAGTGAAAACAATTATAAACTGAAACAGGTGTTTTTTTACAAAATAATACAAGTAAAACAAATTAAATAAATGCTATGTTGCTGGCAAAAACAGTCGCTACAAATTAAAAAGATGTTGAAAATATAAACTTCGAAATGATTTTACTGGTTTTGTTTTTAATATTGAAGTCAAGCTGTTGTAAATTTTACTTGCATTAAAAGAAAAGGAGCGCTCAAATAACGAAGTTTTGTGTGCAGGAGGTGATATAAGACCTTTATTCCTAACATTCAGCGTATGAACATCTGTCCTAAATTTTATTTTATTGTATAAGTACGGAACATTTTTTGAAATTATTATTTTGTGAATAAAGACTGTTAACTGCAGCAGCCTTCTATTTTTCATATCAAGCCAACATGCATCTTTTAATTTATGCAATATTGGTCGAATTTTCGAATACCATGTGTATCGCAAACACGAATTCTGCACAAGTTGTATTCGATCGGATGTTATTTTATTCAAACAAGGACCGTAAGTTTTAGAACCATAAGTAAATTGACTTAAAATTAAAAGAGTTTTCTTAAGATTTATACTAAAAAAGTGCCAATAAGGAAATATTAATTTCAACCTCGAGTATGAATTTTGAATATACTTTTGCACTTGTTTTTCATTCCTAAAAGAATTATCAATGACGAGACCCAAATTTCTTACATCTTGTTTTAATGGAATGTTCACGTCGTCAACTTTTATCTTAAATAAATGTTGGTATCTTAAAACCTTTCTGTGACCAAACAAAATACCAACAGATTTGTGTGGGTTTAAAACTAAACAATGATTTTTTGAGACGTCTGATATTTTGTCTAAATCGCAATTTAATTGATTAACAGATTGAATTATGTCACCAGTTGCACAAGATTTATAAATCTGGGTGTCATCAGCGTACATATGAATTTTACAATGTTCTGTATAATTTTGCAAATTACTTGTATAAATAGCAAATACCAGGGGGCCCAAAATGGATCCTTGTGGTACGCCTGTTAATACCTCTTGCGGCGAGGAGCAATTATCATTTAGAGTATCAATTTGAGACCGACCAGTCAAATAATATTTTATAAGATTAGAAGCGTCTTCACTAAAACCAATATACGACAAAATTGAGATTAATATATTACTTAAGTTTATATAATCTTGCATTTGATTATGGATTACTTTTTCGAAGATTTTTGAAAGTGTAGGCAGAATAGGTACTAATCAGTCTCAAATCGGATAATTATGAAGGATTAATTTTAGGTAAAGGTTTCATTAATGCTACTGTCCATACATCTGGAAAATAATTTGAGGTTATTGAAGTATTAATTATATGAGTTATGTACGGGACAATCACAGCACAACACAGTTTAATCATATCAATATTAATGTTATCTGAACCCATTGCTTTGCTCTTCATTCTCATTATTACATTAGAGACACTTTCAATTCAAACTGCACAAAAACTAAATTCTTTGTGGAATGAACCTTCATTTTCATAATAGTGCAACTGATCTTCGCTCAGCTTCAGCTTTGGGTTTCCATTAATGAAAAAAATATTAATTGCGTTGACATTACATAAGTTGTTAGGAATGTGCTAAATTGTTGCATTTTTAATATTTAATTTATGAAGTTCATTCCACAAAGATTTACCTTCTTTGTTATTCAAAATATGCTCATAGTATGCCTTATTTTCTTGTCTTATAGCATTTGTTGTATAATTTCTTAGGAGTTTATAGTAATCCCAATCTTTTTGCAATTTTGTTTTTTTTTATTTTAAATGATTTATCTCACAAATGTATTATATATCTTAAATTGTCGGTTAGCCAAGGCGCGGATGTTTTCGTAATTTTCATTCTCTTTAATGGAGCATGTGCTTGAAATAGATTTAACAAACAGTTATTTAACATGTTTTCTCGTCTATCGACGTTGTAAAATATATTTGTTGCAAAGGCACAAGATGCAAGTCATGATAAAAATGTGCTTTGTTTAAATATTTGTAGCCTCTAAATGTTATAAATTAATTTGGTTTTACTGGCTTAGAGATGTTTAAAGTAGAAAGTATATTATATTATGGTCTGAAAAAGTACAATCAATAACATCCGTGCGAATAACCTTGCTAGGATCATTTAGAAGTATTAAATCTAATAAATTTAAGTTCCTGGTTGGTTCATTTACGACTTGTGATATTGAATAATTTTCAATCATATGATAAAAATGTTGCGTTTGTATGGAAGTGACGTTAAACAAGTTAATATTGAAATCACCGAGGCAACAAACAATATCGTTATCAGGTATAATAAAGGACAAAGATTCATCTAGGTAATCTATAAAGGTCTTATAACTCATTTGTGGTGGCCTGCATACTGCACCTACTGTTATTTTATATGTTTTGATTGTAAAGGTGTACCCCTCATCCTTACTTACCTTTGAAGGCTTACACTTCACCGACTAGCTCAAGATACGGTTTCTTATCAGGGTTTAACAATTGTGGGATTTTTAGTTCGTTTCACTTTCATATAAAGGTAAAAGTTCATTAATCAGAAGAAATGGGCGCCATAACTTTATTTAAAAAGTTTTAAATTCAATAAGTTTACAAAGGTTACGTATTCTTTCTAACAGTCCACAAATCAATTGTTATGCATTAGAGGCTTATACCTTTCTAATTTTAATACACATTATGTAATTATTTAGCAAGTTTTATTCTTCTCTGACAAGTTAGAATTTGTTCTAATAAAACGTTAGGATTAATGAATCTATCAGTATCTAGGAGATTTCTTATACCTATTTAATTAATAACCTCCGGTTCATAAGATGAAAATATAAAGAGCTCTCTATACCCTCGTATTTCTCTTTCCTAGGTCTTAATTACGATTAATGATCGGTATTTAGTTTAATTGGTATCATTCCATGTAGTATAAGAAAGGTCCTTTATGAAAAAAAAAACTTATTATTTGACAAGTGACCCAAAAACCAACTTGACAGTCACAGAACGATTTAATCTCACTTCAGGCCACATCACCTGGTAAGTAACTATTGTTTTTACTTGAAACTAATCTGTTATTGAATATTCTTAAGGCTTACGCCCTAATTTAATTATATTTAAGCTATGACGCGGGTTTAAGTCTAACTAACGATATTAAACCCTTTCAGGACTAACATACGGTTAATGCAGAGAACCCTTGAACCTGGACCTCTCCATCTGCCAACATTAACTATGAAGAACTCCTCATCGAACCAAAGAAGTTGCCCTTGACTGGTGAGTGATCTCCTAACTGGTTATAGATTTCTAATTGCGTCCTCTCTTTTCCTTATCGCTCGTAACTTATCGACACACTTCTCCATGGCGAATATACAACTGACCAGAACTGGCGTCAAATGAAAAAGACCGACGAGCTGGTAGTCAAAGAGGAAGCCCTAAGAGCTGGTGGTCAAAGAGGTGACACTAAGAGCTGAATCAAGGAAAACCCTCTATTACGATTTGCATGTATTAGTTTGCCGTCTACCTACCAGTTATATAATAACTGCCCTTTTCAGAAAGAAAATGTTTGTGGAATTTATCCTATCTGCCTGAAAAATTATTATGTTTTAATACTATGCTGTATGAGTTAAATAAAGGCTTACTATTGTCTGCTTGTATCCTTTCTAAGCTAGGATTTTCAATTTGCTTCGCTTCTGCATAGAGAAGCGCCCTTTTGCTTTCTTAATTAAACAGGAAGTAATAATTTTTGTTATTTATTGTTCTTTTATTAACGTAACCATGGGCCTTCTAAATTAAATTTCAAAAAGGGTAGGCAACCCCTCCTACTGGTCTTGCGCTTAAAGTTGCCTATCTATTAGGATTAATTAATATTGAACGATATTCCTGTAGAAGCTACGATATGTACTGCTACAAAGGATATCCACAACCGTTCAATTGAATTATTTACATCACAGACTGTAAAATGTATACAACTTTTAATACAAATAGCCACTCCTCCTACTCTAGTATTCTGATCTTTTTTTTAATGTAAAATCATTTACAGTTAAATAATTAGAATCAACAGTATTAGATAACCATGTGTCTGATAAAGGGAAAATTGTAAAGTCATATTCATTAATTATACGTCTAATATTATCTATTTTTGGCAGCAGAGAGCGTACATTCAAATGAGAATCATTATTTTCATAATTATGAGAATACAAATATATACAAAAAATGTGCAAAATGTAAAAATATATGTACAGAAAGAGCCTTGAGTTCAAACGTCGATATGCGGTGTTGTATTATGAACCATTTAATAAAGAAAAAATATTATTTCACAATTTTATAAATTTTGTTTCTATAATTTATGAAAATGTTACCCTCATTGGTTCAACATGCGTTAGGATCGCATCTCTTTTGAGCTTTTTTTAGTAGTTGGTATCTTGCGTGTGTTAAATCCTCTTTTATAACGATCTTCGTCCCTTTTAGCTTTCTTTTGTAGATATATCTCTTCACACTTCTCCACACGAACTTTACAATGATGGGGCGAGATTTTCCCTCAGCTCCTTTCAGCCTGTGGCAGACGTCAATGTCCTCTTTGCTTAAGGTGATAACAATTTTTTGTGCGACTTTAATCACGGTTTGTCTAAATTTTTATACTTATCTTCTTGGACACCAAACATTCGTAGACTGTTGCCCCTGGAATACTGTTCTTGATTGTCCAGTATACGATTGACTTTTTCTAATTTGGCTTAAAGCGAAGCAACCTTGGCACAAGCCGCTTTTACTTCTTGCCTTAAGTCGTGCAACGCGTTGGATATTACTTTAGTCACGACAACTTTAAAGTCATTGGATAGCAGTAGAAGTGCAACAACTTGCAGAAGACAGAAGAAGCTGCTCTCATTTTCATCGAAATGTTAAAATTAGTACTTGATTTATTTAAGGAAAATACGCTTATTTTCAAAGCAATGAACAATTTGCGAACAAATCGTAGTCGAAATAATTTATAGGTTATGTAACGTAAACATCGAAGACAGGCCTTAAAACGTACGGCTTCGATATATTTGCTTCGGCCGTTGGTAGCGTTCAGTAAGTAGATATGAATTCTCTTTATTATTAACCAAAATGGACTTGCCTTTGTAGCTGTGTCAATAGTTTTAAAAAACAGAAGTAATAGTCATAATAAGTAATTGTTTTCTGTGATAATATCGCTATTAAAAGTACTGGGAAGTTTGTTTACAAAAACCCGAAAATGTACGAATTCAACCATGGTACTTTTGATCGTGTAAACACGGCCTGTAGTGTTGTGCATTATTATATAGGTATAATGATTGATTTCAAATTTTAGTCAATTATACTAATCTTTAAATCTGTTATTTTTGCAATTTTTTAGTAATTTTACAGCAAACTAGTGGCCTATTGCCATTAAAAAAATGCAAAAACTGATAAATTATATATTCTCACATGTTAAAGAACTAAATAACAAAAACAATGCAAAAAAAGGTAATTGCAACTCACTGAGCGCCAATCTAATAATGATATGAATATACTTTTAAACTATTAAACAAATATCTATGGCTTATATTTACTGATTTAGTTTACTATAATACTCGAGACCTAATGTTCTAAATTGTATATAATTATGAATATATTAATGTCCAATATATATGTGATATAGTTCATAAGCTCCAATGTGGTAATTATAAGTGAGCATTGTATTCTTGTGTTAAAAGGTAAGTGAAATAATAAAACTTCTCTGTTCTTTTTTTGTGCAGGTACTTTTAAACTAGGTACGGTTACAGCCAAATGAAAATGACCACCATTTTAACATTCTATGTCATTTTCATAAATTTTGGTAAATCAGGCTTTTACTTGGCAGTACCTTGACAATTTCAATTCTTAATATGTGATTTTTAATTTTTATGTTTCTTAGGTGAT
The DNA here is from genome assembly GCA_940337035.1 of Agriotes lineatus. Lineage (NCBI taxonomy): Eukaryota > Metazoa > Arthropoda > Insecta > Coleoptera > Elateridae > Agriotes > Agriotes lineatus. The sequence goes on from OW679196.1 coordinate 57,735,213, forward strand.
TTAATACCAATTCACAAAGTACTGCCCGGTTTTATTTGGCCGTAACTGTACATAATTTCATAAGATCATTGCAATCAATTTTGTTACTTATAATTTTAAACCCATCATGGTAATAAAAAAGTCCCAATGATTAGATAAAGACATTAATGTAAAAGTATTTCTAAGACCAATAGTCCTAACATTTTCATAATGAAGTATCCCATATATATTTTTTATATAAATACCTAAGAATGCATTTTGGACTTTTTTTAATATATAGCTTATTGTATCGATTCGGTATTTCACAGTACCTATACAACAGTATTCTAGTTTACTATGCATCAACGTGTAATACCAAATCTTTAAAGCATCAACTCGTCTGAAATATTTTGTTTCTTCTAAAACTCTTGAGACTTATGAGCATCTCTACATATTTTTTTATAAGCTGCTCAAATTATAAGTTCTTACAGTCGTTCAGTGTTTTACATCTTTTATTATGAGCTAAGATCCCATTATTGGACGAAAGCCTCCACCATGGTGTGCCAATTTTACAATCCGTGGCATTTCTTATCCAGTTGTTTCCAGCAAACTCCCTGACTTCAACTTGTTGTCGTGCTTCCTCTTTGACCACCCTCTGCTAATGTTCATTTTGTTAGCAAAGTGGTTTATTTGTTTTGTACACATCTGGCTATGTGGCCTGCATAATTTTACTTTATAACACATAAAGCACCAGCCTCGACATCGCAAGGTAAAACGAGGTTCTGATTATACATACATTATACATAGGTACCTCTGTTTGAGCTCTTAGCTATATTTCTTCTAGTTCTACTCTGTCACTGATTTTGATGTTTCAGATAATACGCTCCATCTTTGTCTGTGTAATCTTCTACTTTTTCATTTCATTCTTAGTTAGTGCCCAAGTTTGTACCCTTTAAGTGTACCTAGGTAAAACACAGGCGCTAAACACTTCGTTTTAGTTTTATAGATTTACATTAATCGAAAGTGGTGCTAAAAAACAAAATGTTTTGTGTCCAACAGAAAAAAAACGCTAGTATCTTAAAAAAATATAATAACAAACGATCTGAACATCAACAATTCAAAACAATTGTATTATTTGATGTGTTACCCATGGTTTTATACAACTTTTTCGACTTTCAGGCAAATATTTTGAGCAATTTTTATAAGATAATTCCATAAACACAGATAAAAATTCTTTATATCTATGTTTTATGCTAAACTGTTTAAATTGTTTAATCTAGTATCAGTACAAGACTATGATGATCAATACATTTATAGCTGTACTCAGCTTCTATATTAGTAACTAGTTAATCAATTCCAGTAAATGACACTTTATCATTTTTTACATCTAGTCTTGTGGGTCCCCGGCAGGCAAGAATCATCTTATCTATACCATAAAACCGGTGGTCTCTTTTATTGTATGTATGTATCTTTGTTCGCTATCTCCTCCGAAGATACTGGACCGATTAAATTGTATCTGTTATAAAAAATACAATACAGAAGTTAATTAAAGTTGTAGCAAAATATGCAACTGTTTAAGTTACGTAATTTACCATTTATTGATAAAATTTTTATAATCTGTAACTTCTTTGTGGCGCATCAATAATCATGCTATTTTTTTGGGTACTTTGCTACACTACAAAATGAAAAATATTAGAACATGAACGTTTTGGAAGACAAATCTACTTCTATTTTGAACAAGTAACTAATTAAATTAAAAATAAAATAAGTTCTCCTGGTTAATTTTGAATTTAATTAGTTAATTGTCGAAAACGGAAGTAGATTTGTCTTTCAAAATGTTCATGTTTTAATATTTTTCATTTTGTAGTGTGGCGAAATACCCAAAAAGAAGTATGATCAAATTTTGGCTTCATTTCTTTAAAATATGTAATTTAGGCATTCCATGTTATAATATTATGGGGACAATGTGACATGAAATATGAATTTTTACAAAATAAAATTATCGTACACCTCCAAGATGATAATTATGATATATTTTTTGGGGCCTAGTTCGTTTTTTCTAAAGTTGTGTGTTTAAAAGTGTTTTAATAGTAACGTATGTCCCAAAAGTTTTCGGAAAAAAGTAATGGTTAAAAATTTTGTATAATTTTTATTTATTTTGCATGTCAACAACATAACCTTATAACTGTGTTTATTACAAAACTGACATGTTATATTAAACGTCAATCAATCTCATACAATCTGTTTCTAACGACAACTGTATGGGACGTTATTTACTGTAGGTCTATTTTGAAAATTTTCCGAAAACTTTTGGGACATACGTTAGTACACTAACAAACTGAATTTTATTTTTTCTAATTGTTCTAGTAATTAATCTGATAATAAATAAAACTAAAAATTTCATTCTGTATTACCCCGTTCTACAGTACCTACATATGTAGTACTGTAACGGTGCACACTCTGGTTACCTGTTGGTTCGTGTATGAGCCTACGTTGTGTATTTTGTTTAATGGTTCCTGCGGGTGCTTTGACGGAGTTACAGGTGCTGCAACTAAGTGACCGTACTTAGGCCAGCTTTGCTCAGTTCGTATAGGGACTGGCGGCCTCCAGCTCTTACACCAAAGAAAACAACATCATGGCAGGCGATTGTTCTTTATTAAGACCAAAGTAAAAGCATTACATTACTCTTAATTATTGCGCAGTTTCATCCCTAACCGGACGACGGCTGTTCGTTGTTAGCTCGCCTAGTGGCAAGAAGGGCTCGCTGCCTGCCTGGGTCTGGTTACTATGGGTTACTGGCGGCGTCAAGTGCAGTAGTGAGAAGAGCAAAGAATTGGTACAAACACAACCATACTAAAAAGGGAACCTTGCAAATGTCGGGCTGCGCCGTACCTAGTAAAGTGAGAAGAGTAAAAAATTGGTACAAACACAACCATACTAACAAGGAAACCTTGCAAATGTTGGGCTGCGCTATACCAATGGAAGTAAAGATTAAATAAGTTAGAAGCTGTTTAATAGTTCTCAGAGTTTCGCGTCGAACTACCAACTACACCAGACCTAGCTTTTTCTGTCCTCTCCCGTTCTATGCCGAGTGTTTTATGCAACTTACGAGGCCCCTTCCAGCCTGCGCCGTGGGGCGTCCCGCCAATGACAACGAAATGTAAATTTCATTGCTATAGAGACGTGATTTTAATTGGCCATTTCCCTTCCAAAGCCCACGACGGGTTTTAATCCTTTTCTGTCGCGTTTTTAAATGTTTCCCAGGACCCCTTTTGGACACGTGTTCCATGTGGCTGAAATACTAAACCAATAAATTTCCCAAACTAATTTAGTCGGCGGTTTGGGCCTGGGTGTCTCTTAATTCTCCTAAGTCCCTGGCCATACATCTAATATAGGAATTTTCGATTATAGCGCCGCGGTGCGACCAACAGCTGTGAAGGGATCGGGTTACAACTTGCAAAACAAAACGAAAGCTTTTGTTACGTGATATAATTTCCACTTATATTATACATAAAATACATCTATAAACTACGGATTATCATTGCCCTATAAATAAAAAGCCTAAAATAAAAAAAAATTCCTTTCTAAAATGAGATAGGTAAGAAAATAAAGTGTAAATACGTGACCCTCACAGTACTAAAACGGTAGTAGCAAAGAGCATATATGCTCTTTGGTAGTAGTAAATTACAACACTAGAATTGTAAGAAGCAAATGGAAAAAGTTACAAACAAACTGTGTAGCTGCGAGTGCGTAATTCCATGAGAATTGCTTTATGCCAGATACACAGAGGTTTTCTAGCATATGTCTCAGCTACTAAACTGTGCAACTCTACCTTTCAACAAATTTCAGAGTTATCGGCAAAATTAGAAACACCTGACCTGTGACACTGTGCTCCACTACTTGAAGGTTAAACTACTCTTATTATTGTATCAGCTTGAAAATCTTCTGACAGTTTAACGATGCAACAAGAAATATTGTACAGAGCTCGTACTGAAAGTGTACTGGATTCAAAGGCTTCCAAGACAGGCTGTAGGCCATAGGCTTACTCTCACTTCCAATACTTTTCACGTAAATAATTGGAAACGATTTTATTATTAAACAGGTAGGTAAAATAAGAGAATAAATAAGTTAGTAACAACGTTTTTATAATTTCAAAACTTTTCTGCTAAGGGGCTTATTATTACCTACTTTTCTTTTAACAGAATCAGTTTTCTCCAAACAAATATTCTCTAATACTGGTTTCATAGCCATCGAAATAATTAAATCGCATACTTCTTTCTTATGTGCAGGACATACAATTAAACAATTCTTAAACAAACAAGGCCGCAGAATGTCTTTAAATTTCTGGCAGGTATTTTTAGTAGTTAAGAATTGCATAGCTTCTTGTGTTATATCTGATATTTTCTGAATAAGGCCAACAAATAATTCATTTGAATATGTTAAATTTCCACGATTTTAAAGAGTTATTAATTGTAATAAAGGTCCTGGAATAGTGTAAAAAAGAAGAGGCGTGATACAAGTTGCACAGTTAATTTTCTGTTGCAATTTTATGATAATGTACATAGCAAGGAAAGCGACAGATGCTGAATAAATACTGGTGTCACTTGCATCATTCATTTCTACACACTCAATCTTAAGCTTCAATTCATCTGGCAATGTTATACCTTCTACATCTGTAGAAGTACTGGGAAGAGAACTAGTAAGTTGAGAAGAACTTAGGAAACTAATGCTGTTTGCTATATTCGCAGATTCAAAGCCTTTCACTATACCACAGCGTAAAATTTGCCGTAAAGCATATTCAGGAGATCTAGCATCTGTGGCATAATTTAATCCACCTTTCAAACGAATATGTGAAAGTGTGGCTTCTACTGCGTCAGAGCTAAAACAGCAAGTTAAAACATAGTAGAATCCAGCCTGTTGCAAAAGAAATTTTACACGTAAACTAGTGCATGTGCAGTTTCTTTCGTTAGTCCCTGCGCACTGGATGTTTAATAAAATTTTTTAACGACTCTCCACATGACTTTAAATAGAGCTACGTTGCATGAAATATTGTCTATTACAATCCTCTGTAGAATCAACCCACAATCTGTCGCTAATTTTAGTATTTCCAAGGTCAAGGAATGGAAATCTGATGCATGGAAAAAGTATCCCATAGGTAGTATGGTGAATGTTACAGAAAGTTCATGTACAACGAAGTATAACAATTTGTTAGCAGTTTTAGGTCTTTCTTCAATGGAACTAGAAGTACAAGTATCCAGGCCATAAATACAGTTTTCAAATCTGTTGTAATACATTTTTTGTTTGATGGACATGTCATCTATGATTAACGAGCACAGTCTTCCTGCAGGATGTTTTAAATGAGAAATGTCAGTGTGAAGGCGGTCCTTAATTAATTGACTTTGACCATTAAAGTTGCCGAAAAATCTAGAAATTGTTATTTCATCAAATTCACAAATTACCGCAATTTTCTAAGCAGTTGATCCACGCAGACCTAATCAAATGATTTTCTGGGATTTGGAAGAAGGGCGAATTTTATTTTTTACAAATTAAACAATTTTTTTCCATTTTTAGCACGTATTTGAATTACAAATGGAAAAAAATAACCTTCTTCGTACACTAGCATTGAAAGAGCTACTTTGCCGTACAATTTATTAATCAGAAAGTTGCACTTTGCGGTATTCGTACGGCAAAGTAGCACTTTGCCGTACGTTTCCTTAGTTACAACACATATAAAACGTTACGTACCTACACAATAACATTACTCTACTTATTTGCTATATACGAGGATAAATTTAGTATTTCGTTTTGTATGCTAGTGTACGAAAAAATATTGTACGAAACTCGTATGAAAGTGGCTTTTCCATACTCGTCTCGAAATTCCGGACTCGGTCTAACGGCCTCTTCCGGAAACATCTCACTCGTACTGAAAAGCTCCACTTTCTATACTTGTTACGTAAATTACTATTTTCGACAATCAAACTTCGAAAACGTAGACTGCACGGCCTCCTGGATTAGTGCGAGACTGACGTTTCTACGCGGCCCGCCGCATTTTTAGTTCAAGGCGTTTTTTATAGTTTGTAGAGGCGCTACAGTACGTTGCGCTTGTGCCCTTGGTTGCATACGTCCACGGCCTCCTGGATTAATATTAATCTAGAAAGTCCCGCCTACGTTACACATAATTTATCAAAAACCCAACAGATGGCGCCAAAGTACGTTGGCCTCACAAGGTCCGTACATATAGCAAGCTTTGAAATATAGGTCATCCCATACATTTCCACTATGGAGTGGGAACCAAAATGGCGCCAATGGCGGGAAATTTAAATCTTGTAGTGGTGTTTTAGAATCAGTCAGTTGTTTGTTCGTTGGAGGTTAGGATTGCAATTGCACGTTTGTTGCGTTTCCGTTCATTTATATCCGTGTTTCTGCCTGTGTTAGAAAAACAGTATTTTTTAAGACTACATTTTCCTGATCCCGGTGTGATACGGTAAGTAAACTATCATTTTAATATACCTCACTAAAAGAGGTTATTTATAGGTTATCGGCAAGGATGTCCCCATTTAGCGTGCTACAAGTGGTACCGTTTTAATTGAGATGTCTAATTTACTATTTTGTGCTGATTCCGTTGTGATATTGTAAGTTAATAGAGCCACTTAATGAACGTTTCACTAAACCTGACGATTATTTTCATATTGATTTAGTTCAAAATGTTTCTAGAACACAGAAGACACAACTATAATAGGGAGTTAGGGCAAACACTGTTTATCCGTATCCGTATTACGTATACGTATGTTTGGTACGGATACGTATACGTATACGGGATCTCTAGTTGGGACACTTTTCAAACTGAACCTCACTTTCTGCCAAACACCAATGTTAAATCTCAAAT
>OW679196.1:57742156-57814242 GCA_940337035.1 Agriotes lineatus
CAGTTTTAGGAATTCTTGGATGTGTTGTAGTTATACCAGACCAGTAAGTAATAGCAAAGGTAAAATGCAATGAAGATGCTGTTCAGGCAAAACGTCTAACGCTTTCTGTGGTGTCTTTATGTGCTAAAACCACACTCTAAGACACAGTAGGGTCAAATTTGTGTCTCTTTAGCGTTAAAACGTGATCTGGAGGTTATTATAGCGCCCCAAATATTTATATTTACACCTTGAAGATTGTTACTGGGTGCATGAGGAAGGTACGGCTGTTATTATGCACAATTTTCAATTCCCGGGAAGCAGTTTTAGGAATTCTTGGATGTGTTGTAGTTATACCAGACCAGTAAGTAATAGCAAAGGTAAAATGCAATGAAGATGCTGTTCAGGCAAACGTCTAACGCTTTCTGTGGTCTCTTTATGTGCTAAAACCACACTCTAAGACACAATAGGGTCAAATTTGTGTCTCTTTAGCGTTAAAACGTGATCTGGAGGTTATTATAGCGGCCCCAATATTTATATTTACACCTTGAAATTTGTTATTGGGTGCAAGAGGCATTTACTTGTGTTAAAATGCACAGTTTACAACTCCCGCCAAACAGTTTTAGGAATTCTTGAATGTCTTCTGATTATACCAGACCAGTATGATAATGCAAATGTAAAATGCAATACAGAAGTTGCTCATGCTAACGTCTATCGCTTTCTGTGGTCTCTTTATGAGCTAAAACCACACTCTAAGACACAGTAGGGTCAAATTTGTGTCTCTTTAGCGTTAAAACGTGATCTGGAGGTTATTATAGCGACCCAAATATTTATATTTACACCTTGAAAATTGTTACTGGGTGCATGAGGAAGGTACGGCTGTTAAGATGCACAATTTTCAACTCCCGGGAAGCAGTTTTAGCAATTGTTGAATGTCTTGTAATTATACCAGACCAGTATGATATAGCAAATGTAAAATGCAATACAGAAGTTGCTCAGGCTAACGTCTATCGCTTTCTGTGGTCTCTTTATGTGCTAAAACCACACTCTAAGACACAGTAGGGCAAAGCTGTGTCTCTTTAGCTTTAAACGTGATCTGGAGGTTATTATAGAGCCCCCAATATTTATATTTACACCTTGAAATTTGTTATTGGGTGCATGAGGCATTTACTTGTGTTAAAATGCACAGTTTACAACTCCCGCCAAGCAGTTTTAGGAATTCTTGAATGTCTTCTGATTATACCAGACAAGTATGATGTAGCAAATGTAAAATGCAATACAGAAGTTGCTCAGGCTAACGTCTATCGCTTGCTGTGGTCTCTTTATGTGCTAAAACCACACTCTAAGACACAGTAGGGTCAAATTTGTGTCTCTTTAGCGTTAAAACGTGATCTGGAGGTTATTATAGCGGCCCCAATATTTATATTTACATCTTGAAATTTGTTATTGGGTGCATGAGGCATTTACTTGTGTTAAAATCCACAGTTTACAACTCCCGCCAAACAGTTTTAGGAATTCTTGAATGTCTTCTGATTATACCAGACCAGTATGATATAGCAAATGTAAAATGCAATACAGAAGTTGCTCAGGCTAACGTCTATCGCTTTCTGTGGTCTCTCTATGTGCTAAAACAACACTCTAAGACACAGTAGGGTCAAATTTGTGATTCTTTAGCGTTAAAACGTAATCTGGAGGTTATTATAGCGACCCAAATAATTATATTTACTCCTTGAAGATTGTTACTGGGTGCATGAGGAAGCTACGGGGGTTAATATGTACAATTTTCAACTCCCGGGAAGCAGTTTTAGGAATTGTTGAATGTTTTGTAATTATACCAGACCAGTATGATATAGCAAATGTAAAATGCAATACAGAAGTTGCTCAGGCTAACGTCTATCTCTTTCTGTGGTCTCTTTATGTGCTAAAACCACACTCTAAGACACAGTAGGGTCAAATTTGTGTCTCTTTAGCGTTAAAACGTGATCTGGAGGTTATTATAGCGACCCAAATATTTATATTTACACCTTGAAAATTGTTACTGGGTGCATGAGGAAGCTACGGGTGTTAAGATGCACAATTTTCAACTCCCGGGAAGCAGTTTTAGGAATTGTTGAATGTCTTCTGATTATACCAGACCAGTATGATATAGCAAATGTAAAATGCAATACAGAAGTTGCTCAGGCTAACGTCTATCGCTTTCTGTGGTCTCTTTATGTGCTAAAACCACACTCTAAGACACAGTAGGGTCAAATTTGTGTCTCTTTAGCGTCAAATCGTGATCTGGAGGTTATTATAGCGGCCCCAATATTTATATTTACACCTTGAAATTTGTTATTGGGTGCATGAGGCATTTACTTGTGTTAAAATCCACAGTTTACAACTCCCGCCAAACAGTTTTAGGAATTCTTGAATGTCTTCTGATTATACCAGACCAGTATGATATAGCAAATGTAAAATGCAATACAGAAGTTGCTCAGGCTAACGTCTATCGCTTTCTGTGGTCTCTCTATGTGCTAAAACAACACTCTAAGACACAGTAGGGTCAAATTTGTGTCTCTTTAGCGTTAAAACGTGATCTGGAGGTTATTATAGCGACCCAAATATTTATATTTACACCTTGAAGATTGTTACTGGGTGCATGAGGAAGCTACGGGTGTTAATATGTACAATTTTCAACTCCCGGGAAGCTGTTTTAGGAATTGATGAATGTCTTGTAATTATACCAGACCAGTATGATATAGCAAATGTAAAATGCAATACAGAAGTTGCTCAGGCTAACGTCTATCGCTTTCTGTGGTGTCTTTATGTGCTAAAACCACACTCTAAGACACAGTAGCGTCAAAGCTGTGTCTCTTTAGCTTTAAAACGTGATCTGGAGGTTATTATAGCGCCCCAAATATTTATTTTATACCTTGAAGATGGTTACTGGGTGCACGAAGAAGTTACGGGTGTTAATATGTACAATTTTCAATTCCCGGGAAGCAGTTTTAGGAATTCTTTGATGTGTTGTAGTTATACCAGACCAGTAAGTAATCGCAAAGGTAAAATGCAATGAAGATGCTGTTCAGGCAAACATCTAACGCTTTCTGTGGTCTCTTTATGTGCTAAAACTACACTCTAAGATACAGTAGGGTCAAATTTGTGTCTCTTTAGCGTTAAAACGTGATCTGGAGGTTATTATAGCGGCCCCAATATTTATATTTACACCTTGAAATTTGTTATTGGGTGCTGAGGCATTTACTTGTGTTAAAATCTACAGTTTACAACTACCGCCAAACAGTTTTAGGAATTCTTGAATGTCTTCTGATTATACAAGACCAGTATGATATAGCAAATGTAAAATGCAATACAGAAGTTGCTCAGGCTAACGTCTATCGCTTTCTGTGGTCTCTCTATGTGCTAAAACAACACTCTAAGACACAGTAGGGTCAAATTTGTGTCTCTTTAGCGTTAAAACGTGATCTGGAGGTTATTATAGCGACCCAAATATTTATATTTACACCTTGAAGATTGTTACTGGGTGCATGAGGAAGCTACGGGTGTTAATATGTACAATTTTCAACTCCCGGGAAGCAGTTTTAGGAATTGTTGAATGTCTTGTAATTATACCAGACCAGTATGATATAGCAAATGTAAAATGCAATACAGAAGTTGCTCAGGCTAACGTCTATCGCTTTCTGTGGTGTCTTTATGTGCTAAAACCACACTCTAAGACACAGTAGCGTCAAAGCTGTGTCTCTTTAGCTTTAAAACGTGATCTGGAGGTTATTATAGCGCCCCAAATATTTATTTTATACCTTGAAGATGGTTACTGGGTGCACGAAGAAGTTACGGGTGTTAATATGCACAATTTTCAATTCCCGGGAAGCAGTTTTAGGAATTATTTGATGTGTTGTAGTTATACCAGACCAGTAAGTAATCGCAAAAGTAAAATGCAATGAAGATGCTGTTCAGGCAAACATCTAACGCTTTCTGTGGTCTCTTTATGTGCTAAAACCACACTCTAAGATACAGTAGGGTCAAATTTGTGTCTCTTTAGCGTTAAAACGTGATCTGGAGGTTATTATAGCGGCCCCAATATTTATATTTACACCTTGAAATTTGTTATTGGGTGCATGAGGCATTTACTTGTGTTAAAATCCACAGTTTACAACTCCCGCCAAACAGTTTTAGGAATTCTTGAATGTCTTCTGATTATACCAGACCAGTATGATATAGCAAATGTAAAATGCAATACAGAAGTTGCTCAGGCTAACGTCTATCGCTTTCTGTGGTCTCTTTATGTGCTAAAACCACACTCTAAGACACAGTAGGGTCAAATTTGTGTCTCTTTAGCGTTAAAACGTGATCTGGAGGTTATTATAGCGGCCCCAATATTTATATTTACACCTTGAAATTTGTTATTGGGTGCATGAGGCATTTACTTGTGTTAAAATCCACAGTTTACAACTCCCGCCAAACAGTTTTAGGAATTCTTGAATGTCTTCTGATTATACCAGACCAGTATGATATAGCAAATGTAAAATGCAATACAGAAGTTGCTCAGGCTAACGTCTATCGCTTTCTGTGGTCTCTCTATGTGCTAAAACCACACTCTAAGACACAGTAGGGTCAAATTTGTGTCTCTTTAGCGTTAAAACGTGATCTGGAGGTTATTATAGCGACCCAAATATTTATATTTAAACCTTGAAAATTGTTACTGGGTGCATGAGGAAGCTACGGGTGTTAAGATGCACAATTTTCAACTCCCGGGAAGCAGTTTTAGGAATTGTTTAAAGTCTTGTAATTATACCAGACCAGTATGATATAGCAAATGTAAAATGCAATACAGAAGTTGCTCAGGCTAACGTCTATCGCTTTCTGTGGTCTCTTTATGTGCTAAAACCACACTCTAAGACACAGTAGGGTTAAAGCTGTGTCTCTTTAGCTTTAAAACGTGATCTGGAGGGTATTATAGCGCCCCAAATATTTATTTTATACCTTGAAGATGGTTACTGGGTGCACGAAGCAGTTACGGGTGTTAATATGCACAATTTTCAATTCCCGGGAAGCAGTTTTAGGAATTCTTCGTTGTGTTGTAGTTATACCAGACCAGTAAGTAATCGCAAAGGTAAAATGCAATGAAGATGCTGTTCAGGCAAACGTCTAACGCTTTCTGTGGTCTCTTTATGTGCTAAAACCACACTCTAAGACACAGTAGGGTCAAAGTTGTGTCTCTTTAGCGTTAAAACGTGATCTGGAAGTTATTATAGTGCCCCAAATATTTATTTTATACCTTGAAGATGGTTACTGGGTGCACGAAGAAGTTACGGGTGTTAATATGCACAATTTTCAATTCCGGGAAGCAGTTTTAGGAATTATTTGATGTGTTGTAGTTATACCAGACCAGTAAGTAATCGCAAAAGTAAAATGCAATGAAGATGCTGTTCAGGCAAACATCTAACGCTTTCTGTGGTCTCTTTATGTGCTAAAACCACACTCTAAGATACAGTAGGGTCAAATTTGTGTCTCTTTAGCGTTAAAACGTGATCTGGAGGTTATTATAGCGGCCCCAATATTTATATTTACACCTTGAAATTTGTTATTGGGTGCATGAGGCATTTACTTGTGTTAAAATCCACAGTTTACAACTCCCGCCAAACAGTTTTAGGAATTCTTGAATGTCTTCTTATTATACCAGACCAGTATGATATAGCAAATGTAAAATGCAATACAGAAGTTGCTCAGGCTAACGTCTATCGCTTTCTGTGGTCTCTTTATGTGCTAAAACCACACTCTAAGACACAGTAGGGTCAAATTTGTGTCTCTTTAGCGTTAAAACGTGATCTGGAGGTTATTATAGCGGCCCCAATATTTATATTTACACCTTGAAATTTGTTATTGGGTGCATGAGGCATTTACTTGTGTTAAAATCCACAGTTTACAACTCCCGCCAAACAGTCTTAGGAATTCTTGAATGTCTTCTGATTATACCAGACCAGTATGATATAGCAAATGTAAAATGCAATACAGAAGTTGCTCAGGCTAACGTCTATCGCTTTCTGTGGTCTCTTTATGTGCTAAAACCACACTCTAAGACACAGTAGGGTCAAATTTGTGTCTCTTTAGCGTTAAAACGTGATCTGGAGGTTATTATAGCGACCCAAATATTTATATTTACACCTTGAAAATTGTTACTGGGTGCATGAGGAAGCTACGGGTGTTAAGATGCACAATTTTCAACTCCCGGGAAGCAGTTTTAGGAATTGTTGAAAGTCTTGTAATTATACCAGACCAGTATGATATAGCAAATGTAAAATGCAATACAGAAGTTGCTCAGGCTAACGTCTATCGCTTTCTGTGGTCTCTTTATGTGCTAAAACCACACTCTAAGACACAGTAGGGTTAAAGCTGTGTCTCTTTAGCTTTCAAACGTGATCTGGAGGGTATTATAGCGCCCCAAATATTTATTTTATACCTTGAAGATGGTTACTGGGTGCACGAAGCAGTTACGGGTGTTAATATGCACAATTTTCAATTCCCGGGAAGCAGTTTTAGGAATTCTTCGTTGTGTTGTAGTTATACCAGACCAGTAAGTAATCGCAAAGGTAAAATGCAATGAAGATGCTGTTCAGGCACACGTCTAACGCTTTCTGTGGTCTCTTTATGTGCTAAAACCACACTCTAAGACACAGTAGGGTCAAAGTTGTGTCTCTTTAGCGTTAAAACGTGATCTGGAAGTTATTATAGTGCCCCAAATATTTATATTTACACCTTGAAGATTGTTACTGGGTGCATGAGGAAGTTACGGGTGTTAATATGCACAATTTTCAATTCCCGGGAAGCAGTTTTAGGAATTCTTTAATGTGTTGTAGTTATACCAGACCAGTAAGTAATAGCAAAGGTAAAATGCAATGAAGATGCTGTTCAGCTAAACGTCTAACGCTTTCTGTGGTCTCTTTATGTGCTAAGACTACATTCTAAGACACAGTAGGGTCAAATTTGTGTCTCGTTAGCGTTAAAACGTGATTTGGAGGTTATTATAGCGCCTCAAATGTTTATTTTACACCTTGAAAATTGTTACTGGGTGCATTAGGAAGCTACGGGTGTTAAGATGCACAATTTTCAACTCCCGGGAAGCAGTTTTAGGAATTGTTGAATGTCTTGTAATTATACCAGACCAGTAAGTAATAGCAAAGGTAAAATGCAACGTAGATGCTGTTTAGGCAAACGTCTAACGCTTTCTGTGGTCTCTTTATGTGCTAAAACCACACTCTAAGACACAGTAGGGTCAAATTTGTGTCTCTTTAGCGTTAAAACGTGATCTGGGTTATTATAGCGCCCAAAATATTTAAATTTACACCTTGAAGATTGTTACTGGGTGCATGAGGAAGGTACGGCTGTTAATATGCACAATTTTCAATTCCCGGGAAGCAGGTTTAGGAATTCTTGGATGTGTTGTATTTATACCAAACCAGTAAGTAATAGCAAAGGTAAAATGCAACGTAGATGCTGTTTAGGCAAACGTCTAACGCTTTCTGTGGTCTCTTTATGAGCTAAAACCACCCTCTAAGACACAGTAGGGTCAAATTTGTGTCTCTTTAGCGTTAAAAAGTGATCTGGAGGTTATTATAGCGCCCAAAATATTTAAATTTACACCTTGAAAATTGTTACTGGGTGCATGAGGAAGCTACGGCTGTTAATATGCACAATTTTCAATTCCCGGGAAGCAGGTTTAGGAATTCTTGGATGTGTTGTATTTATACCAAACCAGTAAGTAATAGCAAAGGTAAAATGCAACGTAGATGCTGTTTAGGCAAACGTCTAACGCTTTCTGTGGTCTCTTTATGTGCTAAAACCACACTCTAAGACACAGTAGGGTCAAAGCTGTGTCTCTTTAGCCTTAAAACGTGATCTGGAGGTTATTATAGCGCCCCAAATATTTATTTTATACCTTGAAGATGGTTACTGGGTGCACGAAGAAGTTACGGGTGTTAATATGCACAATTTTCAATTCCCGGGAAGCAGTTTTAGGAATTCTTTGATGTGTTGTAGTTATACCAGACCAGTAAGTAATCGCAAAGGTAAAATGCAATGAAGATGCTGTTCAGGCAAACATCTAACGCTTTCTGTGGTCTCTTTATGTGCTAAAACCACACTCTAAGACACAGTAGGGTCAAATTTGTGTCTCTTTAGCGTTCAAACGTGATCTGGAGGTTATTATAGCGGCCCAATATTTATATTTACACCTTGAAATTTGTTATTGGGTGCATGAGGCATTTACGTGTGTTAAAATCCACAGTTTACAACTCCCGCCAAACAGTTTTAGAAATTCTTGAATGTCTTCTGATTATATCAGACCAGTATGATATAGCAAATGTAAAATGCAATACAGAAGTTGCTCAGGCTAACGTCTATCGCTTTCTGTGGTCTCTTTATGTGCTAAAACCACACTCTAAGACACAGTAGGGTCAAATTTGTGTCTCTTTAGCGTTAAAACGTGATCTAGAGGATATTATAGCGGCCCCAATATTTATATTTACACCTTGAAATTTGTTATTGGGTGCATGAGGCATTTACTTGTGTTAAAATCCACAGTTTACAACTCCCGTCAAACAGTTTTAGGAATTCTTAAATGTCTTCTGATTATACCAGACCAGTATGATATAGCAAATGTAAAATGCAATACAGAAGTTGCTCAGGCTAACGTCTATCGCTTTCTGTGGTCTCTTTATGTGCTAAAACCACACTCTAAGACACAGTAGGGTCAAATTTGTGGCTCTTTAGCGTTAAAACGTGATCTGGAGGTTATTATAGCGGCCCCAATATTTATATTTACACCTTGAAATTTGTTATTGGGTGCATGAGGCATTTACTTGTGTTAAAATCTACAGTTTACAACTCCCGCCAAACAGTTTTAGGAATTCTTGAATGTCTTCTGATTATACCAGACCAGTATGATATAGCAAATGTAAAATGCAATACAGAAGTTGCTCAGGCTAACGTCTATCGCTTTCTGTGGTCTCTTTATGTACTAAAACCACACTCTAAGACACAGTAGGGTCAAAGCTGTGTCTCTTTAGCTTTAAAACGTGATCTGGAGGTTATTATAGCGCCCCAAAAATTTATTTGATAACTTGAAGATGGTTACTGGGTGCACGATGAAGAAACGGGTGTTAATATGCACAATTTTCAATTCCCGGGAAGCAGTTTTAGGAATTCTTTGATGTGTTGTAGTTATACCAGACCAGTATGTAATCGCAAAGGTAAAATGCAATGAAGATGCTGTTCAGGCAAACGTCTAACGCTTTCTGTGGTCTCTTTATGTGCTAAAACCACACTCTAAGACACAGTAGGTTCAAAGTTGTGTCTCTTTAGCTTTAAAACGTTATCTGGAGGTTATTATAGCGCCCCAAATATTTATTTTACACCTTGAAGATGGTTACTGGGTGCACGGAGAAGTTACGGGTGTTAATATGCACAATTTTCAATTCCCGGGAAACAGTTTTAGGAATTCTTGGATGTGTTGTAGTTATACCAGACCAGTAAGTAATAGCAAAGGTAAAATGCAATGAAGATGCTGTTCAGGCAAACATCTAACGCTTTCTGTGGTCTCTTTATGTGCTAAAACCACACTCTAAGACACAGTACGGTCAAATTTGTGTCTCTTTAGCGTTAAAACGTGATCTGGAAGTTATTATAGCGCCCCAAATATTGATATTTACACCTTGAAGATTGTTACTGGGTGCATGAGGAAGTTACGGGTGTTAATATGCACAATTTTCAATTCCCGGGAAGCAGTTTTAGGAATTCTTGGATGTGTTGTAGTTATACCAGACCAGTAAGTAATAGCAAAGGTAAAATGCTATGAAGATGCTGTTCAGCTAAACGTCTAACGCTTTCTGTGGTCTCTTTATGTGCTAAGACTACACTCTAAGACACAGTAGGGTCAATATTGTGTCTCGTTAGCGTTAAAACGTGATCTGGAAATTATTATAGCGCCCCAAATATTTATTTTACACCTTGAAGATTGTTACTGGGTGCATGAGGAAGTTACGGGTGTTAATATGCGCAGTTTTCAATTCCGGGAAGCAGTTTTAGGAATTCTTGGATGTGTTGTAGTTACACCAGACCAGTAAGTAATAGCAAAAGTAAATGCAATGAAGATGCTGTTCAGGCAAACGTCTAACGCTTTCTGTGGTCTCTTTATGTGCTAAAACCACACTCTAAGACACAGTAGGGTCAAATTTGTGTCTCTTTAGCGTTAAAACGTGATCTGGAGGTTATTATAGCGCCCAAAATATTTATATTTACACCTTGAAGATTGTTACTGGGTGCATGAGGAAGGTACGGCTGTTAATATGCACAATTTTCAATTCCCGGGAAGCAGTTTTAGGAATTCTTGGATGTGTTGTATTTATACCAAACCAGTAAGTAATAGCAAAGGTAAAATGCAACGTAGATGCTGTTCAGGCAAACGTCTAACGCTTTCTGTGGTCTCTTTATGAGCTAAAACCACCATCTAAGACACAGTAGGGTCAAAGTTGTGTCTCTTTCGCGTTAAAACGTGATCTGGAGGTTATTATAGCGCCCCAAATATTTATATTTACACCTTGATGATTGTTACTGGGTGCATGAGGGAGCTACGGGTGTTAATATGCACAATTTTCAATTCCCGGGAAGCAGTTTTAGGAATTCTTGGTTGTGTTGTAGTTATACTAGACCAGTAAGTAATATCAAATGAAATGCAATGAAGATGCTGTTCAGGAAAACGTCTAACGCTTTCTGTGGTCTCTTTATGTGCTAAAACCACACTCTAAGACACAGTAGGGTCAAATTTGTGTCTCTTTAGCGTTAAAACGTGATCTGGAGGTTATTATAGCGCCCCAAATATTTATATTTACACCTTGAAGATTGTTACTGGGTGCATGAGGAAGGTACGGCTGTTAATATGCACAATTATCAATTCCCGGGAAGCAGTTTTAGGAATTCTTGGATGTGTTGTAGTTATACCAGACCAGTAAGTAATAGCAAAGGTAAAATGCAATGAAGATGCTGTTCAGGCAAACGTCTAACGCTTTCTGTGGTTTCTTTATGTGCTAAAACCACACTCTAAGACACAGTAGGGTCAAATTTGTGTCTCTTTAACGTTAAAACGTGATCTGGAGGTTATTATAGCGCCCCAAATATTTATATTTACACCTTGATGATTGTTACTGGGTGGATGAGGGAGCTACGGGTGTTAATATGCACAATTTTCAATTCCCGGGAAGCAGTTTTAGGAATTCTTGGATGTGTTGTAGTTATACCAGACCAGTAAGTAATAGCAAAGGTAAAATGCAATGAAGATGCTGTTCAGACAAACGTCTAACGCTTTCTGTGGTCTCTTTATGTGCTAAAACCACACTCTAAGACACAGTAGGGTCAAATTTGTGTCTCTTTTGTGTTAAAACGTGATCTGGATGTTATTATAGCGCCCCAAATATTTATATTTACACCTTGAAGATTGTTACTGGTTGCATGAGGAAGGTACGGCTGTTAATATGCACAATTTTCAATTCCCGGGAAGCAGTTTTAGGAATTCTTGGATGTGTTGTAGTTATACCAGACCAGTAAGTAATCGCAAAGGAAATGGAATGAAGATGCTGTTCAGGAAAACGTCTAACGCTTTCTGTGGTCTCTTTATGTGCTAAAACCACACTCTAAGACACAGTATGGTCAAATTTGTGTCTCTTTATCGTTAAAACGTGATCTGGAGGTTATTATAGCGGCCCCAATATTTATATTTACACCTTGAAATTTCTTATTGGGTGCATGAGGCATTTACTTGTGTTAAAACCCACAGTTTACAACTCCCGCCAAACAGTTTTAGGAATTCTTGAATGTCTTCTGATTATACCAGACCAGTATGATATAGCAAATGTAAAATGCAATACAGAAGTTGCTCAGGCTAACGTCTATCGCTTTCTGTGGTCTCTTTATGTGCTAAAACCACACTCTAAGACACAGTAGGGTCAAATTTGTGTCTCTTTAGCGTTAAAACGTGATCTGGAGCTTATTATAGCGACCCAAATATTTATATTTACACCTTGAAGATTGTTACTGGGTGCTTGAGGAAGCTACGGGTGTTAATATGTACAATTTTCAACTCCCGGGAAGCAGTTTTAGGAATTGTTGAATGTCTTGTAATTACACCAGACCAGTATGATATAGCAAATGTAAAATGCAATACAGAAGTTGCTCAATCTAACGTCTATCTCTTTCTGTGGTCTCTTTATGTGCTAAAACCACGCTCTAAGACACAGTAGGGTCAAAGCTGTGTCTCTTTAGCTTTAAAACGTGATCTGGAGGTTATTATAGCGCCCCAAATATTTATTTTGTTCCTTGAAGATGGTTACTGGGTGCACGAAGAAGTTACGGGTGTTAATATGCACAATTTTCAATTCCCGGAAAGCAGTTTTAGGAATTCTTTGATATGTTGTAGTTATACCAGACCAGTAAGTAATAGCAAAGGTAAAATGCAATGAAGATGCTGTTCAGGCAAACGTCTAACGCTTTCTGTGGTCTCTTTATGTGCTAAATCCACACTCTAAGACACAGTAGGGTCAAAGTTGTGTCTCTTTAGCTTTAAAACGTTATCTGGAGGTTATTATAGCGCCCCAAATATTTATTTTACACCTTGAAGATGGTTACTGGGTGCACGAAGAAGTTACGGGTGTTAATATGAACAATTTTCAATTCCCGGGAAGCAGTTTTAGGAATTCTTGGATGTGTTGTAGTTATACCAGACCAGTAAGTAATAGCAAAGGTAAAATGCAATGAAGATGCTGTTCAGGCAAACATCTAACGCTTTCTGTGGTCTCTTTATGTGCTAAAACCACACTCTAAGACACAGTAAGGTCAAATTTGTGTCTCTTTAGCGTTAAAACGTGATCTGAAGGTTATTATAGCGCTCCAAATATTTATAGTTACACCTTGAAGATTGTTACTGGGTGCATGAGGAAGTTACGGGTGTTAATATGCACAATTTTCAATTCCCGGGAAGCAGTTTTAGGAATTCTTGGATGTGTTGTAGTTATACCAGACCAGTAAGTAATAGCAAAGGTAAAATGCAATGAAGATGCTGTTCAGGCAAACGTCTAACGCTTTCTGTGGTCTCTTTATGTGCTAAGACTACACTCTAAGACACAGTAGGGTCAAATTTGTGTCTCGTTAGCGTTAAGACGTGATCTGGAGGTTATTATAGCGCCCCAAATATTTATTTTACACCTTGAAGATTGTTACTGGGTGCATGAGGAAGTTACGGGTGTTAATATGCACAGTTTTCAATTCCCGGGAAGCAGTTTTAGGAATTCTTGGATGTGTTGTAGTTATACCATACCAGTAAGTAATAGCAAAAGTAAAATGCAATGAAGATGCTGTTCAGGCAAACGTCTAACGCTTTCTGTGGTCTCTTTATGTGCTAAAACCACACTCTAAGACACAGTAGGGTCAAAGTAGTGTCTCTTTAGCTTTAAAACGTTATCTGGAGGTTATTATAGCGCCCCAAATATTTATTTTACACCTTGAAGGTGGTACTGGGTGCACGAAGAAGTTACGGGTGTTAATATGCACAATTTTCAATTCCCGGGAAGCAGTTTTAGGAATTCTTGGATGTGCTGTAGTTATACCAGACCAGTAAGTAATAGCAAAGGTAAAATGCAATGAAGATGCTGCTCAGGCAAACATCTAACGCTTTCTGTGGTCTCTTTATGTGCTAAAACCACACTCTAAGACACAGTAGGGTCAAATTTGTGTCTCTTTAGCGTTAAAACGTGATCTGGAGGTTATTATAGCGCCCCAAATATTTATATTTACACCTTGAAGATTGTTACTGGGTGCATGAGGAAGTTACGGGTGTTAATATGCACAATTTTCAATTCCCGGGAAGCAGTTCTAGGAATTCTTGGATGTGTTGTAGTTATACCAGACCAGTAAGTAATAGCAAAGGTAAAATGCAATGAAGATGCTGTTCAGGCAAACGTCTAACGCTTTCTGTGGTCTCTTTATGTGCTAAGACTACACTCTAAGACACAGTAGGGTCAAATTTGTGTCTCGTTAGCGTTAAGACGTGATCTGGAGGTTATTATAGCGCCCCAAATATTTATTTTACACCTTGAAGATTGTTACTGGGTGCATGAGGAAGTTACGGGTGTTAATATGCACAGTTTTCAATTCCCGGGAAGCAGTTTTAGGAATTCTTGGATGTGTTGTAGTTATACCATACCAGTAAGTAATAGCAAAAGTAAAATGCAATGAAGATGCTGTTCAGGCAAACGTCTAACGCTTTCTGTGGTCTCTTTATGTGCTAAAACCACACTCTAAGACACAGTAGGGTCAAATTTGTGTCTCTTTAGCGTTAAAACGTGATCTGGAGGTTATTATAGCGCCCCAAATATTTATATTTACACCTTGAAGATTGTTACTGGGTGCATGAGGAAGGTACGGCTGTTAATATGCACAATTTTCAATTCCCGGGAAGCTGGTTTAGGAATTCTTGGATGTGTTGTAGTTATACCAGACCAGTAAGTAATAGCAAAGGTAAAATGCAATGAAGATGCTGTTCAGTCAAACGTCTAACGCTTTATGTGCTAAAATCACACTCTAAGATGTCAGTTTTTCTTTAATTACTGTACTAACTAACGCTTCATCTCAAGTTCTGCACAATTTGAATTCTTGTGTTAATTTTAACTAATTCATGTCTGGCTTCTACATTGCCAAACTTTTGAAATTATAATTGAAATTCTTTTATTAACTCCAACACTTGAAATTGAGTTCCCCTATTTGTATACTCATTTGAATGCTTTTAAAGTTAATCGTCCATTCTACCAGTATTATTCTGATTTAATAAAATTACATGACTTTTCCCAGTTATTTGCATTGCCTCGACTTTGTGCCTTTGTGACTGTACCTACTTTGTATTTTCTGTATTGCAACCAGAGCCGAGTACAGGGCTAAAGACCATCGCAATATATTGTGTAATCTTACATTAATCTTCGTTTTGGTATTATTATTTTGGTCTGACAGTGCCTGAAGCTGTGTGGACGTATGCTTCTGCCTCGGGGGTATAGGAAGTTGTCAGGAGGGGTTGTTACGATATCAAAACGACTTAACGACACCCATCCAAGATGAGGATCGCACGACTGGATCAGTCCTGGAAAACTGGCGCACTTGCCCTGAGATTCGTTAAAACAGACTAAAGGCCTCGGCTGAAGCGCTCAGGGAGTCGGGCGTGGTTCAAACGATACGTCGTTTGGCAAGCGTGTTAAGACATATACAGGGTACGTCGAAATTATAAGGGCGCCACCAAGCCTGTAGTAAAGGTGTGACCGAATAACCGGGCATGGACGGTCATCGGTGGCAAGCGGTAAGCTCGAACAACAATTTCGTGGCTGAAAATACTGGAATTGCAATATTAGGACTTTTTAGCAGCGGCGGTGCAGCGACCAAACTTACCTGCACGCTCCGAACTCTCAAGCCCCGTCGTACACCAATCTTTACACTGAGGGGCATTATCTGAAACAAAGCATGCACAAGGCGAACAAGAATAATACGTCCCTTAATTAGTTATGCGTCTATTAGTCGATTAATACATTCGGACAGCAAATCGTGCCGCCTAACTTATATTATCTCTTAAGAAAATACGCATCAGCTGATGGACGCGCTAATGCTACGGTACAAACACAAAACATGTGACTGGCCGCTATCGTTTAGTCACTTTATAACAAACAGTACAGTGAAAAACAATGGGCGTTTTAAGATAAAATTATTCTTTAGTTAAAAATTTCATTGAAATTTTTCCTTTCTGGTAAGGGGGGAGTTTGTTACGTGCTAAAAGCATTTTGGCACTATACTAATAGTTTACGTTATATAATTAGAGAATAAAAGATCAAGTGGGATTAATGCGATAAAAGCTCATAAAAATTAATAATGGTCGTTACTAAAGGGGGAAAATAAACAAAGGTTTTTGTTTTTGGAAAAAAACGTGTACAGCATTTGAGCGTGCAAGAAGTTTCGTGGGTTATTTGGTGATAATCTCGCCATTTCAAATGGTTTGGTTATAGTAGGGAATATTACTGGCCAACCGTCCTGATAGGAGATTTTAGAAGCGAGAATCACTATTCCGACGAATATAGATTCGAGCTTAGAAGCGATTTAGGAAACCACGAATTAACGTTTGCATAGTTATTGCCTGTTTACAGGGTACGTATAGTTATTTTGGCGTCTGCCTCATTTTATCTTAAAATTCGAATTATAGCAACTAGTATTGGGCGGGAAAACCTACAGAAAGTTTAGTCTGCTGAGAGTCATCAAGCAGTTTTGGGGCATACTTGTCGCATATGACAGCTGACGATTTGGGGCTGTCAGCTGACATTTAATAGGAGTCATTGGAGGCATTAAACGTCTACAAATAGTAGAGTAATTGAATAATGATCAACGTTTGAGTAACAATAAAGCTGTTAACGGTACTACTCTCTTTCATTTTAAATTCAATCATTGAGTTCGATAATTGTTTCATTAGATATAAAGTGAAGTTACAAGTTTCTTGACCTATATCAGTGTACCTGAGTATAACTTTTTGGAGGTTCCTTTAACCCCTTAATCAAAGAATTCGTGACGTCTTCACTGTTGCTAGAGACGGGCCTCAAGTACACTTTTATGGTGATCAATTGTTGAGTTAAAAATATAGAACGCCGACCTAAAGGTAAGTAAAAAAGCTAACAATTTACAGCGTGAGAATTGCTACTGGGTGCATGAGGCAGTTACGGGTGTTAATATGCCACAGTTTACAACTCCCGGGAAGCAGCTTTAGGAATTAATGGATGTCGCGTAATTATACCTGGCCAGTATTTGATAGCAAATGAATAATGCAATGCAGAAGCTGCTCAGACTAACGTCTATGGTTTTCTCTGGTTCCATTATGTGCTAAATCCACCCTTTAAGACACAGTAGGATCAAAGTTGCGTCTCTTTAGCGTTAAAACGTGATCTAGAGGTTATAATAGCGACCCAAAAATGTATAGTAAGACCTTGAAAATTGTTACTTGGTGCATGAGGCATTTACTTAGGTTAATATGCACAGTTTACAACCCCCAGCAAGCAGTTTTAGGCATTCTTGGATGTCTTGTAATTATACCAGACCAGTATGTAACAGGAACTGTAAAATTCAATGCAGAAAATGCACAGGCTAACGTCTATCGCTTTCTGTGGTGTCTTTATGTGCTAAAACCACTCTCTAAGACACAGTAGAGTAAAAGTTGTGTCTCTTTAGCGTTAAAACGTTATCTAGAAGTTATTATAACGTTCCAAAAATTTATATTAAGACCTTGAAAATTGTTACTGGGTACATGAGGCAGTTATGGGTGTTAATACGCACATTTTACAACTCCCGGGAAGCAGATTTAGGAATTCCTGGATGTCATGTAATTATGCCAGACCAGTATGTAATAGCAACTATAAAATCCACCGCAGAAACTGCTCAGGCTACCGTCCAACGCTTTCTGTAGTTCCTTTATGTGCTAAAACCACCCTTTAAGACGCAGTAGGATCAAAGTTGTGTCTCTTTAGCGATAAAACGTTATTTAGAGCGTCCTATCTATGACACACATGAAAGTTGTGATTCTCTTAAAACGTTATCTAGAGGTTATCATAGCGTACCAAAAATTTATATTTACACCTTGAAAATTGTTACTGGGTGCATGAGGCATTTACTTGTGGTCATATGCACAGTTTAAAACTCCTGGCAAGCAGTTTTCGAAATTCTTGAATGTATTGTAATTATACTAAACCAGTATGTAATACCAAATGTTAAATGCAATGCGGAAGCTGCTCAGGCTAACGTCTATCGTTTTCTATGGTGTCTTTATGTGCTAAAACCACTCTTTAAGAATCAGTAGCATCAAAGTTGTGTCTCTTTAGCGTTAAAACGTGATCCAGAGGATATTATAGCGTCCCAAAAATTTATATTTAAACCTTGAAAATTGTTTCTGGGTGCATGAGGCAGTTACGGGTGTTAATATGTACATTTTACAACTGCCGGGAAGCAGTTTTAGGTATTCCTGGATGTCTTGTAATTATACCAGACCAGTATGTAATAGCAAAAGTAAAATTCAATGCAGAAGCTGCTCAAGGTAATGTCTATCGCTTTCGGTGGTGTTTTTATGTGCTAAAACCACCCTCTAAGACACAGTAGGATAAAAGTTGTGTCTCTTTAGCGTTAAAACGACTAGAGTTTATTATAGCCTAACAAAAATATATATTTACACCTTGAAAATTGTTACTGCGTGCATGAGGCAGTTACGGGTGTTGATATGCAAAGTTTACAACTCCCAGGATGCAGTTTTAAGTATTCTTGGATGTCTTGTAATTATACGAGATCAGAATGTAGTAGCAAATGTAAAATGCAATGCAGAAGCTGCTCAGACTAACGTCTATCGCTTTCTGTGGTTCCTTTATGTGATTAAACCACCATCTAAGAAACAGTAGGATCAAAGTTGTGTCTCTTTAGGTTTAACACGAGGGGTAAAGGTTATTGTAGCGTCCTAAAAATTTATATTTACACCTTGAAAATTGTTTCTGGGTGCATGAGGCATTTACTTGTGTTAATATGCACAGTTAAAACTCCCGGCAAGCAGTTTTAGGAATTCTTGGATGTATTGTAATTATACCAGACCAGTATGAAATAGCAAATGTCAAATGCAATACAGAAGCTGTTCATGCTAACCTCTATCGCATTCTGTGGTGTCTTTATGTGATGAAACCACTCTCTATGACACAGTATGATGACATTTGTGTCTCTATAGCGTTAAAACGTGAGCTAGAGGTTATTATAACTTCCGAAAAATTTATATTTACACCTTGAAAATTGTTACTCTTTGCATGAGGCAGTTACGAGTGTTAATATGTACAGGTTACAACTCCCGGGAAGCAGTTTTAGGTATTCCTGGATTTCTTGTAATTATACCACACTGTATGGAATAGCCAATATAAAATGCAATGCAGAAGCTGCTCAGGCTAATGTCTATCGCTTTCTGTGGTTCCTTTATGTGTTAAAACCATCATCTAAGACACAGTAGGATCAAAGTTGTGTCTCTTGAGGTTTAACACGTGATCTAGCGGTTATTGTAGCGTCCCAAAAATGTATATTTACACTTTGAAAATTGTTTCTGGGTGCATGAGGCAGTTACGGGTGTTAATATGTACATTTTACAACTGCCGGGAAGCATTTTTAGGTATTCCTGGATGTCTTGTAATTATACCAGACCAGTATGTAATAGCAAAAGTAAAATGCAATGCAGAAGCTGCTCAGGCTAACGTCTATCGCTTTCTGTGGTGCCTTTATGTGCTAAAACCACTCTCTAAGACACAGTATGATAAAAGTTATGTCTCTTTAGCGTTATAACGTTATCTAGAGGTTATTATAGCGTCCCAAAAATTTATATTTACACCTTGAAAGTTGTTGCTCTCTACACGAGGCATTTTCGAGTGTATGTAAAGTTTACATCTCCCGGGAAGCAGTTCTTTTCCTATAATAATTGACATAATTATCTTAAACAATTTTGATGCTAACGTTTTTTAATTTACTTTCTGCATTTAGTTGTGAATTTATTTAAATTGGCAAGAACTAAATTGTAAATTGTGCATATTAACTGGGAAAATTTTGATAAGCGTAGGAATAAAATTAGACATCTAGCCTCAAAATTCATCGTGGAAATCTTTCAAAATTACACTTTTAGCCCCCAAAAATTCATCGTGGGAACCGGAAGCGACACGTGACCTCGGTGAGACCAATAACCTTGACCTTGGTTAGGTCAACTACCTAACCCCGTTCGTTCGGGCGACATGCAAAATGCGCCAGAACCCGCCTAGGTACACTACTAGTGGATCATACACTACGTCTCAAAGGTCATATTAGTAAATGTCTCCAGAGTGCATATTGTAATCTTCGAACTATTTTTCACAACAGGGGTATTTTAAATCGATCTTATGTAAATCTTTAGATGTACATAATTTAAATTTACGGCATAAGGGCCTACTTACATTAACTTCACATTAAACTCAACTGTTCCAGAGATCAATTAGTTTCTGTATCGCAAAGTGTTTTAATAGTTTCTATGATATATTTGCATCTTCTACGACTACAAGACAATTTAAAACACAATTAAAAATACATTTATTGCAGAGGCAGAACGTTATGGAGTAGCTGAATGATATTTTATTATTAATTGTTTTATGTTGGATAATTATTGAGTTGTGGTTATTGATTCAGGAGATTTGTTTGAGATGTATGCACCGATTTTATGTAATTATTAATTATTGTTTTTTTTCTCAGTGCAGGTTAAGTGGAAGAGCAGAGGGAGGCAACGCCCTGCCGATGACGCTGTGCTGAACTTCGCCTAGCACATATATTTAACTTTGTATTTATTTTTTTATATATGAAACTGATAATAAAGACATTTATTATTATTATTATTATTATAAGTGTAATGTCGAATGGAGAATATATCACAGAAGATGCACATGCTAACGTCTATTGCACTCTGTGGTTACTTTATGTGCTAAAAACACCTCTAAACAACATTAGGATCAAAGTTCTGTATCTCTGATGTTACATCATCTAGAGGTTATTGTAGCGTCCCGGAATTTGTATTTATACCTAGAATTTTGTTGCACGGTGCATGAGGTAATTAGGGGTGTAAATATGCACAATTTACAACTAGCAGGATGCAATTGTAGCAATTCTTCGATTTCTGGTATTTATGTAAGAAGAAGAAGAAAATGTAATGACGAATGGATAATCCATCGCAAAAAATGCTCAGGCTCACGTCTAATGCACTCCGTGGTAACTTAATGTGCTGAAAACACCTCTAAGAATTATTAGGATCAATGTTCTGTACCTTTGATGTAAAAACGTCATCTAGATGTTCTTGCAGCGTCCCGAAATTTGTATTTATTCGTTGGAAATACACAATACGACAACAATCTTAGTTCTTGCCAATTTAAAAGAATACACAAATAAAATGCAGAAAGTGAATTAAAATAGGTAGTCTATTGACGCAATATTTACACACACATAAAAGTTTGGACAAGTAGAAAATAATAAAATCGGGGTTAGTTAACAGTTTTACAATGAAATTACTAAGGTACATAAGGACAGTACGTCCACTAAATCTGCGGGTACCTGAGTCCAAGAACAACTCATCTTAAATGCCAAGTAGGCGGCTAACGGTTTCCGAAGTCAGATTACCACAGTGCCTGTATACAAGGCTTCGTAAATTTAAAATAAACGGTACCTAATTCAACTAGCACGGTGTTTACAATACCTTAATTGTTGGCGTAGTCGCCCAGCAACTGTTTTTCTGACGACGGCAGGCCGGGAGACCTCGCCGAGGGGTATTCTGCGATGTAACCTGAAGAAGTTGATGAAGATAACCCCAAAATGCCTGAAGGAACTACACTAAAGCAACACAAGCTGCGGTTGGGGCGGTCTAAGTGCGATATCTCCGAAGAGGGTACACGAAACGAAGTCTTAAGACGATAAGGCAAATTTCGTAACGACTGGAACTTCGATGCACAAGTAAGCCGTTTTAATGGAATCCCCACGACAATAATCCGTCCGAAGACGTATTTAAAGCTGCCACTTTACGATAAACGAGAATGTCCAGGCTTACAACGATATGCGGTACTCACGACACTTAACACCAACCCTAAGCACAACGCGTGCAGTTCGATACACAATAAGGCTAGAACTATTACTTGAAACGTTCATTAAACGATTTCTAATCGACGGAAAGGCACACCGGCACCAAAAATTAACGGAAGCACACACAGTAAATTTGAAAAGCGAAAGCGGAACTATAATGTCTTTAAAAAGCCCTCCAGCCACGGCAAGAAGCAGTTGCAGCAATTCTTCGATTTGTGGTATTTATATAAGAAGGATATGTAATGGCGACTGGAGAATACATCACAGAAGGTGCTCAAGCTAACGTCTATTGCACTCTGTGTTAACTTTATGTCCTAAAAACACCTCTAAGAAACATTAGGGTCAATTTTCTGTATAGTTGGTGTAAAACCTCGTTTAGAAGTTATTGTAGAGTTGTGAAACTTGTATTTATTCCTTAGAAATTGTGTTAATATGCACAATTTACAACTACCGGGGTGCAGTTGTAGCAATTCTTCGATTTCTGGTATTTATATACGAAGTATATGTAATAGAGAATGGGGAATCCATTGCAAAATATGTTCAGACCAATGTCTATTGCACTCTATGGTAACTTTATGTGCTAAAAACACCTCTAAGAAAATTTAGGATCAATGCTCTGTATCATTGATGTAGAAACCTCGATTAGCGGTTATTGTAGCGTCCCGAAATTTGCATTTGTACCAGCACGGTGCATGTGGTAATTACAGGTGTTAATATTCACAATACACAACTACCGGAAAGCAGTTGTTGCAATTCTTCGATTTCTGGTATTTATATAAGAAGGATATATAATGGCAGATGGAGAATCCATCTCCGAAGAAGCTAAGGCTCACGTGATTACTTTAAGTGCCTAAAACACCTCTAAGATAGTTTGCGATCAATGTTTCGTATCATTGATGTAAAAACCTCCTCTAGAAGTTATTGTAGCCTCCCGAAATTTTTATTTAAAACTAAGCAAAATCCTAGGTATAAATACAAATTCCTGGGCGCAACAATAATTTGTAGAGGACATTTTAACACCAAAGAAACAAAATTTTGAAGCTAAAGGCTCGTAGAGAGTGTTTTCAGCACATGAAAACATAACAGAAGCCAATAGATATTATTCTTAGCATTTCCTGAGATAGATTTTCTATTCGCCATTACATATTCTAGTGGTATTATTACCAGATATCCAAAAATTGCTGGAACTGCTTCCAGGTAGTTGTAAATTGTGCATATTAACACATCTAACTACCCCACGAACCGTGTAACAATTTATAAGAATACAAGCTTCGTGACGCTACAAGCACTTCTAGACGACCTTTTAACATAAAAAACAGAACTTTGACTCTAACGATTTTTAGAGTGTTTTTTGCAAATAGATGTACCGCAGACAACAATAGACGTTAGCCTGATAATCTTCTGTGATGGATCTTCCATTCGTCATTACATATAGGCGGCCTTCATAGAAAGCAGTGGAGCCCTAGGTGTAGGCAACGGCGTAAACTGTGAGCACTTTTTTCGCAGAGATCGAGCTACATGAGTCATTCCGTGGAACAATTTTCGGAATTTAGTACGTTCCTGTATTTCTCGCTTAAGTCAAGCCCAAATTCATAGTGTAGTGGTAAAGGCTCAAAAGTTTAGTCCATACGATCTTTCTTTCCGGCCGTTGAAACGCTAACGCTATGCTATTTTAGAACCTTTGATTCAATTCTGCGTACGCTGGTTTTATAAAGTAGACTTTGGTCTCGCATGCTGCCTGAGTGTTGAAATCTGCTCTTATCCCGTTTTTAATGTGTTCCTGGTTCCAACGAGGCGACTGCACGACTTACCTGTGAATCCCCTTAGTAAGCGAAATTATGTTTCGTCATTTCGTCTCGTGGCAACCCTATGCTATGAGTGGAATAAGAAACGGCTTAAGACACGCCTGCATGGTCTTATTCCGTTTTCGGGTCTCAGCCCGAAGCATCACTCAGCGGCCGACGCGCAGAACGTTCAGAGGTGTGGGTCGTTGATTTCGGCGAGGCTTTGGCCACGGCGGAAGTCGAAAATTAGGGAAACTGTATGTTAGCCGTCTTCAAGCCCCTATGTCAAGTGTCGTGAAATGTTTAGCCAATGGT
Organism: Agriotes lineatus; assembly: GCA_940337035.1. Classification (NCBI taxonomy): domain Eukaryota; kingdom Metazoa; phylum Arthropoda; class Insecta; order Coleoptera; family Elateridae; genus Agriotes; species Agriotes lineatus. The sequence continues at coordinate 57,765,952 of OW679196.1, forward strand.
TTCCTCTGTATCGTGGAGCTGAGTATCTCCAATTACGCATGAAGCGGATTATTACTTAAGTGAAAAACCTCGTTTGTGTGCTAAATTATCATCGTAGTGAAGTACCGCATCTACCTATCGTAAGGTGCTTCACTCTTCCCGCCCCGGGAATTTAATACCGTCACACCTGCGTGAATATCGCCCCTATGCAGTTTCCTGTCGTTTTTTTCGGCAATAGCAATAGCTTGGGATGCGACCTGCAGCTTGATGAGAACAACGTATCCAGAACGTCTGACTTCCTATAAGATATTTGTTGATTTAATAGTGTTTGTAACGCATAGGAATTTATAGTGGTGTTGTCTTGGCAAATTGTGCAGTTGGTTGATTTAAATCGAGAGATGTTGAACAACACCGTCAAGTTTTATCGTCGATATGTTGTTTTGCGTTGTACGTTCAAGTAAATATTGTCCTTGCGTCACTATTTGAGTGATTGTTGCTAATTTTGATCATGTAACGTAGTCCCATTGTGAAGAAGTTAAAGTTATTACTCTTTAGAATGTAGCCATGTCGTTTGATTGTCATTTTATCGCTGCTTAGTTTAAACGTCGTCATTTAACATGACTAAACCTTTTCGCATATATTTTTAACTGTAACGAGTAAACATTTTCATGTTCATTGTCATGTACTTATTTTATTATTTCAATAAAGTTCATTGTTAATTACTTATGGTTTTCATTGGTGTGGTTTTGTTTTAATGTACAGGAAACCCGACGATGGTAAGTTAATGTCACCAAAGGTAGGTTCAATTCAGCTGTCGCCGCCGCAAGCTATGCCAAACCAGAACTAGAAAGGTGGAGCACTTATGTCCACGTTCAGAGTGCGTTCACCTACGTTGCTGATTTTGTTTTACCGATTTAGTCCGAATGTGATAGCGCATCAATATTTAACATCTTTTATTTCATTTAATGGAATTGTAGGCTTGATCCTAAGGTAGTGAAAAAGCTGCCCCTTTTCGCTAAGCATTCCTTAAGCCGGACCCTTGTGTTACAGCCCATCGTAATGGAGATTAGGGCTACGAATTTGATTAAATTTACCGATTGTGTCGTTAAGAGTATTTACGTTGGAACCAATTGTTGTTTTAGTGGTGTAGAATCATGTTATAGCTATCACAAGCTGACAGTCCAACGTGGTGCATTGTTTTTGTTGCTAGAGACCAGTTTTGGCTGTAACAGTTCTGTAGAACGTTCAAAGGCTTGTATCAGCAGGCCAACGAAGAAAGAGAGGGTCACACATCGTGGGACCGGCTGGGGCTCGAGTAAAGCCAAAAGCAACAGAAAGATCAAAAAGCTTTACCGTAAAAGATTGAATTTAGTGAATTTCTTAGTAGTGTCGATTTTGTGTGCCCTTTCTGCAGAAGCGCCCTTTGAGTGTTTTTTGTGTGTGACGTGTATTTACTGTAAGGTTGGATCGCCATATTTGAATTAATTTTTCCTTAGCTAAATAATATCCTGTATAGTAGCTATACGATTAGTTAAATCACTATTACACAAAACGCTTACAATTAAATTATTAAAAATAATACCACGATAATCACATTTATAGCAAATGTACTTCCAATAATTTATACAAATCAAAATAATACGTACTAGGATGTATCAAATTAAAGTCCTTTATTTAACTAAATAAAACACACAGCAATATATAGCCATATTCGTTTGCACCTTTATTACGGGTATACGTAGAAGTTTTCCTATACCTACTTAGTTATTGTCTCTCAATTGTTTAATATTGCTTTTATATTTTATAAAATAGCACCTACTATATTTACTCTTGAAAGAACTAACACCTTAAATGTGACTATTTACATCAGCCCAGAAATTCTACCGCAAGAAATCTGTTTGTGCCAGCAATTTTCCTTGGGCAAATAAAACTGTGTTAGTTATTAATTACATTATCTTATTAAATCTCTACTTTACAAACAAATATCACAGCAATATATAATATACAGGATGTTAGTAGATCGCCAGACGCAACTTCATTAATAATACAGATATCGAAAAAAACTTTTGTTTAATTTTAAATGCCAGTATACAACTTACAAATTGACATGCCTTCTACGTCATGATAACATTCTTAAACTAATTTTTTTTAATTAAAAAATTATTTATCTGAAGTAGGCCATTGACAATTTAAAAAGAAATTTAAAAAACATGCCACTTGGCTGTAAAAGTTCTTCGTGTTCAAACTATCGCACGAAACGTACTAAAACAATAAGTAGAACAATATTCGTTTTAAATAATGTTTTCTGTTTCCTTATTTTTGATTTTTTAAACGCTACTTTTAGACGAAATGGTGAATATCGTACATCAAAAGCTCTTTTATTGTAGCTTAGAACTGTTTGATGAACTCATATTGTTGCATTTAAAAAAACATATAGTTCATCAAATCCAAGACAGAGCAAAATCTGCAACCCAAGTTACAAATATCAGCAGTAAGTTGATTACTAATATGATTTTATTAAAATTTAGACCAGAGAGATATGATTGTCTTTATGAATATCATAATCAATGCGTCATGCTTTTAATATAAATCTTTGCTTAAGGAGGCATTTGCAACATTTTTAGTAGGTAAATTTATTCTCAGATCACATTCAGTACATTTCTTTTAGGTAGACAATTTTCCAATTTCAAGCTTTGAAAATTTGAAATAAACTATAATAACCTCTATATTATACTACATCCCATGATATACATTTTAATAAAATCAAATTAGTAATCAACTGACTGCTGATATTTGTAACTTGGGTTGCAGATTTTGCTCTGTCTTGGATTTGATGAACTATAGTTTTCAATTGTGTTAGTATTTTTGGTGCGACAATTCAGCCATGTAGAATTTGTTTTGCATTTCTTGTTCGATCTGTTAGTGGTTATGTTAGTTTAAGCATGCTATCATAAGGCACTTTTAGCATTGATTTCAAATATCTAAAAATATAGAGGGTGTTCGATTTAAAAATCAAAATGGTGAATCACTACATCAAAATAAGAGGGCCGTGGTTTAGATTAGTTTACGTCAGTTTAAAATTAAAACAAGTATTTTTTTCGATATCTCTATTATTAAAGAAGTTACGGACTGTCTAGCGATCAACAAACATCCGGTATATATTAAAGAATACAGGGAATAAGCTGCATCCCTGTCTTAATTTTATGTTTAAAGTTGCTCGTTTATTTTCTTTTCCAGCAATGGTTATTTATGAATTGTAATACATAGCACTATAAATCACTAAATACTTGATAGTTCTCTGAAATCACTGTCTCCATGTACTGTGTTCTGATATCATTGCGATTACTTCCATGTATTAAGTGATTTCCTTGTATTTGGTAATTATTCAGATTGTGTTTGTGTGATGAGGATGATGCTAGATCACTAACTGTTACGCACATCTAAGTTCTTTCTGATGCAAATGGAATATCAGATGCAAAGTTTCTTACTAGAAATATCAAAATAAATTTTATGTATGTATGTATTATCGTTAACCTCGTTTTACCTTTCTTAGTAAGCATTTTGGGTAGGAATTATCAACCCTTACTTTTACAATTTCCAATATTTAATAACTCTGGCTAGCAAACTAGTAGTATTTGTCGCTCATAGCTTTCCGCATAGTTAATAGAAAATTGAGAAATATCTAGTATATAGTTCGTTCTGTACATCTCTAGCGTTTTTAGGTTTTTTTATAATAAACAATTAATGCGTGGCGATCGATTACTTAAAGATATTATAAATAACAACATTCTTTTCAAATAAGATTTTAGGTAGATTTTATCTGCTTACACTTTCACGATTACACTCGTACACAACTTCTCACAAATAGTGGTAAAAGTGCCTAAGGAGATGTTTTCGAGTCGATATATAATTTTATCTACGACCACTACTAAAAGTAGGCCTTTTAGCGCTACCTTGTTTCACTAAAAGTGACGTTTTATAGTTTACCGTGTTTAAAGAAATCAGCTGTTTACTTTTAGCACATGTACTAAAAGTGAAGCGAGGTTCAAAACTACAATTTCGAACTGCAAGTAAAGTTGTAAAGCTATTCTAGTTGCTTCTTGCGTTACAGGTAAAGCGTTTTTGAAATAATCAAAGCGTTATGTAATGAATACAGTCATATGTGGAGTATCAATAATTACATTTCGTAACTCACCTTGACAGCACGGGCGTGGCCAAACAATCGCCAGCGGCGTAGGCTACTATTCATTATGACGCAGCGTCGCAGATGCGAACCTTTCTTAAATCGATATTTATGAATTAATAACGGTAAAATTAAGGTCGTAGATAAAATATTGTATGCAACGCGTGCTAAAAGTCGTTTATGCGCGAGACATGTTATGAAACTCAGCCTTCGGCTTCGTTTCATAATTTTCATGTCTCGCGCATAAAAGTCGACTTTTAGCACTTGTTGCATAAATAGCTATTAGATCTTGTTCTAAATATTAAATTGTATTTATTTATTATGCAAGCGGTAACAACATTTTAAAATACAACTTTTTTATTTTTTTTGGCAGAAGGTTTAGAGGTCATATTTAGTAAATTTCTGAATTTAAATACTTCAATAAGTGGACCACTAAACTTCCCGACTGCAAATGGTGAAACCGAATTTGTAATGACTAAATGAAAGCCCCGCATTGCTTTGTTCACGTATTCGCCCATAAGTATTTGAGGCTCTCTTGGCAGACATCGTCCTAGTAAATACTCGAGGTAAGATGGACAAGGCCAGCCCCAAAATCCAGATCTGGTGTTAATTGACTCGGCGAAATAAAGCGGTGCTCTATGATGGCTACAAGCAAAGAAACCTACAACACGAATAAGGATAATATTAATAGTTAAGTTTCAAATAAAATTCTTACGGGATTCCGCCCAGCAACCGGGTTGAGCAATGCCTCCGTTCAAATAAAAATCTACATGGCCCGATTCCTGAACTGCTCCTTGAATAAAGGCATTGGTGTGAAGCACATCCACAAAGTAGGCATCACTTTCGTCCAATTTATTATCATCACTAACTGTGGCAAAACCAGGCAATGCTGGATCAAGTCCTGTTATGCGAGGAACTTTTAGTGGTTTTAAGTGATTAGCTGTGAATCCGGCAACGTGAGCCCCTAAGGTTGTTTTGCAAATATTATATTAATTTAGTACATGATTGTGTATCGTGATTTACCAAGACTAAACCCAATTAAGTGAATATCCTGATTACCCGCCTCCCAAATTCTCCATATAAGCTGTGCGGTACATTTTCCGGCAAACCTGGAATTCCATACCGCTGCTGGGTAACATGGTCCTTTAGCTAGATTACTCCAGTCTACCAAGAATATATTTAAATCGTGCCTTACGAAATATTCTATAAATAAAAGTAATAATTAAAATGGTATACATTTTTAAATCTGTTTGTTTTCTGCTTTGCTTCTAGAATGCCAAAGATCTGTGAGATTTTACGGATAATTTTTTCTATTACATACGTCTCACCAACTATATGTTCGAATGCTTCTGTTTTTCACAAACAGTTCATTATCGTTAATTTTTGAAAAATATGTGCTGCTAGTCATTTCGAGATATACAGATATAATATGTTTAAAAGCCTCTTTTGTGGAAATAAACGATCATTCACTAGTTAAAGTCGGTTAACAAACAAAAATAATAAGAAAAGAATAATTTCAGTGACAACTGGATAATAATAAGAACATTTACTTCGGTTCTTAAGAAGAGTTCTGAAAGTGTCTCCACTACCTTTTTTTAAACCTTAATTTTATTTTTCAACAATAGAACGTTTGAATCGAGTTGGATTGCATTCGGTGTGATACTCCCCAGAGTACGGTACGGTATCTTCCAACATGGGTGTCACGACACAGATCAAAGAGTAATTTCTTAACTACAAAATAGAGACATTTATTAATAAAATTGTTGTACATGATACTTGTTAAATTTAAACATACAAAAGAATAGAACCGATATGACTGTATGCATCATGATATTTGGAAACAGGGTTTTACGTTACAAAACGGCGTTAAAACAGACAATAAACTTTGGGAGACCAACGATGCAAATAACCTTCAATCGGCTTGTAGCCAGCTCAGCGCTCGGGTAGGGTTCACCAGATCTCGATAATTTTGTTATATCGGTCTAAGCCGGTGTAAACCCATTCATTTAATTTTTAGCTTTAGGGTCCTACTGCAAACGGTCCAGCGAGGTGTCCAAAATCTACAGCATCTGTGTCGCTGAAAGATGACTCTTTATGAAGAGAGGCGGATACTTACTTGAATCGTTCAACATATACCTGCAACGTTTTAAGCTAGTATGCTTAAAGAGCATTCATTTATTTGACTGAAGTACTTATATTTAATTTTCCTACAACCTCAGTTAGCAAACTCGGCGCATCAAGTAACATAAATACATTTTTCGCAAGAAAAATAAAATCAAGTATGTAGTATATATGTCAAGCAAAGTTAATGTGAGTATTTGGCAAATTATCGTACATCATTGACCAATTGTTCATCAGCTGACCACAAAATTACCAGTTGCCTAAAATTGTAGAGAACATGGAGCATAAGTGTACCAGACAGTAATGAATACATATTTTACCAAGTTGGTACATACTATGGTACATGTACTATATTGTACGTGTTGCCTAGCTACCAAATTAATTATTGTATTTTCCATTTCGGTTAATCTTGTGGTAAATACTATTTTAACCATTTCCTGTCACCTGAGATAGTCACTAAACACATATTCGCCAAAGGATTAAAGCCTTACTATGACGATTGCAACGTTTCAGGTTTGCACCGTTTCTTTGTTGAGATAGAAGAACTCAATGTTTCGCCCACTTTCGTAAAGGGCTTCATCAGAAGTAAAGAGAAGAGTACGGTAACCCAACGTGTAAACCAAGCCAAAGGCAAAACTCTTTTGCTAGAAGTAAAAGATATAAGATCACGGTAACTCAGCGTGTCAACCACGTCGTGGTCTTGTAACATCTCGATAGCAATAAAGTGTGATGTAATAACTTTTATTATTATACACGGCTATTTATTGCATATTTAGATTTGAACAATTTGTAATTATTTTATACAACATACCAATTAAGCCTCTATAGCTACCATTTGTAACTTGTATTATACGAATAAAATCAAGTATAACGTACAAGTTATTGAATTTTGTGTGCGGAACATCTGTCATAGCCCACTTTCAATTGTAATACAAATTGTTTCAGAATTATTTAATGTTAAAAAAGAGCAATTTTTCAGTATTGTCAAGACATTTCAGAAAGATGACAGCTCGCTCCAAAATTCGACATAAGCTTGCCCATTTAGCTGGCTATAGAATTAGTATACAAAAGTACCCATATAATCCTACACAAAATAACTTAAAAATATATACAGTACTGGATACTGCATTGGAATATGAAGAAAGTTTATTTTACTATATCTGTTGGAAGGGGGTGCCGCGAGTTTTAAATTAGGCAACAATCACAAAAATTTATATACGTCTGTTCAACAAAAAAGGCCCCGCCTTCTAGCTACTTTATTATTTATTTTAGACCCAATAAACCTGATATCAAATCAAATGGCACATAAAACCTACATTTTAACACTATCAAAAAATTTTTAGCTTCAATTGTTTCAGAGTGGTGACGTCACATGCAATTTTTTAAATGACACTGTATATATTTTTTTACATTTTCTGGTAGAGGTTTTTTCACAGTGGGAGGCCATGATACAAACCTGTAAACAAAAGTGTAACTCAGAAAAACAAAACAAATAGTAGCCAAACGCTTTAACTATCAGATATCAGAATAATCTAAAGTGTTTCTTGTTTTGTTTTTCTGAGTTACACTTTTGTTTATAGTTTTGTATGGTGGCCTCCCACCGATAAAAAAGTTTTTTAATTTTTCTCGAAAATTTGTTTTAATACTATATTAAAACATGCCTTGTCATAAATTTGAATGTCAACATAACCTAGAATATCCAACACAATGTGGCGGAAAAAGTGTCAACGAACTATTAGTTTTTATATTTCTGTAACGATCGTAGAAAAAATAGCGTATGATACACGTGTATAAGTGCCATTAAAGCACTAGCGACGTTAAAAGCACTCCGCTTTGCGTCGTGCTCTTAAACTCTTCGCACGTGCTTTAAATGCATACTTATACACTAGTATCATAATATACTATATTATTAATTTCTGTAGCAAACGTGTGTTTTTCTTGCTACGATACTACGATAAAATCATATTAAATTACAAATTTGTTTAGAAGTTTTGGTATAAGAAATTTTAATACTTTTGTACAATATCACAGAATAATTACCTTTTTTTATTTCTGTAAGAACTCCTAGATTCATATCTGAGTTGTATCCATGTATAATGATTTTCGTTGGCAAAGCTGGATTAAACTCTGTGTTCATTAAATTAGAGTCATCTAAACTCTCTCCAGTAACTATTTGTTCTCCAATATGCTGATTTTGTCTGGTGTAAAGAAAAAACTTAATATCTGATGTAGGACAATTTCTGAAATGGTTAAAATATATGACTTAAAAAAAGTTAATGCGTATATATATATTACCTCTCTATGACAATATCGCATAATCCTAGCGATATAGTTTGTTCCTTTCCCATTTGAGGATATAACAGCGGAGGATCGATGACGAAAGGATACTCTTGCGTATGCATCAAACCTACATCAAATATATCCACGTTACAATGTGTAGGTATTGTTCCCAGTGGAAGTAAATTTAACCCACAGCGTTCTTAACACTTTAAAAAGACAGCATGCAAAGCCATTAAAACATTTTCTCATATAAAAGATTTTATGAAATTCATCTAATTACTATCACAATAAGATCAATACGGTGTTTCGGAAATCAGAGTTAATCTCTTTGCTGATTTCTGAGGCTTTCACGGCCATTGTCATTAAGTAACAAACGACTGCCGGGATTGGACCGTCTCATGATTGAGATCGAAGAATCTCTTTGCGTCCCAAAATTGTTGTTGAGCGGCAAATTTACTTAAATTTCTTAGCAAAACATTCTAAAAGAAAACGTCAAAATTTTATCGACTGTTTTAATGCACTTGGAATATTACTTTTGATAAAATCTATTTTTGAATTACGAGATAGATGAAAATTGTCAAAAAATTAATAGTTTATTAGATATTTTCTGTAAGAAAATAATGTAGCAAATAATGAAACTTTTTGGAAAATGAGCAGAATACGAAGACTATTATTTACTACTTACGTATTAACACCCATTTAATAAATTGCCTTTTAAATATTCACCAATAAAGAAATAAATACAGTTACAAATTATTTCTCTATAACCATGGTCTTAAAAATTATATGTTTGAGTGTACCTGAAGAAGTTAAATTATTCACTTGAAGATTAGTCAAATTTAGTTTTTATCTACCACATATAAATAATTAATGTTGTTCTAGTTTTACTTGATATAGCTATATTTTAATAGTCTTAAAATGTAGGTCTAATAGATTTATGACAATCATGTAAAAATTTTTATTGATAATAATTTAACAAAGTTAATTATAATCTAACTTATTATATATGTTCAAGCATTTAATATTCAGTGCCGGCACTTTATCAAACATTAAGAACATGACTTACCTACAAACGTACTGATAACTATTAAATACCTCAGCATTGTTGGCACAAATCACAAGAAACTAAAACAATAAACACACTATTAAGTGGGAAGCAGATGCATTTTCATTGACATGTCCCACGTAATGCTATGTACTACATAGTATTTAGTATTATAATTGATATGCAGTTTAAATACTTCCTGATAATGAGAAGCAGTCGGTCACTGTCCTCAAAAAAACGTGACAGGCATGCTGCCATAAAAAAACTGTTACCAGAAATTGTTTAGCAACTTTACATTACGCGAAGAATCGAATTGTTGTAAACTGCTTGAAATAAATACTACAGGCAACTAAAACAATACAAAATAATTTACCTTTCCTCAAGTTGTGATTATCAGCAACTCAGTGCAAGACGTATACAAAAACAAACCTTATAAAGAAAAGACGTCTTGAGAATGTTTTTTATAAAAACAATGAATTTTATCAGATGATAACTGATGTATATAATTATAATGTTTTGTTACTAACAGCCACTCTACTATAGATAAGAATTTTTATTATCTCTGACTATTGCCTAGATGCCCGCTCAAAGGTTCATCTAAAATCATTTTTAAGCTAAACTTAAGTAGGTACTATAAATTATGTAGGTATTTAAAAACCTGTTGTTTACAAACTTAATTTCTTTAATGCAATCTTACTCCAACAAATAATTCTTACTAAACAATTAAACAAAGTTAATCTTGTTATTATATGAATTTAACATTGGTAATAATAATACATTTAAAATATATGTTTTTAATTACAATACAAGATTTATTTTATGCAACCATGATAGCGCCATAGGTGTTAGTTCATGGATTTACTTGTAAAGCCATTCATTCGAGGTTGGTAGTTTTTCAGTCCCAGTGAAAAGCTAAGTTTTCTCGTTCATTTTTAGTTTTAATTGTTAATCGTTCATATCGAGCCCAGATTGTCCTTCGAAACGTTGGATATTTTATATTTTTAATTTTTCAGAGTGGCGAAATATCCAAAAACGAACATGAATTATATCACGCCACAAAAAGGTTTTAGAGATTATCTTAAACTTTGTTTACGTAAACGTTGTTGCCTAGCAAAATTGACGAGATCAAGCTATCATTAATCATTATGCAGTTTGTTCGAATCAGTTTTGCTTTAAAGCAACACTGTTCACGTGTTAAACAATTAAATTTTACCAGAGACTATTTCTTACATCTATTATACAATCAAATCACATTATTTTTCAAATTTCATCCAATCACGTGTTTTTATAGTGACAAAAAATCTAAATTTTCCCTTAGGTTTTTATCAGTTTATTTTTGTCACAACAATTTTTGTGACAACTACCAAACATGTTTTAATCAAAGCGGCATTTCAATGACGTCATTTGACTTGTCGTTGTTTGACAAAGTCCCTCGACAAACTAACTTTAACAGATTTGATCAAGTTAGTTTGTTTCGTGACATTAAAAAAACAGCAAACTTTAGTTAAAAAAATATTAGCAGCAAAATCATTCACCCTTAATACATGATTATCAAAAAAAAATTGAGCTCGAATAATTTTTGATAGGACAAATTCCAGAAATAATAATAGTATATTACATACCGAGGTGGAAAGTGTTTCATTCCTGTCGAGAGATTAAGTAGTTAACCGAGACGCGTAGCGTCGAGGTCAACTTTATCTCGAGACAGAAATGAAACTTTTCACCGTGGTATGCATACCATTTTATTCGCAACCACTTTATTCTAAACAATAATTGGAAAAATAATTATTATATTATGATACGACAGGTTGTGACGCGCATGAATGGATGAACGAGATTCCCAGTGTCCCTACCTACACAGCGGTCGGGAATGGATTCATTTCCAACCGCTGCTACGGCAATCACATTTCCGACCGGTTGGAAAGTTACAAGTTGGGAATAGCTCATTTTCCAACTTTTTAAAAGTCAGTAATGATCTTATTACATATATTGCTGCGAATAAACACATTTTCATAGTAGCACAGAGACAGAAACGTAAGAAACTGTAATTTTGACCTAAAATACATGTTGTCGTTTTCAATGTCAAAATAAGATTTCATATTGACACTAGTGCTAATATGAAAATTTCGAACAGCTTTGTAGATTTAAGTAAATTTATTTACTATAAAAATTTATATAACTCAAGATTACAGAAAATCTTGTATGCAACAGGCTGCAAAATTAGTGTTTTTGACAAACAAAGTATTGCCCAACTCGCTTCGCTCGTAGGGCAGACTTCAAGTCTAGTGTGAAAAAACTTTCATTTTGCGTCTTGATACATAAATAGCTATTTTACTACTTACATCTATAGATACAAGCCACGTAAGTGTTCATTAGATTACTCTCTTGGCAACAGAAAGTAATCTTTGTTAAATCAAATTAGGAATTCTTCGATTTTTCAATACTCAATTGAATGCGGAAAAGTTGAATTTTTCCAAACTAGAATGGAAAAATAAGACAAAAAAGAATCAATACAAACTTTATTTTTTATATATGTTAACTACAAAATTAGAACAATTTCCACTAATAGCACACGACGACAGCAGCTGTCACACCGTATCCCACGGCGACAGGCGCTCCGCTCCGCTGCTTAGAGGATTTAATTAAATTAAAACTTTTTCGTACTTTGTTTTGTAAATAAAAACCCGCCTACGATCTAAGTCTAAAAATTAACAAACTTTTAAGCCATCGTACAACTCAATCGGTCCAGTATCTTCGGAGGAGATAGCAAACAAACATAGAAAGAAAGGCAGAAAGAAAGAGAGCAACGATTTCATGTTATAGGATAATTAAATAATGAGTAATTTTTTACCGGATTTAACAAAATCTTGTGTACAATACGTTGGGAAAAGCATGTTTTTCCGTTTACGACGTGTTTTTTTCTCGGCTAACGCCTCGACAAAAAATCTCACGTCTAAAACGGAAAAACACCACTTTTCCCAACTTATTGTACAAATAGCTATTATCTATCTCTACTACCCACTTTTTAATATTTATTTATGGTAAAGTATGTTATAATACAATTAATCCACGAGAGAAAAGTTGAGTCTGAATTGAGTTTTGAATAATAACCCACGCGTGTCATACAAAATGTTATCCAACAACTCAATAAAATAATATCTAAAAAACATGCACTTTGTGTTGACAGCTGTAAAAGTCAAAGTGACAAATTAGCTGTGAGTCAGATAAACTATCGAGAGATCAAATTAATTTATAATTAGAGTCACCTGTGCTTCATGTTATACGTTTGTCAGCACTGAAGTGTAGTGCTGATGGTACTGTCAGTCTATGTCAAAAGTTAGTAGGTTAGGTTTTGTTTGTTATTTGACACAGACTAACGCAAAACTTAACCTGCAAATCTCGAATTTGACATAGCCTGACAGTGCTACCAACAATACAATAGTGGATTGACATTTTTCATCTTACTAGTGAGTTATGGTTTTTACCTCACCGATAGATTATGGGCCACTTTGAAGGTCTAAAATCTATTTAGTTATAGCCTCATAACTAGAACGTGTTGGACAAACATATTTTTTCTAATCGACAGTAAAGTATGCCAAAACCGTCATTAAAATACGGGAATTCGGCAGTGAAGTAATCCATTGTTTCACGACTTTTTGCAGCTAGCGAGGTGAGAGATGGGTGACAGAAAACGTCAACATAACCTATAAGAGTTGGTTAAAAATTTTATTTCAGGAGAGGTGCAGAGCAAGGTACATCATCTGGGGAAGACATCGTTGGCGGTCCAGAGGCAGTTAGCAGCCGCTGATAACGTTACAGGAAGAAATTACTAGGTTGGCGTCTCTTTTTTATGCATAAACCGGAAATGGATTTGGCAAGCAGGCAAGAAACATATGCGAGTTGGCGTGCCCTATGAAGTGAGAAACAATAAATACAGGTTAGCCAAACAACTTGCTTCGTTAAATTGCATTGTTATGGTTTACCTGAGGTAAATTTATTAATTGTTGGTCGATTTGCTCTCAAATTACGCTGAACTTTTGTGTGTTCGAACAGCTCAGTATTTGAGGTTAACTGTCACTCGTTGAAATTGAGCATTTTCCCTACTATGGTAAAATTTATAAGGTGTTACAGCCCAACCACTTCAGATAATGGAGTCTCAAATAGCTAGCCGGCGCATTAATTTAAATTAGTTGCCAACGAATAAAATATAGAGAGCAACATACCGTTATTATTGCAATTAATTAAACAAAGCATAATTTTTAGTTATCCCAAGAGGAGGCAATAATTCATATTAAAATTGTATGGTAATATTTGCGACACCCTATTTATTTATTTCTATTAATACGTATTATCATTATAAACTCGTCACCATAAAAACGTTAATATTATCATAATAAACTTGGAGCCCCACGTTGGGGTGGGAAATAATCAATTTCAACGAGTGACAGTTAACCTCGGTTAACCGCCAACCTCCTGCAACGTTATCAGCGGCACTTTTCGAAATCCCCAGGCTTCTTGAATCGGGGCCGAAAGTTGGGCTCGTACCGGGCAAATGGACGCCAACCTCTTACCTCCCTTATGGAACGGTTTTAGCTGCTGCTGCCTTCTTCTAAACATTGCACACTGCTATCTGCTTTCTGCAGCTTCAAAACTTGCCAAAATTCAGCTACGAAGTCAAACACAAGTGGACGAAGCTTTATGCTCAATTTTCTCTGAGTTGTGTTAAATACTATAACATTACAAGCCAGGTAAAACAGTTTTTACTGGCGATAGGATTGGGATGACTGGCGAGCCGTCAGGCGAGCCTGTCATATCCTTGAGCCAGTAAAAATGGTTACCTGGCGTGTATTGTTGAATATTTTATTTGTTCCTCACTTGTAAATAACTAGAAATTTACCATTTATTCAAAATGTCAAATTGACAAGCAACTAAATTCATCAATATGACACATACTAAGGAAGACAACTCTGGCTTTGCACGCTACCATTTATCTATGAGCACGCTTGTAAAATATAACTGGCTAGAGAGTAAATTTTTTACTGGCTAGCCAGTTAAAAAACATTTTCAAGGTGAATACAGTGACTTGATAAATTGATGTTTACAAGTGAGGAACAAATAAAAGATTTTATTTATATTTAAAAATTTACTGGCTAGCCAGTTATATTTTACAAGCGTGCTCATAGATAAATGATAGCGTGCAAAGCCAGAGTTGTCTTCCTTAGTATGTGTCATATTGATGAATTTAGTTGCTTGTCAGTTTGACATTTTGAATAAATGGTAAATTTCTAGTTATTTACAAGTGAGAAACAAATAAAATATTCACATATAATCTCATAAGAGCATTAATTCTTTCCGGAAATTTTTTTGAGTACGTTCCAACAACGTCGTATTAATTTGCCGAGCGGGACGCGAGGGCAAATTAGGACGTTGTTGGAATGCACGAAAAGTAATTTCCGTATATGAATTAATGCTCGAATGCAGATTCGGTAAGAAAATCGTAACGACACAAGCCCTAAAAAGAAGCAATGTTTACCTACAAAAAATTTCCAAGAAATTTTTTAGTTGTCTTGGTTACTGCTCGTGAACTAATTTTTCTATTGGTCATTAATGAGTGTCGTACGATTTTCAACAAAACACACCAGGTAACCATTTTTACTGGCTCAAGGATATGACAGGCTCGCCTAACGGCTCGCCAGTCATCCCAATCCTATCGCCAGTAAAAACTGTTTTACCTGGCTTGTAATGTTAAATACTATTACAAGTTAGTAATTTGTAAAGATTTTACAAGTTAGTAACTTTTTAAAATAAACTTTCTTGATTAATACAGTGTTTTGATTAATTGATGTTTACAAGTGAGTAATAAATAAAATTTTAAACTAATGTGCTGCCAACAATTAAGTGCCGCCAATATAAAGCTAATGTCTGCTTACTTCCAAACCGACTACAGGTTATATTCTTACCTTTTACAATAAAGGAAGTATTGGATTCACCCCAAATATTCGAAATTGAATCTTCACGTTTTGAAGTTCGCTGAACCCACAAAACATGTTTGTGTTCATTGGTATGTATGTCTGTTTGAACAGAATATCTCAAAATCGAAGAGATATGACGTTGAAACTTATAGGTATAAGTTTTGTGTACTATCTAGATACAACAGCAAGCTTTTGAAGAAAATCGCATATACTGGGAGATTATAAATGCTTTTCCATCAAGTTCCCTTTGAAATATTTGTTGTATGAATAATATGTTGATGGCACTGTAAGTCTATGTCAAATTCAACGTTAGCAGGTTAGGTTTTGCGTCAGTCTGTGTCTGCGTCACTCTGTGTCAAAATTGATGCAAAACCTAACCTGATAACCTCGAATTTGACAGACTTACAGTGCCACCAACATATTATTCATACAACAAATGTCTCAAAGGGAACTTAATGGAAAAGCATTTATAATCACCCGGTATAACCGGAAGTATGGTGTTTACTCTTATGGTTTTTCAGTTTTTTCCGATTTTTTCAAAAACGGCCCCAACAATTTTTTTAAAAGTTACATTTTATTACGTTTTTAATGTGTTGATGTGAATACCTCTAAAATGGGTTTCTTTTTTTTTGGTTTTTTATATGATGTAGTAGAAAAGCTAAAAATCAAATCTTTGGCTAATTATAGTCCATTTCCTTGACATCTGCACTGTCAAACTGACATTATGTTGGCACCACTGCTATTTTTCACATTTTACCAATTAAATTACTGTACAGTCTAATAAAAAACACATTATTTTTGAGGTGTAGTCAAGACATTTTTTTTATTTGACATTGACAGTGCAGATGTCAAGTAAACTGACTATATAAGATCACTGTAAAAAGAAGTTGTGTGCGTGTATCACACCAGATTTTTACATCCTTTTACGATAAAGGAAGTATTGGATTCACCCCAAAAATTCGAAATTGAGTTTTCAACAGATCTTCACGTTTTAGAATCCCCTGAACCCAAAAAACATGTGTTTATTCATTGGTCTGTCTGGGTGTGTGTCTGTATGTCGGGAAAAGAATATCTCAAAAACGAAAAGAGGTATGGCGGTGAAACTTCATATATAAGTTTTGTGTACTAAGTAGATGAGACAGCAAGCTTTTGAAGAAAATCGCATAACCGGAAGTATGGTGTTTACTCTTGTAATTTTTCAGTTTTTTTCGATTTTTTCAAAAACGGCTCTAACGATTTTTTTTAAACTTTACATTTTGATTACATTTTTAATGTGTATTGATGTGAGGTAGATGATTTTCCTGTTGAATACTTCTAAAATGGGTTTCTTTTGTTTTTTTTTTCTATTATCTTATTATCTTCTATTTTAAATAAAATACCCGGTATATTATTACATTTTTTAATTCAGCTTAAAATTTTAGAGAAAATTTGTCTCTTTAACTAACGCTCTATTTTGTACCATTTTTGTAGAATTTGCATTTTTGAAATTTTTGACAAATGCTTAAAAATTAAAAATCAATTTTTTGGTAAATTATAAGATCACTGTAAAAGGAAGTTGTGTGAGTGTATCACACCAGATTTGGAATTTCTTTCAATGAAAAAAATGTGCAACACTATTACAGTATGTTATTTATTCAAAACGTATTATTATTGTTGTAAATATTCCATGGGCGTCAAATTGGTGTACACTGGTAGTGGTACAGAAGATGAAGTGGATGAAGGTTGATACTGAACACTACTACTATGTGTGTTTATTCATACTTAATGAATTTATACAGTGTTCCACTGCGAGTATTACACTGCGTTCTCGCAAGGATTGTGCAGTTGTGTTGTCTCTTATTTGCTTAAATTACTTGACTTAACTGTAAGTAACAAACGACTTCCGGGATTGGACCGTGTCATGATTGAGATCGAAGAACTCAACGTTTCGCCCACTTTCGTAAGGGGTTTCATCTGACGTGGTTCACATGTTGAGTTACCGTGCTCTTTTGCCTTTTTTCCTCCTGATGAAGCCCCTTACGAAAGTGGGCGAAACGTTAAGTTCTTCTATCTCAATCATAACACGGTCCAATCCCGGAAGTCGTTTGTTACTTAATTACAATGGCCGTGAAAGCCTCAAAAATCATCTAACCTAACTGTAACTTATTGCTAAGGTCTTTCACAAACTGTCCTCGCTAGGCGCTGCAGCTCACGGTTCACTATTTGGTAACTAACTAATTAATTAACTCATCAACTAACTTAACTGACTTAACGTTCGTTACTGGTCATTGTCGTTTACTTGTTCACTGCTGCGCCTGTCCGTCATCCCTTAGTCTGGGCACTTGCGATGCAAAGGGGCTCAGGGCAGCCCACCAGTCCCTTTCTCCCGCCAATTTTGGGAAGTCCGCCGCGATTTGTGGCCAGGATAATCCTCGTTGCGCTAGCCAGCGGTCCTCTCTTCCTCTGTTGTGGTTTTCGAGGCTGCATCTTAAGAGGACGTGCTCCGCCGTGTCCTCTTCAGATACTGGACACTGTCAGCAGATATAGATGATGTAGTGGGTGGATGATAGTACTGTGATGACTGATGATACGGTGTCATCATTCCTGTTCAATTACTGATGCAGTCTCTGATTGCACCTGAACCTGGCTGCATTTGCTCATGTTCTTCTAAAATCAAGTTTTGAATTTTTGACCGAAGCCGGAGTTTTTGCATAGGGGTAAATTCCTGCATATATGGAAGCAGACTTTTGAAAAATAGCAGATCTGGGTTGTCGTCTTCACTGATTCCCCTCTCGAAGAGCTCTACCTTCCGTCCCGAAGTATCGAGTACTTCCACATCTCTACTTTGTATGGATCCTTTGGTTCCGGCGTTCAGTTTTCGATTATTGATATTAGCTCTTCTGGTACGAAAAGCAACCTTCTTTTCAGCTTGCGAGTTGCCTTCGTCCTTGTTAAGAGCTGGTTTTGCATTTGAAGTTCCTGGCTGACCTGTTGAAGCAGCTTGTTTGTCTGCCATTGTCAAAACAGACATTATATTAGTGCCAGTGTCATTCTCTGATAGTACTACTAATTCTGATAAGTCTGCATAAAAACCATCATTATCAGCCAGAGTTTGATCAAACAATTCTGAGGCTTGGCTTCTGTCGAAGCTAGGGTGTCCTCCCAAGCATCGTCTGAGGGCATCAAAACATCGCTAAAAAGCAAAAGCTGGTTGTAGACCACTTCTAGTTCTTGGTTTATCCAACTCACCCAGCTGTGACATAAAGTAAGCACGGAGATTCTTCAGACTGTTTTTGGCAGCATTCACTGAAACAACAAAAACTATAGTGTAGTTACGAATGTAAAGAACAAAAGTTTTACTTTTCAATAATTAAATTCTGTGTTAAATTATAATTATTATTGTTATTTTCCATCCAGGTTCCTGGCAACTGGAGACTCATTTACTTCACTTGCTGGTCGTCTCAAAATGGGAAAGACGCCAGTATAGGAAATCATTATTGACACGTGTATAGTTTTATGGAAGGAGTTAGAAAATGAGTACATGCCAACTCCTACAACAGGTATGTGGTATTCAGTTGCAGAAAAATGGAATTTTCCTAATTGTATTGCGTATTGCTTGCACGTCTATAGCACTCCACAACAGGGCTAGACAATAGGCAGAAAGGATGAAGACATAGCACCTGTAAACCATCGCCTTCCAACAGTTACACTCAGAACCCGGGAAACATTCAATGCCTACTTACTTCAATGGTGTTGGCACAGTTCCATGGCAAGTAGACTATGCTCGCAAAACATCATTTGTCGACACAACAAGAACCAAAATAATGTGGCATAGTTGGTGTATTTTATTATTAATGAACACCTTTTATTAAATGTATTTAATTATAAAAATAAAAACACATTATCACAATAAACACAAAATTTTACTTACCATCAACGCAACTTCTGCCCACAAAAATTGGAAGATTAAAATTCTTCCTCAATCCATCTGCCGGGTTCCATATCACTTTCCGCTTGTAAACGGCCGAGATCAGCTTTTCTGCCATGATTGAAAGGGTGCTGGCTAGCTACAATCATCGAACACAACTGATTCACTTGCTACTCGTGTGGCGACTCGCTAGGCTAGTTGGATAGGTTGGACAGAGCAATGCCGCCGGCGGTACCTCGTGGGTTACTCAGTGGGTTGCTTGACGAATCGCCACTCACTACCATCCAAGTAAACAACTTGCACTGCGACCGCACCTTTAAAGCCTGGAACCTTTACACATCACTGTCAACATAATGTAATGATTGTCCCCCTTTAATTTATGTAAAAATAATAAGATAAATAGGGACGTATCACACAGATTACAATAAAATGGTTTTCATAAAAAATTAGTATTGTTTCAATCTCAGGGCTTACTAAAATGGATATTATATTTGCTAAATAAATGGTTTATTGTTCTTATGTATTTTATCTATTTGCAATTAATTAAAGCAATGCACCGGTCTAGCATGAAATAACTCTAGTCTCAGGGGTAAGTTCAATAGCCTGTATTACAAATACTTTTGTGTATGACAAATTCACTAGTATGGCAATTGCTTAAATTCGTTTCTAACAACTCTAACCTCAAATTGACTGTAAACACAAAGATGACCTGCACGTATAAAAATTTGCGTAATTTGACTTCAAACAACAAAAATGGCAAAATTAACATCAGGTAAATACAATGTAATTGATGTAACGTAATTTCCGGATAAAACGATTTTGTTTTAGCGACGCAAACCGACGCTCTGGTCTGCTTTTGTTCTATTTTCGGAAAAAACGGTGGAAATCTTGGGTCCAAATCGCAAAATGGAAAAACGCCAGGTCGATTAAAAATCTCTGGAAAACTTCTGGGAACTGGGGGCTGGTGCTACACCTCGTAGACAGTCTGATCTTGATGAAGCCCACATTAATTTTACGGAGCTACTGCAACGGAATTCCTATAAATTTTACCTTTTGAAGTGGTGCTCCGATGCTGGCTCGCACAATGAAGAGAAGCCACAGCTCTTATCAACTTGTTGACAGCTTCTAAGTTCTCCTTTCTACTTGTAGGGCTCACTCAAGGGCTCCTCCACACGTAGTAAAAAGGTTCTGGCTGGCCGATGTCTCAAACTGCCCGAAATCTGGTCTAAATTTGACCTCGCTGTATGCCGCACCTGGTGAAATCTTGCTGAGCTGATCCCTGTTCACTGGGATGTGATAACACAACGAAAATTACTCTTAAAAATGATCTCTACGCTGGTGAATATGAACAACACTTTTTGGCTCATACAAATAACTTTTTTAGTAACAATTTTACATCAAAACTGGATGCACTTCTTGCACCCAACATAAAAGTTGCAAGCTTGTTTTCGATATTGAACAATTGACTGTCTCGCTACCTAGCGATTACAATTTACATTTGTTTTTATGAAAATGAGTTTTGATATCATGTTATAACTTGTAGCCGGTTGTGGCTATTTTGATTTATTTTAGAATATTAAAATATCTGCCACAATTGCCAGGCTGATACTGGCTCCAGGCAGTTTAGAACGCCAAGGTATCATTAATACACTCACGTTTAGTAACCCAGAGAAAGTACACAGAATATATTTATAAGCGTATAATTTGTTTAGCTAGTAATACATAAAATCAAATTGTATTCATAAAAACAAAATAAAGTGTAACAATGTTTATAATCGAACTAAAACAGGTATTCTTCGGTCTACGTCCCGGCCAGCGGTCTTCAGGCAGTGACTTTCGGACCAGCCTCAGTATAAAGCAGTTCTTACGTCTCGTACGCTTATTTGACCTAATAACAGAGATATGAGAAGTTTAGCAGTGACCGCCAATATGGCGGTAGTGTAATAACTGATTTTGATTTTATATCTTTCAAGCGGGCAAAATGCGGGCGGAATTACATTTAATAAAGTTCATACATGGTGCTGCTTCCGTTATCGGGTCTCGCAGGTGTACAGACCGTGCAGGATCTTCGAACGGTCGGGTCGTAGTTATCTTGTTTACATTTTGCCGCTACCTGCAGGAAACCTTGGAAGTCCAGGTAAGCGATTTTGTAATTGAATTAATGCCGGGCCTCGCAAGTGGCGGACGCCGTGAAATGTGAATTAATACCGGGCCTCGCAGGTGGAGGGCGCCGTGAAATGGCCCGAGGATTAAAAGTGAGAAATTACTAACGTCGACTCGTTGTAATGCTGCTTCCCGCTGCAGACAAATATAGGCTGGACTTTGTAGTGCAAGCATTAAGATGCACTTGTGTTATGTCGTACAGGTCGCAATTAGTGGTTTTAATGCCGTTTGTTTCGGTGTTTTAACTTGTGGAAATTAGCTGCAGGAATACTACGACGTCCTCCGGATGGAATGGAACTTGGGAAATTATTTTAAGTAGTCTGATCGACAAAAAGCGGGTTATTTAGCAGGTGTTTCGTCGGATAGCACAATAGCAGCCTCCTGGCGAGTGGAACTAGCAGGTTGTTCGGCGGGTATCTCATCTGATAGCACATAGCACCCTCCTGACGAGTCGGTCTAGGTGGAGATTCTCCGGTAGGAGCACCCTCCTTAGCGGAACTAGGTAAGGTAGGAGGACCAGGAAAATTCTGTTTTAAAAAGGCTTCGTTTTCTCTTTATATAGCCCGAGCTGGCGTAATCAGCGGTTCAAGCCGGTTCATTCGAGTAGGGGATCCTTCCTTTGGATGCGCGGCGGTGAACCTGCGACTATCCGCGGTAACGTCACTTATCGTTGTCCGTGCGGCCTAAAGATGCAGCGCTCCGATTCCTAACACGCTTCAAGCCATGGGAGAAAACACGAAATTATATTTAATTAATTAAAATCGCGTTCGAGCTGGGCGAAACGTTACAAACTTATGGACTATAGTATTAATTTACTGTTTTTGCTTAAATACTAAACTGTCTTCTTGGGAATTGTCACTTTTACACTTGAAATCTGCTTTTAAATCACTTCAGTTTTAAATGCAGTGTTTTCACATGTTTATTTTAGCACTGCACGATGTCTATGTTCTTTGATAGGTAGCCTAATTGCTCTTTCAATCTATCTTCCTCGTACTGCTTTGCACTGTTTCTTTACCCTTCAGTTGTCTTGTCATTTGCTGGTGATACAATTTTTAACTCACAACGCTCATATAATTTCTGTAACTACACAAACCATCTCTGTATTATATTAAAATTCATATTATTGTATTGATTCACCAAACTCAAATCTGTCAGCTACCTAAATTAAGCTGCGTTTGCCATTCCTAACATCAATTATTAATAAAACGCTGAACGTAACCTTCTTGATTCTGCCTATCTAATGCTAACCTTTCTCAATCAAATTATAATTACTGCTACTCATCTCAAGTGCATTTATTAGTGTAAAATAACTTGACTTTCTTGCCGTAAATAAAATATTAATTCTGTTCTCAATTTTAAATTCTTCCATTTCCGTGTTAGTTAGGCAACCAGAATTTCCGTGGGCAGTAAACCATTGCAATAAATTACTTACTTTCTTACTTACTTAATCCTTCCTCTTTGTACCCATTGGGTGTCGAGGATAAAATTTTTTTTAAATTCTCAGCCCTCTAGGATAATAGTTTTCGATCCTACGATTGGAAGACATTAAATGTTACCGATTAAAATAGTGGTTTAGTTACTTAGTAAGGATGGGAGAAGAAAGAACAACTAAGAGAATGTGGCCAGCAAGATCATTTAAAAAATGAAAAAGAGGCAGGTCAACTTGCAAGAAAAGGGATCGACTTGGAGTGAAGGGGGAGGATTAGCAAGAGACAAAAATAATGGGTTCAGGAAACTTTACAACTAAGTGAAATCTGTAATTAATTTGTAAAATGAGTTATATTTTACTTTAAATTATTTTATTTGGTACGTTGTAATACAGAGTTGTACATAATGTTAACACCTAAAGTATAATAAGGTACCTATTAAATAAATGAATACAGTTTTAATGTCAACCTATTTTTTTAATATAAATATCAAAAACTGAGATTCATGTTAACTAGTATTTGCTTGTTGTATCTAACTTAAATCAGCTTTAACAGAAGTCTGTAAAAAATACCTAACAACTGCAGATGATCTTTTTTTGTATGAAATGGTTACAGTATGAATTCATTTTGTATTGCATCTTCATCATGTGAAGATTCACTATCACTGGTACAGTCGCAGCTGCTGGACTCCTGTAAAAGATTTTCTTTTAAAATCTTTTCTTTATAGATATTAACGATACTAGTTTCGTTAAGTGCCATAAGCAAACGTCTATTGTTCAATATTTTATCTTCATCAATAAATTCTGGTTTAATGTATTTTCTATATAAAAAGTGTGCAGTAATATCTATTACGCACTAAGCGCGGTAATGAAGCTCTTAACGATACTGAAATTAATTTGGTGCATCGTCTATAACAACACCGATAAAGATAAAATCATTTATATAATCATACCTCCGATTCTATGTCATCTGCGTTAAATGAAGCCCTTTCTTGCATTTGTTTCAGTTGAGTAAATGCTATCAACTGTTCTTCAGGTAGACTTCTCAAGAACTCTTCATATTCCTTTATATACTGCTGTTTCAATTTCTGCACTTCAGCTTCATATTCTTGTTTCTCTAACTTACTTAAATTTTTCCATGCCGTTTTTACTGGTAACTCTCCTTGATATCTTTCACTAAATAATGAAAAACTGGACCTAAAACATAGATTGTTAGCAAAAGAACAAACAATGTATCATACTTCAAAATAAATAATGTTGTATTTAAGTGTTTCCTAAGAATGAACTATATCTAGAAAAACTTACATAGGCGGATAAGCAGGCGGCAATTCAAAAATCTCATTTGTCTTCTTAGTTACCGGTTCACCATCCTCAGTTCCCTTACTCTTTCTTTTTTTTGGAAGGCTGTTTTGAAATTCTTCTTGTAGTTTATCAGCGGGCAGGGTTTCTAAATATGTTGCAAAATCCAATTTATATTGTTCCATTAACTATAAACAAATCATTTAATAAAATTAGACGGCACACAGTTCACTCAACATTGTTCACCAAAATAGTTAAGTCACTTCCCACAAATTAATGCGTGCCCATAACCAATTTCACACTAAGCACACTAAGTTTCAAATAAGTAAGAGCAGCTTAATCCATGTACGCATTTGCTTGTGATACAATCTTTACAAGTTTGACGGAATGTTGAGTGCTTTTGTAGGGAGTGGCTTAACTATTTCTATTCGGAGAACGATGTATAGTACTAACACGACTGCAGCGTTCTCGCATTTCATTTTTTTCTGCATTAGTGCAACTTCTCCAGTACTCAGCTATTGCTTTCACCCTGTCTTTGGGAGGTATTTTTTTTATCTCATCCATCTGATGCATCGTTTTAGAAAAGAGAGCGTAAGCGGAGCGTGGTGGTTTTACAGGTTTTCCAGCTAATCGTTCTTTCAGAGACTTTTCTTCTTTGGTTAAAACTGGTTTCAGTGCAGCAGGAGAGAAGTTAGGATTCTGAGATTTGTATTTTTTCAGTTCCTCCTGAAATAATACAATTTTAAATAGGCATTGCTACTTTATGCATTTATTTGTTAAAACGATTTAAAACCATTTAAATTTTAGTTTTCAATTTAGTCTTATTCAAGTTACAAATATTCATAGTGAAAAATAAAAAAAAAGGAACTCAATGATTTTCATTAACTATCTCAGGTAACCAGAATTTTCTAAAATAAATATACACAGATGAGTAATACATAATTCACTACATTTTTCAAGTATAATAGACCATCTCCTGTAACTGCGGCAATAACACTTCTTCTTCTTCTTATTTTCCTTATACCCCTTCAGGGTGTCGGATATGAGGTCCAGTCCTTCCACTCCTTCCGGTTCTTCGCCATTCTTTTCATATCTGCCAATGTTTTGCCCCTCTTGTTGCCAATTTCTTTGATCTTTTGTCTCCACCGCTTTCTGGGTCTACCCCTTTTCCTCTTTCGTCCTCCTGTTGACTCTGGGTTCTTTTTTAGTAGCGATTGTTCATCTTTTCTTATTATATGGCCATACTATCTTAGTTGCTTCCTTTCTATAAAGTCCATTATTCCTTCTTGTCTTAGAGTATGTCTAATTCTTTCGTTCGTCTCTCTATTCCATTTGGTCTTCCCCGCGATTCTTCTTAGGAACTGCATTTCAACTGCATTGATCTTGCTTTCATGCTTTTTGTTTATGGTCCATGTCTCACTGCCGTATGTTAATGTTGGTCTCGCTATTATGTTGTATACTTTCAATTTCAGTTGCTTCTCTATTTCTTGTTTTTGTAATATTGGTTTGTTGATTGTGTAGTATATGATCCTATTCTTTTTCATTCTATGTGCTATGTCAACTTCTATTCTTCCGTCATCTGTTATTGCTGAGCCAAGATATTCTACTGCTGTGACCACTTCTATTGTATTCCCGTTTATTTCTATTTTTCTTACATCTCCGTTTTTTTGTTATTTATCATCATCATTTTTGTTTTGTTATTGTTTACCTCCATTCCCATGTTCTCTATTTCTTCATTCCATATTTTAACCAGTTCCTTCATTTTATTGTGAGTGTCTGCTATAAGTATTATATCATCTGCGTACATTAGATTGTCTACTTTGATTGGCCTTAGTTGGTAATGTCCTATTTGTGATTGCGGATGTTGTGTTTTTGTTCTTGTATTTAATCAAATTTTGTCCATAACTGTTATAAAAAGAAGTGGACTAATGCTATCTCCCTGTTTTATTCCTTTTGTCATAAGGAACGTGCCAGAAACTTCTCTGTTCATATGTACTCTCCCTTCGACATTCTGGTACACGTTCTTAATATTTCTAATGAGTTTTCTTGGTGCTTGTAATTTCAATAAATACCTCCATGTGACTTCTATTTATATTGTCAAACGCTGCTTTTAAATCTATGAGTGTAACAAACAGCTCTCCTTCTCTTTCTATGCTCTTTCTGTTATAGTTCTTATTATGTGTATGTTGTCTGTTGTTTGTGTTCCTTGTCTGTACGCTGCTTGTTCATCGGCTAGCTTATGTCCTATGTAGTGTAAGAGTTTCTTTTGTAGGATCTTCGTATACATTTTAAATACTGTAGAAGAAAGGCAGATGGCTCTTAGTTTTTACATTTTCCTGTTTCTGCTATTTTGTACATTGGTATAATTATGTTGTTTTCTCAATCTTCTGGTATCCGTTCTTCTTTCCATGCTTTCTTAAATATTTCATGTAACCATATCTTCCCTTTAGGGCCCATGAATTTTATCATCTCTGCCTTGCCTAGTTTAAGTGTACCAATTGCCTCTTCTACATCCTTCATTTCGATATTTATTGCATTTTCTTGTTGTTCCTTATCTGTATCTTCGTATTCATCTTGCTCTTCCTGTTAGTTGCGTTTTTCTTCAAATTTTTCCTCGTAGTATTCTTTCCATACTTGTAGGATTTCTGTTGTTTCTGTTTTTAATTCATTGTTTTTGTTTCTTATTCCTCTTACTTCTTTTCCTTTATTTCCTCTTATCTTTTTTACTATTCCCCAAAAATGTTTGTTGTTTTTAGTATATAGTTCATCTAGTTGCCGTCCGAACTCTTCCCAGCATTGAGTCTTTGCTTTTCGTATGTCTATTTTGGCTTTGTTTCTTTTTCTTATATATTCTTCTTTGTCCTCATGATTTCTGGTGTATACGTATATATTTTGTCCATGCTTCTTTCTTCCCTCTAATTGCTCTCTTTACCTCTTCGTTCCACCATGTAGTCCTCTTGGTGTCTTGTTTAAATTTCTTGATTCCGCAGATCTGTCTGGCGTTCTTTATAAGTGTTTCTTTGAATATTTTCCATACTTCTTCCACTGTCCCTTCATTTCTTTTTAGTTCAAATTTTTCGAGTTCGGCATCTGTGCTATTCTTGTACTTTTCTGCCCTATCAGTATCTTTTAGTTTATATACTGGTATTCTCTCGTATTCTTTTTCCTCTTCTTCTGTAATATTTGTCATTTATTAATGCTCTTACTAATCTGTGTTGGGTGAAGAGTTCTGCTTCTCCTATTGTTTTCACTTCATCTATTTTTCGTTCTAGTTCCCTCGTGTATACCACGTAATTTATGAGGCTTCTTGCCCCTCGTTTGTCTGCTACATAAGTGTATTTTTCCTCTAGCAGTTGGTACTAAAATATATTACCGACTATTAGGTCATTTGCTATACAGAATTCGGTCATTTTTCTCCCATTTCTGTTCTGTCATTTCTCCGAATTGTGCCAGACTGCCTAATCCTGTGTTTATGTTGCTACATACCCTTGCATTCCAGTCCCCTAATATCATTCTTTTGTTACTCTTTTCTTTCGCTCTATCTATCGCCATTTGTAGTTGTTCGTAAAATTCTTCTTATTTACTTCTGCTCCCTCTACTGGAGCATATATTTGTATTATGTGTAAAATTTGACCGAAGTCTACTTCTATTGCTATTTTTCCTGAATTAATTGATTCTGCTTTTATTACTCTTCTATTTAATTTATCGGCAATAATAATTCCCACTCCTTCTTTACTTCTTTGTCCCGGATCTGTTCCTGAGTAATATAACGTATAATCATTTGTTAACTTTATATTTCCTTTTCCTTGTTTCTTGATTTCACTTATTCCTAAAATATCTAATTTGAACCTGCTCATTTCTTCCGTTATTTCTATCTCCTTTCCGTTTAATGAAGTTATATTCCATGTCCCTATGTTTACTTTATTAACGTCTTTCTTTACTGCTGGTATTCTTCTTTTGTGTTTTCTTTCTGTTTCTGTTTTTTTGCTATTGTATTATAATTCTTTAATATTTTGTATTCTGCATTGTTTTTATTTTTATATGTTGTTCCTGTATAATTGCATTTTTTCTTCTTATCTAAATCTTTAACCTTTTTCATAGCCATTTCTTCTTCGGTCGTCATCAGAGATTGCTTTGTAGCTACGTTCGCTCGTTTTTTTAAAATCTACTCATCTTTTTATCTTGAGTAGTTTTTGTCGTAGTTCCACCTCATCGTTGCTTTCTGGCTCATAGTTCTTCCCTTTTTTGAGATCTCTTTTTCTGAGGTACTTTTCGGATCGTCCACACTTAAGTCGTTTTCCATTCTCTTATGGCTATCTCTTCTTCATCCTCTGCTTCCTTCTCATATGCGTTTTTTCTATCCTAACTATCCAGTTACTTTAGTCTATCCAGTGAAACTACCTCTACATTTATTACCAGTCTATTATATCTTAGGATGACATGATGACGATTTTGCCTATATTGTTTCATAATATTATTAATTCCCTCCGTTGTTCCTCAATTTCTTTTGAGTAGTCTTCCTCGAAGTAGATTTTGGTGCCCTTCAGTTTTTTTATTGATTTTAGAATCTCTATCTTTTAATTCCAGTTTCTTAACTCTATACTTATTGGTCTTTTTCCTCTCTTCTGTTCACTTCCTAATCTTCTTATCTCTGTTATTTGCTCTTCCATATTTATAATTATGTCCATATCACGTAGAATTACTCCTACTTTCTCCTTTAACTGTATATCTTTCTCCTCTGTATGCTCCTCCACTCCGTGTATTTTATTTTTTCTTATTTCCCTCTCTAAGATTTCGATTCTTCTTTCTTGCAATAAGAGTCCCTGTTTCAGTGACTTATTTTCCGCATTCAATTTTATCATTTTTTAATTTATTAATTTCCTTCTGAAATTTATCGAACTTCTTTTCCATTCTCCCGTTACTGTCTTCTATATTTTGTAATTTACTGTTTATTTCCTGTAAAGGTTTCATCATACCCTGTTGTTCTACACTATTTTCCTCCATTTCTACAAGTAAATTTAATAATTTAACTGTGACTGTTGAAAATGAGAATAACACTCAAGATCCTATTTCTGAGGCATATCCAGAAATTAAGATCCAATCGGTCATAAAAATTACAAGATCTTTCTTCTTTCATTTTTTTTATTAGTATTTGCGTAAATATATCTTAAACTACTTCTCTACATAATCACCGTTTAAATTTAAACATTAATCATAGCGTGGCCTAAGCTTTTGTATACCAGTATCTGTGAAATTTGCATCCAACTTTTTCATCCAATTCTGAACCATTGTTTTTACTTCATGAGTACTACATCGTAGCCCTGCTGCAAATTTCATACGATAAAGAAAGAGATGAAAATCACTTGGTGCAAGATCAGGGCTATAGAGCGGGTGATAAAAAATTTCCCAATTAAATTTTGTCTACAGTTCTCATGTCGAAGCGGCTGGGTTAGGTCGGAAATTGTCATGCAGCAAAACAATTTCCGAACTAAGAAGACCTGGCCTTTTGTTCTTAATGGCCTTTCGTAATCTTTGTAAAGTAGCACAGTAAGCATCTGCATTTATTGTTGTTCCCTGCTCACTGAATTCTACGGGCAAAATGCGACACCTATCCCAAAAGACAGTACACATGACTTTCCGGTTGGACAGGGCCTGTTTAATTTTTTTTGGTTTCAGTGATCCACTATGCCGCTAGTGCATTGATTGTTGCTTATTCTCTGGTGTGACATGAGCAACCCAGGTTTCATCTTCCGTCACAATATGGTCCAAAAATTCATTAACATCAGCAGCGCGTTTTAGCGCTCCAAAAATACCATTGCTGCTGCCATGCGCTTTGCCTTACGTTCCTCAGTGAGCATTTTCGGTACCCATCTTGAGTACACTTTATGATACTGCAATTTTTCTATCACAATTCCCTGCACCAACGATCGTGAAATTTGTGGAAAACGAAAGGCCAATTCAGAAATTGTAAACCTTCTGTGTTCACCTGTTTACGGATTTTCTCGTTCACCTTTTGAACCAAATTCTCAGAGACTACCAAAAGTCTTCCACTTTGCTGTTCATCGTGAACGTTTGTCCTGCCTTCGTTAAACTGCCTGCACCATCGTCTTACCATTCCCTCACTTATTGCATGTTCACCATACACTTGACAAATTTGCTGAAAAATGTCTGCGGGCTGAATTTTTTTTGTATTTAAAAATGTTATCACAAATCGTATTTCACAAGAGTATTTTCTATAACTGCACTCATTTTGACACGTGACAAGTCTGCTGTCTTAATTTCATCCTATTAACGTGCTACCCTCGTATGAGAAACTCTTGGAGCTTGTAGTGAAGAACAACTTATTGTATACATAAACTAGCTGGCCCGTCAAACGTTGTTCTGCCCAAAAATAATTTGTCTCTGAAACCCTGTTTCACCACTATAGAGTTTTAATTTTATGTCATGTCCATCGTCTTGGAGTAAATGCCATTTTCGCAATCAACGTCCCAAAAAACCTCAATAACGACACCCATATCGATTGTTTAGGCTTATTTACCCCATTTTACCCCATTTTGGGGTTATATGTTCTGATATGCGAAATATCTTAAAAAAATTTTAAAAAAGAAATTTGTTAAAAAAAATTTAAAAAAATTCCTAGAACCCGATTGCAGCGCCACCTACCGGGTCCAATTGTAAATCTAAACCATTCAGGGACCCACTCAAATACACACAAAAAATTTCATCAAAATCGGTCCAGCCGATTAGGAGTTCAGTCACATACACACGTACAGAAGAATTATATATATAAAAATATGGCTCAAAAGCCGGCCAAGTATGGATTGAAAATTTACGCCCTCTGTGACTCACAAACGTTTTATACGTATAATATGCAGGTGTATTGTGGAGCTCAACCACCTGGGCCTTACGTCATCTCTAACAGACCCTACGATATCAAAATATTGGTGGGTGTGGGAGGGGGGGGGTGAAATTTTGGGGGACCCGACAGACGTTGTCCTGTCCGAACGTTGGTTTGCCTGCTATTAGCAGGTTCAGCAAAGGTTTGTTCGATTTTCTAATTATCGATTTTTTTTCATTTTAAAAAATATTGGGGGCGGTGGGGGGTGAAATTTTGGGGTTATATGTTATGATATGCGAGAAATCTTTAAAACATTTAAAAAGAGAAATTTGTCAACAAAAAAAATTAATTCCTAGAACCCGACTGCAGCGCCACCTACTGGATCCAATTGTGAATCTAAACCATCCAGGGACCCACTCAAACACACACAAAAAATTTCATCAAAATCGGTCCAGCCGTTTAGGAGGAGTTCAGTGACATACACACGTACAGAAGAATTATATATATAAAGATGATAACAATATTTTAACAGATTATCAAGCTGGCTTCAGACAAAGTTATTCTTGTGAAATGACAATACAATCAGTACTCGTTGAATGGAAAAGTGCATTAAATGATAAAAAATATGTGGGTGCAATATTTCTGGACTTTCGCCGTGCTTTTGAGACAATAAATAGAGAAATTCTATCTAAGATGGAAAGAATGGGTTTGACAGGAAGTGTTTTGCAGTGGTTTCGGTCTTATATGTGCGATAGAAAGCAAGCGGTGAAATATGGAAGCTGTATTTCAGACCTACAAGAAGTAAAATATGGTGTACCTCAAGAGTCTGTATTGGGTCCTGTTTTATTTCTTTTGTACATAAATGATATAGTTGATGTGGTTCAAAGCTGTCATATTCAATTGTTTGCAGATGATACTCTCCTTTACTATATTGGTGAAGATATTAATAGCATAAGAGGCCTATTCTGTAACCTCTAACGACACGAGTGCGACTCGTTAGCGAACGATGATTTTCGTTATTTGAACGAACTGGCGCTCTAAAGCTATTCCGTAGCTCAAAGTTTCGTTGATGCGACGTTATAACGCGACGACCGGCCACCCTTCACAAACGGCGGTTATTTGACTGACGCTAGTCAACGACGTGAATTTTAGCTTAGTTAAATTTCAGTATATTTGAATATTTTTCTGTTCACGTAATTGTTTTACTTTTGAGATGGAGAATAATAATTATCTAAACGTAATTTTAGAGGAGTTGGAACGCTGTAAGCTTTAAATTGTTTTTACTAACTTACAAATCTTCCTTGCAGTAATATTTTAAACTTTTATATCACACAAGGCAACGTAACGCTCGTTTACGAGACGCAACAATCCTTTTGAGATTCCAGAAATCAATTTCAGAAATTGTATCGATTAGTCCGCCAAGTGGCCCTTGATTTATGTAACTTAATTGAACCACACATAGAGAACGGTTAGAGATCGACAAAAATACCAAAAGTGGTAAAGGTACCTACGCAGATTTATTTACCTAGTAATTATTGATAAATCTTTGTCATTGATATATGTATTTTGTTGTAGTTTATAACGGTCATGCATTTCGTAGCACATGGAAGTTACCAAAAATCTGTAGGTAAAGACCACCATTGTGGCTATCTCAGACTTCTGTTAGCCGTTGTTTTATTGAAATTAAAACATTATTATTGAACATTTGGCTCCTACGTTAATAAAATTTCCTCAAAATCTGAATGACACTACTAGAGTAAAAAGGGGCAAATAATATAGAAACAGCCTGCTTCAGATATTAGTACCTACTATTTTTTTCAGTTTCTGTGAAAAGTTTAATTTTCCTGGGATAACGGGATGTATTGACTGCACTCCTGCACATGCCTTTATGAACAGAAAATGATTTTATATCATCAATTGCCAAATTGTAATCAGAATGTTTTATTTTATACCTAAGTGATAAATTGTTTGAAATATGTCCAATTATTTTAGATTTGTCAAATTTGAAGATTTTAGCTCGATGCCAGGTATCCTGGTTCAGTTCTTGATTCGGCAATTTGGATGGATAGCAACATTATGGAAGTGCTGCAAAGACATTTTACCGAGAATAATGATCGAACTACTTATTAGTTGTTGGGAGATTATGGGTATCCATTGCAACCGTTTTTATTAACGCCGATTGTTGGAGCAAAATTTAGACACGCCAGAAGGTCGTTATACGGTTATACTCAACGGCATTGTGTAGTACGTAATTCAGTTGAATGATGCATTCGACTATTAAAAGCCTATTTTCGATGTTTGCATAAAGATCAAGTGCTACATTACAGCCCACAAATGGCTAAAATGATAAGCTGAAGTTAGCATCAAGTAGGGAACAATATACTAACTTTCCCAAAAACGTCTAACACACCGTTGCGCTTCGAGCGACCGAACGACAGCGCGTTCGGAATAACTTTTCTAACGAATTCCTTGAGCTTGCCGTTATGAAAGTCGCTAACGATCGCCTTTAGGAAAATCACCGTCAACGAACGACGAGTTACAGAATAGGCCTCTAAATGATACTCAATACTGAAATGGAAAACATTTGTATATGGTTGAATGCCAATAGCTTAAGTTTAAATCTGGAGAAAACTAAGTGCATGATACTTAAAAATAAATCCTGTAATAACCAAATGTTAAATATTAAGATAAATAATTACGTCATACAAAATGTATTAGAATTTAAATTTCTAGGAATCATTATTGACAACAGTTAACGTTTTCCAGTTATTGTGAATATGTAGCAAAAACATAAAAGAAAATTTCTTTTTTATACAGAATCAGTAAATATCTAAGCTCATGAACAAAATTAGTGATTTATAAATGCATTATTGCGCCTCATTTTATTTATTGTCCAACAATTATGCTTGTTTTATCTAACAGTCAATATAAAACCCTGCAAGTAATACAGAATCGAGCTCTAAGGTATATATTATCCTGTGATAGATACACACGTATTAGTGAAATGTTACATACTTGAAATATTCTGTCAGTAAAACAGTTAGTGTTGTGTTATTGAATGTTTTTACTTTCATTTATAAACTCGCAAATAATATGTTACCTAAACAGTTACTGAAATTATGTATGTTTGTTTCTGATACGCACAATTATAATACTACAAGCCACAATCATTTTTATATTCACAGAACTATTTTTTATGCTGCAGACAATCAGCTATTTATTAAAGGACTAAACCTGTATAATCAGCTACTTGAAGATGTAAAAAACAGCAATAGTATACGCTCTTTCAAACAAAAAGTGATTGGTTATGTTAAATTAAAATGGCCTGTATAATATAGTATTATGTGTTGAATATAGGATTGATGTGTGGTGTCTTAATGTTCTGTGTATATAATGTTGTATAATGTAAAATTCTATTTTTCTTTTGTTTTGTTTTTACTGGATTAGCTTTGCTAATAAAGATTATTATTATTATGAATAGATCAACCATTGACGCAATATTCGCAGTACGACAAATAATTGAAAAAGCAATAGAATACGAGAAACCGGCTTTCATGTGCATCATCTTGATCTAACGAAAGTATTCGACAGGGTTAGATTAGAAGCTGTTATAAACATTATGAAAACAAAGTATATACCACATGAACTAATAAGAATAATAGAAGAACTACATAAAGAATCTAGCACCTATACAGGGTGTTTCAAAACAAATGCGAAAACTTAAGGGGCTGATTCCTTGTTCAAAATAAAGGATAGTTTATTACATAAACATTGGATCAAAAGCAGGGGCGGATGGGCCAGTCTGGATTTTGGGAAATTTCCCGAAGGGCCGCTGGCTTCGGCCATAACTGGGGCCGGTCCATCGCTATGACCCTTGAAAAACAAATATATAAAAACACGCAGCACACAAAAAGAATCGCGGATTTAACCGAAATAATATTAGTAGATAAAATCGTCGGTAAATACGGTTTGGGAGAACGCAATAATAGGGGAGACAAGCTAATACAATTCTGCCAAGAAGAGGATTTTGTGATTACAAATACAATGTTTAAACTACCAGAAAGGCGTTTGTATACATGGCAATCGCCCCAGCATCGTCTAGATAACATCGTTCGCAACCAAATAGATTATGTCCTAATCAGAAGCAGATTTAAGAACGGAATAAAAGGGATAAAAGCATACCCTGGGGCGGACATAGGCTCAGACCACAATCCTGTGGTAGGTCATGTAGATGTGAAATTAAAAGAACTGAAAAAGAGTTACAAAAAAATTATTGACGTGACAAGACTTGAAGACCAAGATACACAAACAAAGGCAAAAAAACGAATAAATGAAGACTTCGCAACAATAAAGTCAACTACAACATCTGATACGAATACAGAAAAGGTCTGGGATCGGATTAAACATGCAGTAGTTAAAGCAGAACAAGAAGAAATAGGATATTCCAAGCCAAAGACCAAGAAAGAATGGGTAACAGAGGAAATTTTACTGATGATGGACAACCGGAGAGTGCATAAGAATAAAAACATTGAAAAGTACAAAGAAATAAATAGGGAAATAAGAAAGAAAATCAGAATAGCAAAAGAAAGGTGGATGAAAGAAAGATGCGAAGAAATTGAGCTTCTTCAGAATAAACATGACAGCCACGGAGTTCATAGGAAAATAAAAGAAGTAACACATTCAAACAAAAACCAACCCGTATTAGGCATACTAAATGAAAACAACGAAATAGTAACAGAAGAACAGGAACTATTAAAAGTATGGCAAACATATATACGGACGACATTCGCTAGCGATACTCCACGTACATACGATAGAAATAATGATTGTGAACAGGCCCCAAAAATTCTAAAATCAGAGGTAATGAAAGCACTTAAACTCAGTAAAAACGGGAAAGCAACGGGTCCGGACGAAATCCACATAGAAATGCTAAAACTGTTAGAAGGAGAAAACCTGGACCCACTGGTCCAGTTGCTACAGAGAGTCCATGAAACAGGTAATATCCCAAAAGACTGGCTAACTTTTGTATTTATTCCCCTCCCTAAAAAATCAAATGCCAAAAAATGTGATGAATTTAGACAGATAAGCTTGATGAGCCAAGTGCTTAAAATCTTGCTTAAAATTATTCAAGCTAGAATCTACCACAAATGTGAAGTCGATCAAAGCGATACCCAATTTGGATTTCGTGAAGGTCTAGGAACAAGGGAAGCACTGGCCAGCTTATCAATACTTTTCCAGAAATGTCGAGACATGAGGAAAGATGTCTATGTTTGTTTTATAGACTACGAAAAAGCCTTCGACCGAGTCAATCACAATGTCCTTCTGACGTTACTACAGAGAAAGGGATTAGACAGACAGGATATCGAGTTTATTAGAAATCTGTATTGGAACCAAGAAGCCACAATTAGACATGGACAAATGGCATCGGAACCTGTATGTATAGAAAAGGGGGTACGACAAGGTTGTGTTCTGTCGCCATTACTGTTTAATATGTACTCCGAACACATATTTAACCAACCCATAGGCGACGACAAGGATGGAATAAAAATTAACGGCAGAACATTAAACAATATACGGTATGCAGACGACACAGTTATCATTGCGGACAATCCAGAAGCCCTTCAACGCCTAATCAACAAAGTTGTAGAAGTAGGGGATCAACTAGGCATGAAAATTAATGTAAGAAAAACAAAAATAATGGCCATAACAAGACTTCCAAACCCACAACTGAATATAAATATTTATGGCACCGCAATAGAGAAAGTTGACAGATTTAAATATCTTGGCAGCTGCATAACGACAAACGTAGACCCGGACATCGAAGTGAGATCACGTATAGAACAAGCCAGAGCCACATTTCTAAAGATGAGAAACCTACTGTGTAACCCAACTCTGAACTTAAAACTGAGATACCGTTTCGTGAAGGCATACGTACATTCAGTCCTCTTGTATGGAGCAGAAACATGGACACTCAAAGTTAATACCATGAACAGACTGGAGGCTTTTGAAATGTGGATCTTCCGCAGATTATTAAAAATAACATAGACTCAACATACATCTAACGAGGAAGTGCTTAGACGTATGGGAATGGAGAGGGAGCTACTTATTACAATAAAGCGAAGAAAGACCGCTTATCTGGGCCACATTTACCGTAACAACAAGTATGATATCCTGAAACTGATCATCGAAGGCAAAATCGAAGGAAAACGTGGTCCTGGCCGCAGACAACATTCATGGCTGAAAAATATACGCGACTGGACTGGTATGAACACATCATCTTTAATTCATACAACCCTAGACCGCAATAAGTATGCCGAAATTGTCGCCAACCTTCATTGAATGAAGACGGCACCTGAAGAAGAAGAATATTAGTAGCACAACATTCATGCTTATGAATATTGAGGCTCCAGTCTTAAACAAAATAAATAATGAGGAAGTCAGGCCCGGACTGGCCACGTCGGCTGGTCGGCAATGGCCGAGGGCTCCCGGTTAAAGGGGGCCCCCGATCCCGAAAATAAATTAAGGTTTAAATTTTTTGTAAGATATTTGTTTAACTACATTTATAAATAGTTGCGTCAGAGTCGTTTTGTCATGCGCCTTTTCTGTTGTTTTTGAATTCTCACAATCTGGACTATTTATCAACCTGTATGCAGCTTACAAATTTGTACTAACTATACCTTGTACACAAGTCACCTGTGAAAGTGTGTTTTCTAAACTTAAAGTAGTTAAAAATCGACTTACATCTACTTTAAGCCAAGACCTTATCTCCAATCTCCTTTTCATGAACATAGAAAGAGACTTATTTTACAACTTGGATAAAGATGTAATTGTAGATGAAGTAGTCAGGACCAGTGAACAACTGGCCAAAAAGCTGTTAGGTTAGTAAAAAAATCAACACGCAGTAGTTCAGTTTCTTCGTTCGCTGTATCTGTAAAAATGTTTAGTCTATAAGATGAATATCAAGTTTTTGAATATATTTATATATTAATATTAACAATCCGTTTTTGTTGATGTAAAGTAAGTGTGTATTTTTAATCTAAAGTTTTTTTGTTTGTTGTCGTAAATAACCATTAAGATTATTTTTCTTCAACTTTTTCTTATTATCAATGAACACAAGAAAATATTGTCACTTTTTAACCATTACAGTGTTATACTTAAAACAGTTTATTACTTGGACTTACATATAATAAGTGATCATTATGATAAAATGAGTTACTTATTTTTTCCAGCTTGCAGCTAGTTTGGACATAATAAAAATAATATAAAAATGTCTTGTAAAAGTAAGTAAACTACAAGAGAAAACCTTAATTTTTGATAAAGATCTTGCCTTTACTCAACTACTTTTCAAGTGCCAAAATAGCGGAAAATGTGGTTTTCAAGCATGTAATTTTCAAAAATTTTCCCGGGGAAGACCCCCGGATCCCCCTACCCTGGGGGGTATTCCATATTCCCCCCTCCCCGACAACGGGGCCCCTCTTCGGTCTCTAGCCGAGGGCCCCCAAAGGAGCCAGTCCGGGTCTGGAGGAAGTAATCAATGTTTTGGCCGAAAAAAGCGATTTGTTTAAAGGCTCGCTTTTATATTAAACATCGACATATTAATATCTATATTTATGAAAATAAAAATATAAGCGGATATTTAGGCCCGCTTTTTAAAAAAATATATTTTTCACATTTTTTTTCTGTACAATACCAATGAACAGGACCAGGAACTAGTTGCCATTAGTTTTTATTAAATTTATCCTAACATGTACATATCTATTATGTATTTTTACTTAGAGAAATATTAAAAGCGTTTGAAAAATAGTAATAAGTATGTACTTATTTTTATAGCTCCCTTAGTAAAAAGTGCCTAACAATTTTTTAAATAAAAATGGAGCGGGCCGGTGTTAATGGTTTCCCGGGTCGGTTTACCCCACCCCATCCGCCCCTGGTCAAAAGTCAACCATTAGGGAGATATCGCACTGCAAATATGGCGGAAAAATCATGTTTTTATTTGTTATCTTAAAAACGAAAAGAGGTAGAACAATAAAATTTTATGGAATTATTACTATTATAAAAACACACTTTTTGCATATTTCTCAACTTTTAAAAAAGAGTAGAGGGGATTGAATTAGACTACCGCTATCAGTTTTCTTAACTAAATTTAAGAAAAACCTACGCAATGACATGGAAAAATATCAATTGATAGCCTGGTTTATTTAGAAACTTCTTTGTTTCTTGCAATTTTTTCATAAAACTTACAGTTTCCAAATAAAAAAATAAAACGTCAAGCATTGCATGTCGAGAAAAAGAAATTTATTTTAGAAAAATAATCTAGTTGGCTGTTATCACTTTTTAAGACCTTTCTTATTGTTGTTTTATTTAACATTGCTCACTTAGTTTGAATACAAAATACGACTAATTTAATCAAAAATTTATTATCTGATCATTTAATTATTCAGTAATAAGTGTGTGCAGTGCGATATCTCCCTAATGGTTGACTTTTGGCCCAATGTTTATATAATAAACCATCCTTTATTTTGAACAAGGAAACAAGCCCCTTAAGTTTTTCGCATTTGTTTTGAAACACCCTGTATACTAGCGAACAACTATTTAACAGAAGAAATACCAACACCAACAGGAATTCGACAGGGAAATTCCCTAAGCCCTTCCTGTTCAATATGATAATGGATGAAATAATCAAGGGTGTTAGTAATGCAGGAATAAAGCGAAATAAAGAACATAGGTAAACGTTTTGTTGCTACCAATAACATAATACATTTAAATGAATTTAAGAGATTAAGAAACGAAGCGGTAAGGATAATTAGAGAAGAAAAAATGATATATTATGAAAGTAAAATAGACAGAAATAAATACAATACAAAGCAGATGTGGAGAATCCTTAAGAAACTAGTTTCTGATAAGGATAATACAGAATATTCTGCTGTTATATTTCACGACCAGGAAGCGCATAATTTAAAAGAGATGACTACAAAATTTAATAATTAATTTATAGACAGTATAGAAGAGGTAATAGTGTCAATTTGGCAATGTAGAGATAAATTTGACATTAATTTTCCTTCAGGTACGTTAAATGCATTTAAATTAATTGAGGAAAATGAATTAAAAGAAATAGTGTTGAAATTACCTAATAAAGATAGTCCCGATGACATTACAATTGTTTTTATAAAGGATTATTTTGAGTTATCAAAAGGGCCTATACTCAATTTGATTAATTCATCTATAGAAGTCAGTGAAATTCCAAATAAACTAAAAGTGTCAATAATTATACCGATTAAGAAAGTGAAAAACTCTAATAAGTGTGAAGATTTTAGACCAGTAAATATGCTACCAGCCTTAGAAAAGCTTTTGAAAAAAGTGGTGTATAAACAACTGATACAATATGTGAATGAAAATAATATTCTTACTGAAATGCAATCAGGGTTTAGGTCCAAATATAGTTGGGAAACGGCAGTGCAATTCTTAATAAGTAACTGGAAAGAGAGTAAGGATAGAGGCTTGTCAACAACAGTGGTGGTTTTTTTTAGACTTGAAGAGGGCGTTCGAAACTGTAGACAGAGAAAGGCTTTTGCATAATTTAAGAAAATATGGTATTACTGGGGAGGCATGGAAGTGTCTGAAGGACTATCTAACTGGAAGAAGGCAAAGAGTGAAATGTGGAGAGGAGGTATCTGAAGATCGAACAGTGAATGTAGGAGTGCCCCAGGGAAGTGTCTTGGGGCCATTGCTATTTGCATTGTATGTTAATGATTTGAGTGGAATCTTAAGTCAGGGCCGCGCCAAGCCAGTGTGCAATATGTGCACCGCACACGGGCGGCCAAATTCAGGGGCGGCCAAAAAGGTTTAAAAATCATAATATACAAACTACAAAAAAAAAATTTTAAAATGTACAATTTTTTTCAAAAATATGTACCTATATAGGTATAAAAAATGTTTATTGTGTAAATGAACACCTGATAATATGGTTACATGGATTATTGTTTATGTAAATTCTCGAAGTTAGTTTTTATTCCGTGGCGGCTAATTGTTAAACGAAGCCAACTTGAAGGAACGCTTTCCATGCATCTTTATGCAATGATTACAAAAAAGCCGGATATTTATCAGAAGCAACAAAACGTGACTTTTCAGAAAACTGGCGGCTGGCGGCTTTTATTGACTGTGAAACATATCGTATTTATGAAGTAGGTATTTATATTATTTTTGATTGGGGTGTCGGCGATCTCTTTTGTCGGTAAGTACCTAATTGTTTAAAGCTGATTTTAAGAAATATAATATTATATGATGCTTACATTAATGCTGTGGTAATATGGGTGCAATGATAATTATTTGGTCATTTAATTTTTGAATTGGCTGCAGAGAAGATCGAGTAGAGAAAATTAATTTTGTTAGTGATTGTGTTTTGAAGAAAGTTGAAGAAAAGTTATAAATATGGTAAGTACCTACATACATATCAATCATATATCAATCAATACACAGATAGTTACCTACATATTCTTAAATTGTATTAAGTAATAAAATTGTTATAATTTTTCTAGAACAGAAAAACGAAAAGGCTGTCGGGTTTTCAGTATCGAAAACAAAGTCTACAAAAAAAAAGAAGAAAAGAAAAAACTGGCCAATACTTTAGAAAAATATTTGAAGCCAGAAAATGTGTCAGCGGAAGCATTAGAATCAAGCTCTAGTTCTCTTTCCGGGCCACTTAATGAGCCGTGCGTCCAAGAAGTCGAAATGGAAATTATGAGGGAAGATTCCGAATCTGGGGAAGAAAAGGTGACTTCATCTGACTCGGAGTCTCCAAAACCAGAGAGAAGAGAAGTTGGTGACGCTGAAGAAGCCAGCACGTCATCCTCATCAAGGCTTTCTGAACTAAAGAAATTTGGCTGCTCATCAGATTCACAGCAGTCGCAGCAGGACACAGCAACCTCAGATGATCCTGGAGAGTGGCCTGAGATAATATCAACAACATTAACAAAAATTTTAGTAGAAAGAGGGCCTGTTCAGGTAACGCAATTTAATTTCCCAACTAATGAAAATGGTCAAAGGTTTTCGAAAAAATATTTCTACCGTTCTCTTCCAAATGGAGAAGAAATTAATAGACCGTGGTTAGTTTATTCAATAAAAAATAATGCAGTTTATTGCTTTTGTTGTACAATATTTGGCAAAATTAAAAACAATTTTTGGCAAAAGGAAGGTGTTTCTGACTGGCAGCATTTGTCACTATTGATTTCAAGGCACGAAAAAAGTGATACTCACAATGCAAATGTTAAAAATCAGTTAGAACTTATAAAATTGTTATCAAAAGAACAAACTGTAAACCAGACGCAACTACGTTTGTTGAATGCATAAGCAAAGCACTGGCATGCTGTGATTGAGAGAATAATTTTAATAATACAATATTTGTCACAACAGTGTCTTGCTTTACGCGGGCAATCTAATAAATTATTTGAAAGCAATAACGGTAATTTTTTAAAAGCTGTTGAGATGATCTCAAAATTTGATTCTGTTATGTCAGAACATGTGCTTCGGACTCAAAAGTCACAAAAAGATGAAATCCGAATGGTAAATTATTTAGGGGACAAAATTCAGAATGAAATAATAGATGTCATTGGTAACAAAATTAGAAATAATATTTTGGATTTAATACTATTCTATCATTCTTGACTATACACCGGATATTAGTCATATCGAACAAATTACTATAATTTTTAGATTTACAATGTTGAATGAGTCCTCAAAAAAAATTTAAATACGCGAGC
This sequence comes from Agriotes lineatus, assembly GCA_940337035.1. Lineage (NCBI taxonomy): Eukaryota > Metazoa > Arthropoda > Insecta > Coleoptera > Elateridae > Agriotes > Agriotes lineatus. The sequence goes on from OW679196.1 coordinate 57,808,921, forward strand.
ATTTTATAGAATTTTGTCCTATTAATGATTCAACTGGAGAGGGTTTAAGTGAATTTTTAATGAATTTATTTTCAAAGTTGAATTTAAATATTTACGACATGCGTGGCCAAGGGTACGATAATGGGGCAAATATGAGCGGCAAACATAATGGTTTGCAAAAAAAAATTTTAGAAATAAATCCGCGAGCATTTTTTTTGCCGTGCACAGCCCATACATTAAATTTAGTAGTGAACGATGCTGCTAAAGTTTCTTTTGAGACTTCTGGTTATTTTGATATAGTTCAAGAATTATTTGTTTTTAAAGATGGTCAATTCTGAAAAAACAACAAATTTAAATTTAAAACCACTTAGTGATACACGGTGGTCTAGTAGAATAGACGCTGTGAAGCCCCTGCGTTACCAAATTGGGCAAATATATGATGCATTGGTAGAAATAATTGAAGATCGTTTATCCGTACAAGACCACAGTGCTTCACATCAAGCCAAATCTTTGGCATTAAAAATTCAGAGTTATAAATTTTTGTGCTCAACAATTATTTGGTACAATATTTTAATCAAAATTAATGTTTTGATCACGATGATGCAAAATCCTACTATAAATATAAAAACTTGCTTAGAGCATTTTAAAAATTTGTTAGATTTTTTCTAGGGATGCACCGATACGGGTTTTTTGGCCGATACCGATATATCGGCCGATACCGATATAATCGAGGCCGATACGCCGATATATCGGCCGATATATCGGCCGATATATTCTCTTTGCTCTCTCCACTAGGTACTTTTTGACTACATGCAAGCACGTGTGCGCCGCTGCTTGCTTGATTCGGGCGGGGTAATCCCCTAATACGAACTCTAGCTTAGGTTTGCTTATAGAGGTGTCTTCTTGTCATTTCGTTTTAATAACGCAATTTAACACAGTCATTTTTTTCTTGACCTATTAGTTATTATTGTTAACAATTTCTGATGATGCAAGACCTTGAAATGGCATCGCCTGATCGAATGTTTTTGCTGATGGAGCGAGCTCTGTGAACTAGTGGTTACCACGTCTGCTTAGTATTCGAGAGGTCGTGAGTTCGACTCCCTTGGCCGCCTTCTTTGATGCAGGTTTTTAGGTGGTTTTCCTGTGTCAACAGACTACCTTCTCTGAAGCGAATGTCGGGGCAGTACTTCTCCACCTTTCCTGGCCTCTCTTGCATTCTCCACCCATTCTGAAATATTCCCGTTATTGGCTGAAGAGGGACGCAAGGGGCCCCCAGCTGGGGGAATTTAAATACCCTGAACCTTTACCTTTTTCTTTTTTGCTGATGCAGTGCATTCCAGAAGCTGGAAGATATTTCGCTGCATGGTGCAACACACTGGATGGAGAGCCTTATGTTTTTAAATAATAATTTACAAAAAAATAAATTTTCAATATTAGATAGTAGGTAGTTATATTTTATACTCCAAAATGATTATTTACATTTTGTTGTTCATTTCTTCTAATAAATATTAAAATATTAAATACTGAAAGGAAATCCACTTTTGCCGATATATCGGCAAAAAGGAAGGCCGATACGACCGATACCGATATATCCCTAATTCGGCCGATATGGCCGATATGCCGATACCGAGTATCGGTATCGGTGCATCCCTAATTTTTTCTTAGCTCTTCGATCAGATGAAGAATTCAATAATGTTCTTACTGACGCTAATACACTTGCGGATGAACTCGGTATTGAACCTAATTTCCCTGCTGTTCAGTCTGTTAGACCACGAAGAAAACCCAGACAATTTGATTATGAACACAGTGATGAACCAATTATTGATCCAAAAAATTATTATAAAGTGAACGTTAGTTTAATATATTAGATCAAACTTTATCGTCTTTAAGAGACAGATTTGAGGGAATAACAAGATATACTATGTTTGGATTTCTCTATAATATGTTTGATTTAACGGAAAACGAGCTATTACAATGTTGTAAAGATTTACATCTTCATCTAACTGATGATTCTAGAAAGGAATCAGATGTAGATGGAATAGAATTATTTGAAGAGATAAAATCTTTAAAACTACATCTTAAACCTACTTCAGCTGAAAAGCATCAGTTAGAGCCCCAGTCCATTCTTGAATATATTTGTGAAAATCAGCTCATAGCACCATTTCCAAATATGTCAATAGCTCTTAGAATATTACTCACGTTACCAGTTTCAGTTGCGTCTGGTGAGAGATCTTTCTCCAAACTAAAAATTATTAAAAATTATATGCGATCCACAATGTCACAAAACAGATTAAATAATCTGTCTATAATAGCAATAGAAAGCGACACGATGGATTACATCGATTCAGAATTAGTAATTAAAGAATTTGCGGAGAAAAAAGCTAGGAAAGTTGCTTTTTTATAATTTTCTAAAATTTTGTTGTTTTTTTATTAATTTTATTCCACTATTTTTTTTGTAAATTTTATTGTTAATAAAACTTTTTTAAAATTTCTGTTTTTCACTTAAACTAATTTGATTTGTTACAGTTAAACTAGATATGTACTACATAAAATTTATATTTTACAACAAAAATGTAAATTTTGGGGCGGCAAATTTGGCTCTGCACACAGGCGGCCATTGATGCTGGCGCGGTCCTGTCTTAAGTAGATGTAAATGTCACTTATTTGCTGACGATACGGTAATATTTATAGAAGGTGACAATATTGCAGAAATGGTTAATATCGTAAGATAGTGAGCTAAAAGAAGTTAGCAATTGGTTTGAAGTTAATAAGCTAAAAATCAATACAGAAAAGCTAAAGTGATGTGTATAACTAATAGAAACATGTACTCAATAATTAGAGAGGGTAATGTTAATGTAGTGCTTGAGGGAGAGAATTAGGAATTTGTACAGGAATTGAAACATTTAGGGGTAATGATGGATTATAAGTTGAGCTTAAATAACCATGTTGATTATATTGCGGGAAAAAATTGGTAAAAGACTAGGTGTTCTATCAAGACTGAGTGGGTTATTGTCAATGTATGCCAAATTAATTGTTTATAATAGTATTATATTCCCATATTTTTTTAATTGTGGAACAATACTGTATCTTATTAATAAGGGGGGTCTAAGAAGGCTGCAGGTCTTACAGAACAAAGGAATGAGGATAATTCTTAAATGTGCATGGGATACAAGATCAGAATTGATGTTGAATAGATTAGGATGGCTAAATGTCAGTGAGGTATTACAGATCAAGTTTTAGTTTTTATTTATAAATTAATAAAAGGAATCTTACCGTCTTATTTTAATAAATATTTAGTTTATTGTAATGAAGTCCATGATCATTATACTAGAAATAGAAATAACTTGTATGTGCAAACTGCAGTTACTAGTGGAGGGGTTAACTTAGTTTTTAGAAAAGGTATCGTTATGTTTAATAATTTAGAGGATAGTATTAAGGTTTCAAGTAGTATTAATATTTTTAAAGGTACAATTAAAAAAATTATTGTGAAAAGTAGAAATAATAGAATAAGTTGATATGAATTATTATTAATTTATTATTGAATTTATGTATACTATTTAATTTAATTATGTTGTATCTTAGCAAATGCTAAATAAAGAAAGATATATATATACGTATATATATATATATATGAGGTTAGGTGAGAAACGGTTGTTACGGCAAAATGAAACGCGTACGACATAAGGGAAGATTTGCGAAGAAAAATGTGTCGGGCGACGTATTGTGGAGCTGATGGAACTCAGCAAAAACCTGACTTGCTGCAACTGTGCACACGGCCTTTTGTTGACAGACATTGTTAACGAGAAACGTCTCGGCTTGAATTCAATTCTGCAAATTCGTTGTCAAAATTGTTCAGTCGTGACATGCGTACCTACAGGAAAATTGCGTCGTGGCAGCAAAAAACAAGGCAAACTTTCAGACGTTAACACAAAAGCTGTACTAGTTTGATTATTATATTTGTTGCTAGCACATGTTATGCTTCCGTAGAGCATCATCGATTAAGCTTTTTTATCTGGTCATGTGCAAAGTGTAACACCCGTATGCATAGTCGGAGTTTCGTTATGAATAGTATGTTGGCGGCACTGTACGTCTATATTAAATTCGAGGTTATCAGGTTAGGTTTTCCGTCAGTTTTGACTGAAACTGACACCAAATCTAACCTGCTAACCTCGAATTTGTCCCTGCTGTCCAGCTGACTGCAGTGTTGCTGTATCATTGGAGTCTTCTTTCTTAAAAGCTCAATACGATGGTATTAATTATTTTTTATCTACAAAAGTAGGTGGTCAAATGCTTCCAAATTTCGCCGAGTTAACTATCAAAAATGTTTCTTGGCCCCAGATAAAATTGATCAAAGTGGTAAGAAATATATGCTTACTGTGATCGAAAATGTTACTTATTTTCTGAGTTACATAGGGAATACCGTGTATAAGGGCATTTTTTTCATTAATTATTTTCTCCGGTTCTAGGTGGTCAATCTCTCCGGAATTTTAACCGTGTATTTAAAAACTGTTTAACGATAGATACAAAAAAAATCAACTGTGTCGTAAGAAAATCGATACCTCGCGATAACTACCTTAAGCAATGCAAAAATCAAACTACGGATATATTGACAAAACAATCACATCTATGAATATATAGGTAAAGTTCGGTGTTTTAATTACAGAATTGTTCAGTCAAATTAGAAAAAACCAATTTTGTTTCTTTCTGTTTTTTTTTTTATTTCAAGACCACCTGTATTAATATTATAGTTTTTACTACGGAATTGTTCTTTTCAAATCAAGAAAAACGTTTTTCCTTTAACATTTTATAGTAAAATAAAAGTTTTTTTTTTCTCATAAACTCAAATCCAAAAAACTACAATTAAATGATTATTCAAATGACATCCCACCCACATTTACGCATCTCCACATTTGATTGTTTTGGTAATATCTGACGGTATTATAATTTTTGCATTACTTAAAACTAAAAAATAGAAATTGCAAGTGTCAAGCTAAAATTATGTATTTAGACTTATTATTTTATTATACACAATTTTTTTCTTATATTTTCCTCTAAAGCCAAAATTAAAGGTACTCCTCTCTTTAGCAATTTTTAGATTGAGAAATCATTGTTTTTGAAAATATTTTCGTGGCGTAAGTAATGGAAACCATAGAACATATATCTGTGTTCATAAAAATACCACATGATAACCTGATTACGTATCGGTTTTCTTCTTATATTTTTTTCTTAACTAAGCATATGGCAGAATAATCCCCACCGGTGGGGTAGTTTCAGCCAAAGGGTAGAGTACATTCGTCCTATAGAAAAACCATAAGCAGATGGCTAATATCTTCAGCAGGGCTT
>OW679196.1:57814342-58143468 GCA_940337035.1 Agriotes lineatus
TCGGTGGACTCAAAAGTCGTTTTATGGAACCTACAAACTACTATGATACCCCACCGCCTTTCCTAGGTACCATAAAGATATTCCAAAAAGTGTAGGTATTACTGCTGACACTTGTTATGAGTTTTTCAAGATATTCTGAAGTCTTATCTAATCTAATAATTGTGTGTGTTGCTAGCAATATTTATAACTGAGCGAAAATTGTAGTGTACACATCTTTCCTTTAGAAAACGACTTATCGTAGACAAATTTTCTTCTTCTTCTTCCTCTTTTTGACTTCTTTGCCATTAAAACAGGGCTGATACTATGTGTCTCCTTCTTACACAGTTTTTCACAGTTTTGCTGGCGCATCTCCGTCTGTAGCAAGTACTTTGGCGACATTTCGTTTCAAGCCCTCCTGTCTTCTAAGCACTCTTCATTTTCTGATCCATTTCTCCAGTGTAACGCCCCATTTCATTTTGCATTACGTTATTGGGTTATGCATTCCTCGAGACAGTTTGCTTTGGAATATAGTTTTCCCGCCCACCCCGCTCTTGGCGTTGCGTGAATTAGATTTGCCCAAGGAACGCTCGACCTTCGAGATTGCGGTGCGGTCCTTCTTTCGATAATGAGCCGTGTTCCATCAAGGCTAGTCTGGAAAAAAATTAGCCTCGCGTTTTTGTATTAATTAAAGTAACACTGCGGAAGCTCTTCAAGCACGTTCAGGCCGATTTTCAGCTGTGGTGAGATTTCCTTTTTAGCTTTTTCTTGTGAGTTTTAATTTCGTAGTAATTAGACCTGCTGTCATGCCCAAATACTACCGAGCCTTTGTCTCCCTGACATCAAGTTTATATGATTGCGGTTCCCGTACGATCTGCTCCTGTTGCAATATTTCTTCGTAGCAAACGGCTTATGGGGCGTGTCTCACAGATGTGAGCAGTTTTGGCGACGGTTTGACTTTCCTCCGGCTACAGCGACCGCCTGTATACGCTTCAGACTCCCATTCAACAATTCCATGCATAGGCTGGTAGGATCCCACTTAAGATCGGATGATAGTGCGTTCAACTACGTTTCGTAAATCCATGCATTGAAGTTCAGCTTACTCGTTTAATTTATCGGTAAAAGGCTATTGCCTAACAATAAACAATTCTACGAATGCCTTCGATTATTTAAACTACTCGATAAATACTAGCTTCTTTGCAACGGCTGAAGAGTTAGTATTTCATCACTTAAGGTGGATAAGATTTTGTATGTACCTAACACTTACTTTCGTAACCGTCAATTTTTACCACTTTATGCTAGCGCGAGCCTTTTTTAATTTGTTGTATTCTACAGTGTATTTTGAATTTTAATAATTTATAATATTTGTGTGTCATGATTTGGGTGAATCCAAATTCAACTATTTGTTAATTACTCATTCTGGGCCTAGTTGAGCCTCTACCTTTATTTATGCTGGATATTTGTTATCTTGTTGTTGAATATTAAATTGTATTAGTTGTTGCCGGCTTATATTTCCTTTGTACTATACTACGACCCCTCATGAACGTACTGGTTCTTTTTAAGATTTAAGTTAAAGTAAGAGACTTATAATGTAGGTGATGAAATGTTTTGGTAGCTAGATTTTTTTTTTGTTGTGTTTAACGACAGGGCACCAAAAGTTTTGTTGCTTCATAAAGATTGTATTTAACCCTAAGGATCGCTGCCTAGTCCTTACTCACACCATATTTTCTGCAGAGAGCTAGCTACAGCTGTACTTACCCTTCGTTTAAAGGTGGTACACCGCTCTAAATTCTATAGACACTAAGTTCCACGTTTTAACATAGTTTTTTGTATTTCTGTATAAATTTGAGTGGCGCTGATCAGGTTTTTGTTGATAGTATTTTTCTCGAGTCCTTGTTATATTACGTTTCTTGGTGCTGTATGAAAGTATTTTACTAAATCTATAAAACAAATGCTTAACGATGTTTTCAATCATTTGTTTCACATCGAATATAGGACTTAATGTACTTTTCCACAAACCTAATTTGCTACTCTTCCAGATCTTACTTTAGGGTTTTTAGCCGTTACTCTAAAGTTATTAACAATTTTACTGGGGACATAGCACAGTGGAATACCTCTATAATTTCCACATTTGTTATCTCTTTTTCTGTGGATTTCTAAGATTATAGCAAATTCCCAGTATTTGGGTATTTTTTACATCACTAGGGCAGCAGCATTACCTGTTAGGAAACCTTGCTCTTGCTCGCCTGAATGCATTTGAGGTAATATTTTAATATGCAGCCGGTATATACCAGCATATTCTTTATTGCCAGTTAATAAATTTTAATAATTAAGCTTAGTAGCGTATATAAAAATTAAGTGAACGCAACTGCTAGTTTAAGTGGCTGCGAACTGCATTGCCGTGTGCTTTAGGGATGGCAAAAAATACAACCATCGATATCGACTATTTGGACACATCGCAAACCATACATTGATAGAGTCTATATATCGGAAGAACATTTCAATTTATCGATGTGGTTAGTAGATCACAGACTTAAAAAGTGAAATCGACACATTAATAGTCTTTATTTTCATTGTATTAAAATATTATTAACATTTTTTGAAAATCTAACCTAATAAAATAACAAATAATAAACAACTTCCATTTGCGACATAAAGACGCAAGTATAATCGCGACGAAGTTGAAAATGTGAGTTCGGGGATTTGCCTAATTTATTTTAACTTTTAATTTAATAATATTTTACAGATATTTTTTAAATACAGTTTCCAGTACTAGGGAGTAGAAAACAGATTGAACTTTTAGGGTACCTATATTATGATCTGAACTTTACCATCATACAACCGTCACAAATGCAAAAACATTCCGGCATATTTTTATAAGTGTATCGCTTGTTTTACCAATATATCGGTTCAAAACAACGATTTAAATACATCGACATATCGTTGCCATTCCTAGTCTGCTTTGAAAGGACAGAGAGTAAGTGTGCTTTGCACTATCAGCATAAATATACACTGGGTCCCTCAGCTTTCAGGACGTGACCCAGCATCAGTCAACAGTGAGTTTTCCTCCATTTTCCTATGAAACTCCTTCAACGAAGAAGTGGCTTGCCAACCTCACGAAGGGTTCCGGTTCCGGTTCCGGTTCCTAGAAACATAGTTGTTTGCCTATCAAGAAAGCAGCCACGTCTTCAACTGACGCAATAGTAAAGTCATTGCCGGGAATACACGCAAAGGACACGCCCAGATCTTCGCGCTTGACAAACCAAACTGTCTAGTAACCTATCGGCAAATCGGCATGAACGTACGGTAGCAGCATTAATACATTTTCTCGAACCAAGAGGTATCGCCATAGTGGCTTTTTAACCTCACGAAGGGTTTCGAAGTCTTATTGACATTGTTGTTTAGCGATCCATATGTTCAGATTCTGTTATTCTCGAGCAGCCATTGGAGCCAGAACAGGCACTGTCTAAATCACCGAGGCTAGCGTACGCGAGATAATTTCTATTGTTCTGTTCGTTAGTCACAAAAAAATGTAATACAGTATCAAGATGAATACAGTGTAGAAACAGTGGTTTGAGATGTGGTATAATATTATTGTTAGCATAAATGCGTGGTAGTAACAGGTTTTTGCTTAGTTGTTTAGCATTTAATTCTTGTACTAGTTGGCATTTTTCAAGATCTTTCAAAAATATTACTACACGGGGAATTACTGTACACAAAAAAATTACAAAAATAAAATATTGCTTTATAGCACTGCGGTTCAGGAATTGTCTCGTGGTGTAGCAAATTTTTGCCAGGTAGTTCTTAAGCAGGATTGGAGAGGTTGTCCGGAACCGACACTGGTTCGAGACGGTCCAAACCAGAAAACCTACAGGTGTCCGTGTAAGTTTCTAAACCGCTTGTTGTTCCATAAAAATAATAAATGGAAAAAAATACCAGAGTTTGAATTAACCTAATTGTTTATTTAATTCTGTGATATGATAATTGTTTGGGATTGGGATTGCATCTTTAATTTAGTTTGAAGTATAATGTGTACATATAAGGTTGTAATTTTAATAAATTATAGTAAAAAACAAAATTACGATTTTTACTCGCAATTCGCTGGAGCACACCTATATCAATTACGAGTATACAGTGACTTAAAAATAAAGTACTGCGATATTGATAAAGGAAATCTCATGAAATCGCTTCAAAGATCAATTATTATAAACACGAATCCTGGCGAATGGTACCATGCGCCCAGGGTCTATTACACATTAAACTGGTGTGTTTCAGTGTTAATATGATGTTGTTTTTAGTGTTTTGGCTCCCGAAGATCCTTGCATAAGTTTACTTTGAAAACGTTGAGAGACGCGTCAAATTACCGAGTTGTATGCAACTAACAACCCTAACAGAGCAGCCAATCTAGGAAAACAATACATATAAAGCGTACTAAACTAATTCGCATAACTAACAGCACAAGGTGGATACATCGCAGAGACGTCAGGTTTTCTTAATTTTTTTGTACCATTGGTTAGAAATTTCGCCAGCACAAACGGTAGATAGAACGCTTCAAATGTCATAGTAACAGCACTACTGGTATTTTCGGTTTTGAGAAATCAGATGGCTAAATACGCGAGCGGTACACAAGATTCCTGGTGATGCATAGCAGGAAGCTTCGTCAAAGTAGCTATGCAAGGTGGTGGACTTGGGATGCCGCTGGGATGCTGTCCAAGCACGTGCAAATTAGGTGTGGCCACATATGTATTATACATATATTGCTAGTAGGGGCTGGAAACGACCGAAAACATTACGGCGCCGACATAGTCTCACTTTGAGTATAACGCGTCTCGTGCGCATGCGTGAGAATTCGAATTCCGCCTTTAGAAGCAAATTTTAAACTTGACTGGGAGGTTCACTTCCCCCACCGCGCGGACAACGCCGACGCGCTTGCGCACAGCTCACCATATACATTGAAGAGTTGGTAGTCTGTCTCACTTCCTTCGTGACCTCCCCACTCATAGCCGCTAGCAATATAGTAAGTAATACATATATGGGTGTGGCAGGCTTTTCTCCAGCTGTCGCACTGGGGAAAGACTGTGTGGTTCAAGCGTCGGAAGCAGCTACATGAATTGAGGGGCTCAGAACTGTGTAGGAGTTGACCCTCCTGTGCTTCAGCAAGCGATGTCAAAGGCGAAAGGGGAGCAAATGCAGAGTATGGCACTAAGCCACAAGACGGTACGAGGAAAAGGCCAAAGTTGGAAGGTGGCCACAAGTAAGTGATCTTGCAGAAATAAATTCTTATCCCAATTTAACTAGATTTATTCCAGTAATATCACACAGGATTTCTTGCGGGTGAGCAACGATTTATATAATAATTTTAGAATAATAAATCTGCATGGAGCAAAATTCCAGGAAAACAATCTATTTTGAAAATTTATTAGAATCCCCTAAAACTCAAGGATTTTCAAAATATCACAAAAATGTGAAATAATAATAATAATAATAATATATTTATTGTCCAACAGCAGAACCAATTAAAGGACAAATTACAAAAAAAAATCATGATATTATGACGATAGGGTATACATGTAAACTTAGAAATAAATAACAGATTAAGAATATTCATAATATGTTTCCAATAAGAATTTTAGTGTACATTCAAAGATATCACACTTTCCACAAATTTGATTGTATAATGAACACATTACTGATATAGGCGATTTTAATAGTAAATTAGTTTTAGCTGTTTGTAGGTAAAAAGTGCACTGTGATCTACTATTGCTTCTTGGTGTATGGAAATTAACCATTGCCAAAATTGAAGGACAATCAATTTGGTGACGCAATAATTTAAATAAAAACGTCAAAGCAATTATTGATCGTCTAGTATCAAGAGAACACATATGGAAGGCGTCCAACAGCTCTTCGTTTGGAAACCCCCTGGTTGGATAAGAACCATACACTTTACACCAAAGGTATTTTAAAAACTTACGTTGAATACCCTCAATAAGCACTTTATATCGATCATAGTAAGGAGACCATATTAAGGCGCAATATTCAAGACGCGATCGTACAAGTGAAAAAAATAATGTTATAATGGTACTTATATTAGAAAATTGTTTAGAATTTCGCATTATGTAACCCAACATTTTATTGGCAGATGATACCATTTGCACAATATGCGTATTAAATGACAATTCGCTGTCAAAAATGACACCAAGATCTTTTATCTCATAACACCTATCTAACTTGCTACCACCAACAGTGTAATCAAAAATTACAGGCATGTCTTTCCTTGAAAAGGTTACAACTTTACATTTCGCTACATTTAAATTTAGTCTATTATTAGTACACCATTCACGAAGAAGATTTAAATTTCTTTGCAAATTGATACAATCAACTGAAGTGTTAACTGATGTGAATATCTTCACATCATCCGCAAACATTAACGTTTCGCATTGCAAAGTAAGCCCAAGGTCGTTAATAAACAGTAGAAATAGTAAGGGCCCAAGATTTGACCCCTGAGGTACACCAGACCGAGCAGTGAACGGTATAGAAGAGTAACCATTATATTCCACAATCTGAGTCCTATCTAGCAGATAAGATTCCAGCAATCTCACCAGCAAAACACTAAAACCATACATGTACAATTTCATAAGTAATAGCCCATGATCGATTCGATCAAAAGCCTTTGAAAGATCAGTATAGACTACATCCACTTGCCCTTGGTTGTCAAGAAATTCAGAAGTGAATTGAACAAGACAGCATAAATTCGTTACTGTTGATCGCTTCTCAACAAATCCGTGTTGATATGGAGATATGATACTTTTGACAGACGCGTAGATGTAGTTATAGATGATCATTTCAAAAACTTTAAAAAAGTTTGATGATATAGCTATCGGTCTATAGTTACTTACGTCAGTGTTATCATTATTCTTAAACACAGGACAGACTCTGGTGAACTTCCACTTATTAGGAAAGGTGTTCGTTTTTAAACACAAGTTAAAAATAACTAAAAGTGGAGCGATAAAAATGTTTCCGCAATCTTTAATTAGGTAGCTGGGAATTTGGTCAAGTCCAGATGTCTGTTTGTTTTTAAGCTTATGAATTGCGAGTTTGATATCATTTTCAGATATAGATTGAATATTTACATTTACATTAGGAAAATTGAAGAATGCAGAATGAGTATCCAACATAAATAAACTAGAGTCTTGATAAACGCTGCTAAACTGATCAGCAAAGGCATTTACAATATCTTGAGGATGATTATAATGCACATCTCCTTTATGTAGCTTCCCTGGTATTCGAGAAATACCCTTCTTAGATCTAATAAAAGACCAAAAATTCTTGGAATCAGTATTGATGGAATTTTCAATTTTAATTAAATAATCATTGTACGCTACTCTAATTTGACATTTTACAAGAGCCCGCATACGTTTAAACTCTCTTAAACTATATTGGCAGTTGCTTTGCCTATATCTCTTGTAAAACTTGCTCTTTAGTTTAATATTTTTGATAATATTTTGTGTAAACCAAGATGGGTATTTCTGTTTATTATTTTTCTTTTTATAGTAAGGTACGTACTGGTCCAGTATATTATACAATATCTTGTAAAAAAGATTACAGGCATCATTCACATTGGCAGAATCATTCAGTCCAGACCAATCGACTGAGATTAATGCATCATACAGTCCAAGAAAATTAGCCTTATTAAAATTATATTTTATACTGTTCATTGACGGAGGAAAATTAACGGACTTTAATTCAAATATATTAAAGCAAATACTCAGAGCCGGATGATGCATGTCCTCACTTATCAGTGGTTCGCTATCATGGTTAACATAACAACTACAACTAGCAAACACAAGATCAAGTAATTTACTATTACTATTAAGGACTTGATTCCATTGGCGCAAATTTAATAATTCAGAAAACTCGGTTACGGAAGAATATAACTTATCAGTGGAGTCTGAGTTATAAAAACTAGGTATGTTAAAGTCTCCCAATATCACTAAATTTTTCACATGTAAATAACGTTGCACGAAATAATCAAACACTATGTCGAGGTCAGTGGCTGCTGGAGTACGAGGAATGTATACAATGAATATGTATACACAGTGACTTGAAAAAGAACACTTGCAACCAGCGACATCAAAGGCAGGTAAAGCATTTAGAAGTTCCGATAAATTTAGTTCTTCTGATATGATGTGATTTTTGATCGCTAAAAGAACTCCGCCGCCCGCGTGCAGTGTTAGTAGAAATAAAGTTCGGTCACTCCTATACACATTATATGTATTAAATGGAAAGAATTCGGCGCTCATTATTTCATTTGATAACCACGTTTCACTTAAACTAATAATATCATATTCACAATCAGAAACACTTGCAGTAAATTGATCAACTTTGCCACGTATACTACGGACATTCTGATAGTAACACATTAAGGTTCTGCTGCTGGAATTATTTAGTTTTTTTGAACAACACCTGGCAATCCATTGGTATATTTTATAGTTAAATTCGTTTCGCCACTTTCAGATCTCTGTTTCAGCTCTTCTTTACATTTTCGAAACTGCTCTCTTTGATAATGAGTTTCATCTTTCCGCAAGAACACATTTTTAAGATCGGTATGAGATTTCAGAGCAAGTTTATTTCGGAGAACCGTATAAACTTCAGATGCATTATTTAAAGTAACACGCAGCGGTCGAGGTTTTCTTGTATTCGTTTTTAGTGTACCCAGGCGCATTATCTTGCGGGTCGAATACAAATTTATTTTCGACTGCGTTGTTTGAAAAATGTTATTAACATTTTCAAGTTCTAAATTTGCATCGCCGTTTTCTGGTAACCCATAAATGATAATATTATTTTCGCGCCTGATTCGATCTTGAGCTTCACGTACCACGGCTTCAAAAGATGCTGTAGACAATTCAGATTGTTGAACAGGACGAGTTTCCAGTTTTTCTAGCCTGCTCATTAAAGAATTAAGCATCTGTTTTAGTTCTGCGAACTGATCAGTAGTTTTGTTACAGGCGTTACAAAAGAATTTCACACCTTTTGTTCTTTGGCGAGTTATTCGTTTGGCATCATCCGCATCAATATGAACACACGTCACGTGAAGATGGTTTTTGCATCCATCACATTGTAATGTAAGATTGTTATCCTGCTTGTTACACAGAAAGCACAAATTGGAAGGCATTTTCTTGAGGATACACGCTTTCACAAAGTTAACAGGTAGAAGCACAGCGAGCAAGCACACGTCCGACTTCGACGACAGCTAACTAAAGTATGCGTATGCAACCAAATATACACTTAGGAACTGCACGTCACCCAAAATATTTTCTGAACTTGTATTCCTTTACTGCCAATCTATTTTACCTTTTCTGGGATTACATCATCATGCCTCGCAGATTTACAGCACTTGAGCTTTTCGATTTCGTTTGAATGAATATGATTTCTTTGTCTAAATTGTTCTAAAGTTCTGTACTTCAAATTTAATATTTTGGATATTGGAATGATTTAACAGAATCTCAAAACGTTCTTTCTATCTACAATTATTTCTTGGGGAAAAGTCGTATTACAAGTAGTATAGAAAGAAAGTAAAGCAAGTACCAGTGTACATTGTATATGACATATATAGCGACTATTACCTTCTAATTGTTGAAACAAAACAGCAAAACCTAACCGCCAAATCCAGAAAAGATTCAAAGAAGAATGAAGTAAATTAAAGGACGCACAGATAAAATTAAAAATACAGATGTTAAGAGCATTACTCATGCTTATAACTATATCGAAATATTAGAAAAGGTACAAGCAAATAAAAAAAAAACAATTGAAAGTATCAGAAGTGTCATGTTGCAGAACTTCAGGAACAAAGAGATATAAACGCGCAAAGTAGTGCAGCGAAGGAATAAGAAACGAAATAATAAAATAACACCTGTAGAAACGATATCTATTAAAGAATAGATGAAACAACATACGTAAAATATAAAAATTAGGGAAAGATAGCAAAGTAAGTGGTTCCACAAGCAAAAGGAAAGATATGATAACACTTTAGGTAGGGCGATAGAGAGGAATATTAAGGAAACTCTGAAATGTACATTTCCTTCCGCGTCGCCTGTCATCGGAAATTAGATCGGGCCGCTGCAACGAACGTCGTGCTTTATAGCGCCCTCGTAGCTGTAAACACAATAAAAGGTTGTCAGATTTGTTATGAATCTTACCGGGGTGATAATTTGTTGTTTATTCGGGGATCAATTTTTTAAACTATATGGGTGGCAGGGGCGGAGTTTACTGGTGGGAAGCTGCAGTGCCCACCATTTAATTAATTTTGGGGACAATTCCAGCCATAACCTAAACTTCAGATTACGAATCAAATCTATTTCACGGGGCTTATATTTCGATCATAGGGGCACTGCAGACGGTTTTAGGAGATTCGCAAACAGCATCCCCACAGGTGAGTGAAGCTCTTAACTTTTGCAAGTAATTATACCTGGGGACGGCGTGATGCAAAATATAGCCGGTTTACTGGGAGTTCGCCGAATAGCGTCCTCATAGACGAGTTAGCCCTTAATGAATTTAAATACTTTCTGAGTTCTTGCAAGTAATTTTAAGACCTGGGCCCTTGTGCTTTAAGAGCACGGCTGGCTATTAGAGGCACGCAAATAGCATCCTCATAGTTAAGCTCTTGAATTCTAATTAGGGACCTGGTGTATAGCTTTTTAATAAATTATGCCGGTGACTTTGGGGATCGGTTTCAAGGAGATGAATGATTAAAGCACTCCCAGGTGTCTATTCGACGATCCACGTTTAAGCTATGAACGGGGTCGGTTTTGAGGAGTATTTGCAGAGATCACAGGCGTTTATTCAACGGACCACTTTGATCTCCAACAGGAATTCGGGTTATTTCTAGGCAATTCTGGGTTCAAGAATCAAGTGTCTTTAACAGCGTGAGTTCTCTGATTTTATACCATACTAATCCTCTTCATCTATGTTGAAGTTCGGACAGAAATGCGTGAAAGACGAGCGGTAGTGCATTCTCGCAGAACGACAGTTTAATAGCGTCGTCTTCATCCTCGCGTCTTGGAGATGCTTTTACCTGATTGTGGCGATGTACTAGCGACGACCAAATTAGGACGCATTATATTGTGTAGAAATAATAATTTTGGTCGGCGCTACGTCAGAGTACTACGATTTAGTTAGCCCAGTAGTAGAAGTACAAGACCCGCTCTTACCTCAATATGGCTAAGGATTTGTCAATATTGCTCTTGCCGGGCTGCTCGTTGTCAACTATGATGCTGTAATTATATATTTAAATTGTGCCAGGAATAAAAACGGAACAGTTTACAGGGAAATACATATAATCTGCACAGAAAATACGTGCAGTGGAAGACATAAAAAGGAATGCACTAGAATAATCTGCAAATGTTATACGTTGTCAACAAATTTGTATAAATAAATAAACGTCTACGGGCTTAAGGCTGACTCTACTTGCTTTTATACACGGATTAAATATAAATGTAACTTATTAATTATCGACGCTCCTTCCCAAAACAAACCGCACAAAAAATTGATTAAGTTGCACACACAAATCTACTGAAGCCGGTCCGGACTCGTTGCAGTTCTAAATCAGCTGAAGTGGTGTATCAACATTATGATGCAACGCTTTATCCTAGTTCTGCGAATTGGGCCAGTACGCGCACGTAGCCTGTTAGCGCATAATTTGCCCTATGAGTTTGTTGCACAATGCCTTGTAGCAACAGTTAACTACTTTACGGCATTGGGTTTTCCCAATCTTCCTGGGCCGTACATTCACTCGCAAATTGTAATTACAGTAACTAAACTTGAATTTGTTTCGCTGCAAGATCAGCAGGAGATCAACTCGGAGTGGTGTTGGAAGCTGCTGACAAATGTCTCGTAAGTTGACAAATCGCCTGGCTTCTCCGACGCTTGACTGTCAGCCAGAATAGTGGCTTCTGCTATGGGCTGCGACGTCTCAAAGAAGTTTCTCAAAGCTGGCAACCACATGGCTTCGCGTGGCATCTCTTTTTGCTTCGGCGGCACACACGGTCCGCTTGTTGGCGAGCAACTGCCCCTGTCTCTCCCACGCGCACATCTACTTTGTTTTATTATTAGACGCACGCAACACTCTCCCAGCTAATATCCGCGCACAATCTGCGTTTGAAATTCGTATATTATAAATGCAAAATGTTTTACAAGTTAATTACAATATAGAAATACAGTTTAGTTTTATTCCTAGTAGACTAATGGTGAAATATCAAGATTATTATTAGTTGCGACAATGGCACCAACCGGGCCGTTACATACTTTATAATCTGCTACAGATGACTCGTTTTTATCTGGTTCCACCCTGTTGTACTCAAAAATGTCTTTACGTCGATAAATTGTATTTATTACTGTCATACATATAAATCTCTATGATTATTTGCATAGTATTATTAATTACTTCCTTTTCATTTTCCTATGACCCTGTTACATTCATTTCGATATAAGTAGATATTGGAGATTTATTAACTAAAGTTAGCGTTATGTGCTATTTCTTACCGTAGGCTGAGCAACTCTAGTGCTAACAGAACTTAAAAAGAATATCGAAAATTCTCTCTGCCTTTGTGGAACTTGGATTTGGTGCAGACATACAACTGGCTGAGTGCTCGTAGCATCTCTCCTTAAGTTGTGTGTTGTTTCGTGGTTAAAATCGACTCCAAGAAAATGATATTTCGATTATCTAGCTTTGGTAATGAGTATGCTAACTGTTTAATTTATGTATCAGGAAGTGTTGATTTTTGACATTTGAAGGTTATTAATATTGTAAAAGCTGTAGCTCTATTACCATAGACATGACGGCAGTTGACAGTCTGCTCTCGCTTATTGCGCGATGTTAGGTTAGCATAGATTTAGTATAGTTATTATCTTATAATTTAATTATTTTCACATTTGCACATGATATCCCAGAGCGTTAATTAAAATTATCACTGGTAGTAGGACCAACAATCATGAATATCGCTATTTTAAACATTTGTTGTCTTGAATTTGCAACCATCCATTCTACGTTCTTCCTTGCGAAAAACGGAAATTCTTGCAAGAACACGACGCTTTAGCTTGAAACCCTACGCTTGGTCACCATTTTTCTGTGTGAAACAGCAGTCAATATTTGTTGAAGTTTATTTATTATTTGTAGTTTTCGATCGATTAGTTAATTAATTAAATTCATTGTTGTATCGCTCACAACCGATTTGGCATCTAGCCATATATAATATATATGCACGATTTACTTCGGGAGGCTAGACGTTAAGGTTGCCGTGAGATCGAGTGCAGTCGCGTAGATACTTCTGTGTTTACCTAGTAAATTCTAGAGTTATTTAATCTCATTGTAGTGGTGAAACTCCACAAACTGTTTTTTTGTTTAACAATTGAAGGGGGATTCAGGAAAAAATTGCAAAGGAGGAACATCCGTTACGACTACTGAAAATTGTAGTTTTGTGCGTCTCTCTACTGTATGTGAAAATCTGGAGTTGTGAATATCTCCCTTACTTTTTCCCAATCCTGGTTGTGTATGGAATATGAAAATCACATAGACGAGTGAGTTATTCTACGAAAGCATTGGTTACACTTTCTCTTTATGCGTCTTTTCTAGATGGGTGTCGATAATTCAACACCTCTTTATAAACTATGGAAGTAAGACATTGTTACACCTAAAATTGAGTCCTCGCCTTCTGAGTACTTGAAACAAGAAAGTACGTTGAGCCGATCAATAATCAGAACTACGGGTTATAAAGGTTATAAAAGTATTCGGAGTTTGCACAATAATATGTGATGTCGCTGCAGGGCTCTTTTCTTTTCTGGTCGTGACTGTTTATTTATATTTTTATTGGTCGTCCTGGATTTGTGTGTTGCATGGTCAGCGTCATCCGTTACAGAACCTCGGAGGGATCGTGGACACATCAGTGGTTTTGATCGACATTGGAGGTGATAGATAAGTTAACACCTCCTGTTACGTAAAAAATTTGCCACAACTTAAAGGGCATCAATGTAATGTAAAAATTGTCTGATTTCTCTGTTTAGGCTGGTTTAATTACTTATAATATATTGTGTGTGTGTGTGTGTTAAACATATATCTATAATTACCATTTTGCTGTAAGCGCAGCGTGACTACAACGCGAATTTGCTATTGAAATTGCTTCCGAATATTTACCTTTAAATGTCATAAATTTAAGATTACATATACATATATCAGTATCTAAAACTGCTTCTTTTTCATTTGATACCAGTATGTACTAAAAGATAAAAATAATATTGATAAAGTTAAGGCTCCACGGTGTGTTACCTATGAGTATATGGTTAACTTGTATTTTAGTCAATTTAAATTGCCCTATGTATTTTATTTGGATATTCAAAATTATTTTTCCGGCTATCTCTTAAAAATGCACTTGACTGAAATAAATGGATTTTTTTTACCTAGATTGCTTATTTTGAAGTTTGATGTTCCGACTTTAATTATGACAATTCAAAAACTTCTGTCAAACGGTACGTCAAACCAACTTTGAAAATTTAACCACAAATACTTGATTGTTACATTTGTTATATGACAATCTCAAATAGTAAGTACTTCCTTAATAATTAATTCACTTTAAATTTTTATTTTATTTCAGTTCTTGTTTAATACCTAGACCCATTTACCTCTTATTTGAACTTATCACTTTCCTCTTCAGAAAACAACCGATTCTATTCTGTTACTAATCACAACCGCGCCAATCAAAACCACGGTGAAGGCCTCCACTGACAACCAAACTGTTAAACTTCCCAGAATCAGGATCCGTATTAACCCAGAAAAAACTAGTTTGCCTCAGGAATCAGCCCACACAGTTCCCTCACAGCATGCATCCAAACAGACCCCAGTAGTAGTTGTTTCTCTTCAATATTCAATCCAAGGACAAGACACCAGACCTCAATTGACAAGCCCCATAAACATGCTCACTCAGCCAACGATTTTCCTGCGACTCTTTTGCCATGTAAATAGCTCGTTGTAATCCAACTCAATCGAAGCACAATGTCAAATGTAATTCCACAATACACTTAATTCAATATTTCTTTGTTTTTTATTTTCCTTCGTAGATTAGCACTTCTTTAGTTTAGTTTTCTCACTATATTCTTAATCTTCCTCCATTTAGTATGCTCATCTTCTTATTTTTAACATTTCCTTTTATTTCACCACGCGAATTTTGTATTTTGTAACTGCAACTCTTTTATACTCCAAACATTTTTAACTTTTCAAAAAGGGTTTATTCAATAATTTCCAGTTACAAAAATCGATTACATCTTTTCATTTTCAAATTTGTTATACCAATAATCTAAACAAACTCCTTAACGATAGTGCTTATTTTCTCCATCCAACACTCTTTAGCTTTATTTTGATTTCTACCCACTATGTGCAATAGTCTATATCGAAGTAGTATTTGTCATCATTTTCCAATAATTAAATTATAAATTATATTTTCTTTCTTTAGTAAATGCACATATTATTAATAATTTAAATGCCCAATTCATATCCAAATTTATCTTTATAATTTTTTATTACTGTAAACTTATAATCCTATTTAAACTAATTTTTATACCCCTGTATCCATATCATAACAATATAGTGTCCTTTAATTGTGCCGCATTTATGTTTTGTTCTAAATTTAAGTTATAGCCTATGAATGCATCTATATTTGATAGAGGCAACTCTCGAGATTTTATCTTCAACGCACTCGATACTCACAATACCGGATAATTTTCTAATTTAGATTTGCGACTCTGTTTAACTAAATTGGCGGCGCCTGTATTTGAATGTAGTCAGTTTAGTATTAACCCACCTCCTTCTCCGGAGAACTTAGCTGGCCCGTTGAACGCATTGGGCATGGAACCATTTTTCGGTATTCACAATTTGATATCTGGCTTGCTTTGAAGGGTGATGTAATTGTCATTAGTTTAGTTACCTGGCCCAAACCATAGCCATGGGAAAATAATCTATGGAAACGAAAATAACGAAAAGAATAAAAGCGGGTTGATTTGCACTCGGGAACATGTAATAAGTATTTAAGTCTGATATCCAAATTCATTTGAAATCGCAAGCCTACAATCAATGTATATTACCCGTTCTAACATACGGAACGGAAACGTGAAATTTCAAGTCAAATGATTCACACACGTTTCCAGTAATACAAAGAGCTATAGAACGATTAATCTCAGGCATAGCATTGCGAAACTAAATTCCAAATGAAAGAATCAGATAAAGCACAGCAGTTGAGGATGTTATTGCAACAACAATCAAATTTAAATAGAACTTAAATAGACGACCGAAGGACGAAGAAGATTATTGATTGGAGACCAAAAATGTACAAAAGAGGAAGAGGACGACCGGCAACAAGATGGCGTGCTGACATTACTAAAGTAGCTGGAATAAACTAGACAACTAAGGCAATAGACAGAATAGAATAGAAACCGTTAAGGAAGGCTTATATCCAGCTGACGGGAATGATGATACGATGACCCGATTCTTCTTTTAAGAATACTCATAATCTTGATGAATACATACATCAATCACAAGCCATGAAAATGTTTATGTGGACTAATAGCAATAGTTTTACATTGAACAACCAACAAGTTGGTGTCTGTTCAGTTCATGTTTGACATTAATAAATTAATTTGACAATGTCAGCAGTCAAGATGATTGATTTTATGCATCAATCGTTCCAATACCAATCGAGTTATTCATTTAGTCATTTAAATTTGCAAGGTTAGCCCTCAAACTTATTGCCTTCGCGAAAATATAAACAATTTAATCGACTAAATGAATAGTTCTTATGGTATTGCATAAGACTATTCCATTTGCCTGTTATCTGCCAAAAATTTACCAAAAAACTCCAGAATTTGATGTCTTTCGGCCAATCGAAAAAAATGTGAGCGTATATATCTTTTTGGAGGTTATTCAAGCGGATATTTTAAATAAATGTAGTTTTTATTAGAAAAATCGTATTCTGTTACTACAGCAATTGCTTAAATTATTACATTTAACAAAAAATACTTTGAAAAAGGTTTTGTTTATTGAATAGTCCCTCGAATGCCATTCTTAGCCTAAGGTACATTTTGCCTCAAGATGAGCCCGTTGCGCTACCTCCAAATGACTTCAGTGTATAAGTTTGTGCGTAGTCTTGTTACTCTACCTCATACACTAGTCCTAAGAGGAGAGCGACTTAGTTTTATCCCAACGGCGAGTGGTTATCCAATCCAGTAGGCTAATTGTCCAGTTTTCATAATCTAAATTGATAAGTCAAAAATTCAGTATGCGGCCTTTATTAGAAATTATAACTCTTAAAATAATATGAATATAAATGCTACAGGTTATCACTAACGACATTACATGCTACACGCCTCGAATAAAAACTATCCTTAGTAGTGAATTTTACATCTTACTCAGGTTTTTGTAATCTAATATTGGTTGGTTTTTATTGTAAATTGTGCATGCTTGTATAATAAAAATATTAACTTTAAATATTTCCAGTCGTGCACAAATAGGACACGATAAAGTTCTCCCTACAGTGTATAAATAATCAAATAACACAAGTTATTACACGTTAGTTTTCACTGTAGTAAATTATTTAAATATGTACTCGTCACTGGCTCGGGCACATGTTAGAGGCATCCTTTATTTTGCCATAATTTGTGGTTTGTACGATTCAAGTGTAAAAGGTTTTGTTCTTAAATCCAAATATGTAATACCAATCTCTTCATCGAATAATTCAAATGAGCCGCTCATTTTAACGCCATTTATAGAACAGAACAAAATTAAAGAAGCCAGAGAAGCCGCTAAAGTCAACTTTACAGAATTCAACGACACCCAAAGTTACGCCGGATATTTTACAGTAGACGCACGTTATCATTCAAACACGTTTTTCTGGTTTTTCCCAGCGGAAGAAGACTACGAAAATGCACCTGTTGTATTGTGGCTACAGGGAGGACCAGGTGTATCTTCGCTTTATGGACTTTTTAATGAAAACGGTCCATTCTCTATTTCTGAAAATGGTTCCGTAGTCCGAAGAGAGTCAACCTGGACTAAAAAGCATTCACTGATCTACATCGACAACCCTGTTGGAACAGGGTTTAGTTTTACTGATGATGATGGCTATGCACGAAATGAAACTATTATTGGAAAACACTTGTATGAAGTTCTACTGCAGTTCTTCCAAGTCTTCCCTGAGTTACAGAAGAACGATTTTTACATAACTGGAGAATCATATGCAGGGAAGTACGTTCCAGCTTTAGGTTACACCATATACAAAAACAACCACCCCTCAGCTAAGCAATTCATTAATTTGCAAGGTCTAGCGATAGGAAATGGTTGGACCGATCCTTTACATCAGACTGGTTACTCAAAATACTTGTACGAAATCGGTTTGATCGACTTAAACAGGAAAAGAAAAATAGCGAAAATGGAAGAGGTTGTAATAAATTTAATACGTCAGAAAAAGTGGGACCAGGCATCAGATATGTGGAATTCGATGTTTAATTCTGCCGTCGATTTGGCCAGCGACTTCAACTACCTAGTAACAAAGTTACCAAATGACGATGTATATGCTGATTTTCTGCAAAAGAAAGAAGTTAAACAGGCAATCCATGTTGGCGACAGGAATTTTGATGGATTAAGCGGGGAAGTGGAATTTATGTTAGAAAATGACGTAATGCAGTCCGTTGCTGGGTGGGTGTCGGAGTTACTAAGACATTATAGAATTCTTCTTTACACCGGTCAGCTAGATATTATCGTAGCCTATCCTCTCACCTTAAACTACCTTCAGCATCTTAAATTTTCAGGCGCAGACGAGTACAGAGCTGCCGAAAGACACAAATGGATAGTGAAAGACGACGTTGCAGGGTATGTGAAACAAGCTGGAAACTTGACAGAAGTTTTAGTTCGAAACGCTGGCCATATGGTACCAGCAGATCAACCACTATGGGCTCTAGATTTGATAACCAAGTTTACACATAATCAAACTATTTTCACACAATTGTAAACATCGATTAAAATAAAAATATAGGTATGAATGCAACACTATCGCCACCTAGTGAATCTTATTTGTCAAAATACGAGTACAACTATATAAATAGTTAAATACCTAAGGAGAACATAGATTACCAATCACAGCTGAACTACAATCCACCTTTGCAGAAATTGTGCAATAGTCACCCCTTTTTCAAAATAATAAAATAGATTGTATCTTCTGGCTAAACAATGCGTAATCCAGAGAAATTAGACATTGCTCTTCGGAAAAATTTCCGGAAAGCTGGATTTTGGTATGAGCCTTGATATTGTGGTTCTAAACAAAATGTCAAAAGTCCTCATCGATCCGAGTTGCGCTAAAAATTTTAAGGGGGGGCAAAGGTCACCAAAAACGGTATTTCGTGAATATCTCGTTAACGGTCACTTGTACAGAAAAAATATTAATTATCAAACTTGTAGCTTATGAAATTTCTAATAATAAAGATATGATGACTTTTATTCTTAAAAGTAACTGTTTTAGAGATAATTTGATTTACAGAGTTGTAACGAATGCCTCAATGGCATGTATATCTCATTGGAGTTGCGACTTGAAATATTCCAGAATTTCCTTGTTTCAGAGCCCATAAAAATAGAAATAAACACATATATAGTACACTGTAGTCTAGATAGAAAAGGAATGTGCTCCGAAAAGTTCCCCTCCTATGTCATAAAACCTCAAGGGACATCTGCTGGCTATTCGTGTAGGAGCATAATAGTATATTATGTTATTAGGAGCAAAAATTATACTTTATTCGGCGTGGCTGGACTGTTTATCTGCCGAGCTTGCGAGGCAGATAATTACAACCGAGCCACATAAAGATACTTTTGTTCCGAAGAACATATAGTATTTTTTCTTCAAACGCTTATAACAAATTATTTAAGCAATTTTTAAGAAAGGTAAACTGAATCTCTTCAAATTATTTGAAAAAAATAAGGAACTAATAAATTATGCAGAAATTTTTACTAAGACAGAATATTCTCCAGACCTGATTTTCAACAATGGAATTTGTTTTCTCCTGGATATGTATAAGGCTTCAGTAAAAGAAGCCACTATTGATACTCACAGATATTCAACTTTTGTGAAATCTACACAGCTCAAAAAACCTGTTCAGTTATCTATTCTTCTGCCAACATCTAGTGCTGTCGGCAACATTTATATCGGGTCTATTACCGGGTTCAAATATGGCTAGGTAACGAGCTTACTCCTGAAGACTGGGGATGGATGTTAAGGGATAACATTTTGGAACCAATTCAAACTCTGCTTCCACCTGATCCAGACATTCTGCTGAATACTATTTTTTGCAATTGCACCAAGGGGTGTAGCTTAAACTGCGGCTGCAGAAAAGTTGGTATATATTGTTTACCAGTTTGTGGTAATTGCCAAAGTCAGTCTTGCTTAAATGTAACACCCGATATAAATGACGTCGATATTTGCGACTCCACTGAAGATGTAGATCCATCACGTGTCCTGACTGAATCTATGGAGATAGAGAAGACAGCAGAAGAAGAAGAAGAAGAAAAAGAAGATGATGAAGAGGAAAGCATACCGATTGAAATAGAGTCTGAAGATGAATATTAATAACACCTGTTTTGAATCCAAAATTGATTAATGAACAAGTTCATAATATATTTTTTTAAATAAACATTTTTCAAACAAAAATAAACGTAGAATATGGCTACTGGGGACACCACATGAAAAAAAAACGTACCTTGTACTCTACCTCGAAGGTGGTGTGGAAAAGAATGCACGTTTCAACTCTGTAAATCGAATTATATCCAAAACGGTTACTTTTACGTTTAAAAGTCATGATGTCTTTATTGTTACAAATTTAATAAGCTACAAATTTGATAAGCAATATTTTTTCTGTAAAAGTGACCGTTAACGAGATATTCACTAAATACCGTTTTTGGTGACCTTTGCCCCCCCTTAAAATTTTTAGCGGCACTCGGATCGATGAGGACTTTGGCATTTTGTTTAGAACCACAATATCAAGGCTCATACCAAAATCCAGCTTTCGGGAATTTTTCCGAAGTTTTGCTTTTAATTTGTCTAATTTCTCTGGACTATCGGTATGCTTTTTCAGTTTCGTATTTAAAGCACATTGAAAATCAAATAAGTATTGACATTTTGCCTGTACTTAAAAATAGTTTAACACTCGTCTATTGCATATACAGATTTAAAAAATTAACATTGAAAATATATTCATACATTCATTACCTTTATTTAAAACAAAACATTGAATATGAAATATGTTACATGTTCTGTAATCTGCCGAAATAATTAGATTAAAAATTTCGGCAAATATTTTTTTTCCGGTTCTACAAACAGTTTAGTTTTCTATGCGGTTTTTATCTGAAAGACTTTTTCTCTTCATGGTTACACGCCAAACCCTGTGGATGCCAATTTTGTTACACCAATTAATATTAGGTAAAGTGTAATATTAACGAAAAGACGCGATAGCAATGTCATAACTTTTAGTATTCCAAACGACTAGCTTAAACAGAATGCCGGTGAGGAGCTGTGAGCATAATGAGGTGCATAATGCATTCACCTATTGTTATAATCAACAATGAGTTAACCGATAATTCGCTCCGCCGAAACGTAGTAAATAGTCGCGATAAAAACAGGTTGAAATAAGTAACAAATATTCAAAATAAAGAAACATCATCTGCTACTATCAAACATCAATGACTTCTTTATTAGTAGCGGCAACAATAATACATAGAAAGATATTAATGACACAAGCAAACAAATAAAGCTAAATTCGCGTACCCAAAACGAACACAGAGATGAAAGTATTATCAACAGTAATGTATTAAGTGCATAGTGACTTGCCAATAATTCTGGTCAGATTGCACGACCGCTGGATTGTTTAGAAAATACGCCCGACAATACGCAATCCAGCGTGAGTGCAATCTTGTCAGCATTATCGATGCAAGGAACTATGCACGCAATATATTTTGCATGACTATTGCTTGAATCGATTAAACGAACTAACGAATCATCATTTTAATGAGTAAGGTGGAGTATTACCGATAAGTTGTTATATAACAACAATTATAGACGTAAGCCATTTTTGATTGGTTGAAAGTTAAAAAAGCGTGTTCGATCATTGGCTAAATGACATCGTTCGGCAGATTTATGCAATAGTCATGTTAATTATCACAAATAATGTGACTGAATATGATTACGTTAGAACAATTATTATTTTTGTTACCACTGAGTACGTAATACAAAATTGAAAATAAGGTCTACGTAACTGTAAAACTCGATCAGGACATCGAACCATTTTCCCCAACGGGTACAATTCGGAAAATCCAGGAATTTACCTTGGGAGCGCGCAAGACGTGTTGCTAAGCCGTCAATATCGGAAAAGTCTAATTCGACTGCCGCTTTGTGACCTGTGGAAAACTTGGAGATTCCGCGGCTGCAGGTTACCAATTCTTCACTTGTTCACGCGTGGTGCTATTTTGAATATCAACCGACTCTTCCCTTTAGGGAGTCTAGGGTGGCTGCTGGGGTTCGAACGATGAATTCACAACGTAAAGAAAAGCGAAAGCGAAGCTGCACGTTGGCAAACAGCAAAGAAAATATGTACAGAAACACAAGAGGAAAAAAAGCTTGCCATACATTTGTCTGGGCTATAACTCATGTAAAACTTACCACAAATAGGACAGCATTTGCAAGAGCAACACTGTTCTAGAAACTTATGCATTTAGGCAGTGAACTTATTTAGAACGTCAGATAATTATTTATGCGAAATGCTATAATGTTCATACTCGAAGAGTTGTTATCACTCTTGAAACCATGAGGAAACAATAGAAATTGTGATATTATTCTTATTATTAATATTTTCAAAGACTGAAACTGTAGTAGCTATTATACAAAGTACTTTATTTTTAAATTATCTACTACCTGACGTTATAGAGGTATAAGATAAGGATGAAACAATGAAATTTATAATGGATCAATGATTGAAATGGAACCATGACCTTTGGTGTACAGCTGATTGTGATCGATGGCTTTAGCGAGATTTATCGTTTTTTTTACTCCAGCGCTTTTGCTAGGTACCATCAGACAAAAGCAATGCGTCTAATTATGGTACATCACGGCCTGTAAAGAAAGCGCTAATTTTTCACGTCATATGATGTTCACCAATGGCATAACCACGAATACTCCCTCTTCCCTGACACATTTTTTTACTCCTTCCGCTCGAGGATATCTTGCACGCCTACCACCCCACCGCTCGGCTTTCACCCCGACCAGTTTTTCGGAACATCGCAGTAGAATTGTAGATATTACTGCTGATATTTTGTTAAGGATTTCCCTAAATTGTTCGATCCAGAAATCTAATTTAATCCCATTATTGTGTGTCTTACTAGCAATACTGTTTGTAGCTGATACGAAATTATGGTCTCAATAAATACCATTTTCTTAGAAAACGATGTTTTATCTATGTACAAAAATTTTCTTGTCCTTCTTCTTAGTTTCTGACTTAGTTACCGTTAAAACAGGGTTGATATTAAGTGTCTCTCTCTTACACAGTTTTGCACTTTTTTCAATCTGTAGCAAGTACTTTCGCGACATGCCAATTTATACCCACCTCTCTCTTATAGTTCTTCTGCTGCCTAAGTTTTCTTTACATTCGTTTGCGACGTCGGTCTTTCAATTACAATATATAATAACGATCTTAGCACAGTTTATTGTACGACCCCTTAATTTGCTCTAAATTCTAAGTCACTAATGTCACTGATCAGGTTTGTGTAGATAGTACCTATTCTTTTCGAGTATCTTTCATACTCCCTTTCTTGGTGCTATATGGAAAGCTTTTACTAAATCTACAAAATAAATGATTTGTCAAACAATGTTTTCTATTATTTGTGTCATACTGAAAATTGGACCTATTGTACTTTTTCAAGCTACTACATTACTAGTATTGCAGATATTGTTCTGTAGTTTTTCCTACCAATTGCTCTAAAATTCTTCATACTATTACTGGGAACATTAAGCAGTAAAATACCTCTATAATATCCACAATATCTCTTATCTCCTTCTATGGGGATTTATAAGACTAAAGCGACTTTCAATTTTCTAGGAATTTTTTAATCTCCGGAGCAGCTGTAACGGAAACTTGCCCTTGCTCGGTGCTCGCCTGAATGTATTTGAAGTAACAATTTATTATACAGCCAATTTGTACTTTTATGTTCCTTATTGCTAGAACAATTATAAGTTAATAATCGTTGCATATTGTAAACCCTCTGTATACTGGCATTTTTTACTTTCTATTTACTTTAGCTCTGGACTATTTTATAGTCTATTACAGTCGTCTCGTTTTTATCTTGTTCCACACAGGTGTACTTACGGATGTCCCTATGATAATAAAATGTGTTTGTTACTATCATCTATATAAATCCCTATGGACTTTCTCCCAGTATTATTAATTATTTCGTCTTCATATGTTCCTATAACATGTTCATTTCTTCCTGATGTGCTGCCTTTACCAACTATACTCGTAATAAAATTTGGGCTACGAGTCACAAACGAGTGGCTTAAACTCATTCGAGTGAAGAATAGCCATTCTCAATAGTTAAATACTATCCTTTTTTACTTCGTATTAAATAATTTATAAACTTTTTTACTGACAGTAAAACAGAGCGGATTAATTTTTTCACTTTATGATTTACTGAAGAATATTAAGAAACTCGGAATAAAGTTGGCTGACAACAATTGCATGGTGAAAAAAATATTTCATTGACTCAATAGCTAATAACTTTTTAATTAAAAACGCATTAATATTGTAAATATCATTTATTCCGAGTAGAAAAAATAGTTTTTTTAAATGTATCTTAATTATTTTATTGACAATACATGTTTAAGTTAAAGAAAAAAGTAGCGAAACTCTCATGTGGCATTCCGTTACGGTTAAGTCTAGGATGTCCATATATTCTTCGACTTCAAATAAATGTCCGTATTTATCCTTAAAATAATGCTAGCAAGTTTTCGGCCACCCCTATATTATCTGAAAAAATAACATGAAATTAGATTATGTTTCGGTCTACCGTTATCTTTTTGTTTTCCATGATAGATTTTTTAAAAACATCAGTAGAACAGTTGGGGCTATAGCGACCATTTTGTTTTTAATTGGGTCAATTAAAATGATCGATTAAATTCATTGATCTAATTAATTAGCGAATCAAAGGCTCTAATTCAACCGCGAATCAGATGCTCTAATTAAATGTCCTAATTAAATCCGCGATTTTAATTACAGAAAATTTGATTTTACTCATATGATAATTAACCACATGTGAATAATTATTTTAATTCGCAAAATCCGCGGCCGCCATTTTTGGATCTGATTGCGTCACGCCGAAGTCTTCCGTCTCGCCCCTCGCAGCTGTTCTTTCTCTTGCGCTCATTTATTTAATTTGCAAATTTTTTGAATTTCAATTGGTAAATCTGTCTTTCTTGTGCTCATTGGGTGTTGGTTGTCTCTCTTGCATTCACAGAATGGATGTTTATATTTAAAAAAATATCTGGCCGACACAGATTTTGAACCCGCTACGTTCGTGTTTACATTTGGGCTACATCGGTGTATGCCTCTACACCACGAACCGCTACGGATTTTAAGGTGTCTAGGGGAATGCCATTTCACTCTTGTGTCGTCACGCTTCCATATTTTAAAATTAAATATTTCTTGAAAAATTATAATTTATAACAGCGTCTATAATTTTAAAAGTTTGATAATGATTTAAAAAAATTGGTATCCTAAGTGTTCTTGCCTGATTTAATTATTTATTTTTATCATTCGCCCCAACAGGTCGTGACTTGTACTGCGGCCAGGAGATTTGGCCTGCAACTGTTGGATCCTTTATAAAAATTCAAACAAACTTTTCTCGATGGCCTATTGGTCTATGTGCTTGTTTAAATTTATGCTCAAATTTCATAATAATATCAATTTTAAACTTTGTCTGAAAATGGCACGGCAGTTTTATGGTCAAAGAAATTTGGAACTGTATTCATGTAATTATTCAAATGAAAAATGCAATCAAATTACGTGGCCCTATTGGTCTATGTGCTTGTTTTAAATTTATGTTCAAATTTCATAAATTTCAAGTGAGGTGATGTGTAATTGCGTCATTTTTATTCAAATTTGTTATTTTGCCGTCAATACATACATATTTTGATTAAATTGTACAAGAACTTTTCTAATAAAAATGAACAACGAGCCTACGTAACTGAAAATTTGTTTATCGAAATGATGGTGACAGAAGATTTTTTCAATAAGAGTTGAATAAAAATAAAATATTGTTTTTGTAGAATTTGATGTGACATGATGTGGAAATTGTAACATTATATCGATCAATCTACCGCGAATGTAAAATTTTTAAATAGTTTCGATAATATTTACGATAAAAACGTTGTAATAAAGATACACACCGTCCTACTTAACTGAAATTTTGCTTCTCGAAATGCTGTTAGATTTGAATTCACATGTTTAGCGTCGGTTTTTTTTATAAATACTTACGATTTCCTTTTCCTTGCATAATTTAAAAAATCTGGTGTGATACACTCACACAACTTCCTTTTTACAGTGATCTTATAATTAGTCAAAAATTTTATTTTTAATTTTTCAGCATTTGTCAAAAATTTTCAAAAATTACGAATTCTACAAAAACGGTACAAAAATAGAGCGTCAGTTTGAAAAGACAAATTTTCTCTAAAATCTTAAGCAGAATTCAAAAAATGTAATAATATACCGGGTGTTTCTATTTAAAATAGGAGTTAATAAAAAAAAATAGAAAAAAAAAACAAAAGAAACCCACTTTAGAAGTATTCAACTGGAAAATCACCTATCTCACGTCAATGCACATTAAAAATGTAATAAAAATGTGAAGTTTGAAAAAAATCGTTAGAGCCGTTTTTGAAAAAATCGAAAAAAACTGAAAAATCACAAGAGTAAACACCTACTTTTCGGTTATGCGATTTTCTTCAAAAGCTTGCTGTCTTATTTACATAGTACACAAAACTTATATATGAAGTTTTCAACGCCATACCTCTTTTCGTTTTTGAGATATTCTGTTTCACAGACAGACAGGACACACAGACCAATGAAAAAAAATATGTTTTTTTGGGATCAGGGGACTCTAAAACGTGAAGATCTGTTAAAAACTCAATTTCGAATTTTTTGGGGTGAATCCAATACTTCCTTTATCGTAAAAGGAAGTAAAAAGCATGTAGATTAAACATAAAATTATAGCTGCAGAGCTGCCGTGTATAAACTAACTTATAAATGAGTGTTGTATGTTTTAAGATAGAAGTTTCTGAACCAAGAGCTATAATAATTTTATAGAAATAACTCTACATAAATACAATTTATCAAAATATCTCGGCCACGTATTGTAAAATGATTGTTCATAGAAACCGACCTACGATCTAAATCTAATGATTAGCAAAGTTTTAAGCTGGTCCCGTTTATTTCAACATAGAAGTAACTTTTTGCTCACTTTAGCCGCCAAACATCAAGAACAAATGGCTTTTAAGCAAGCCACCGATTTACCTGAATATCAAATGCAGTTGTATTGTAAAAGCTCAGAGTTTTGTGGCATATAATGATATAATCCGATTCTTTTTCAACAGTAACCCTTTACCCGCTAGGGGGTCGGAGCCGCCCTGTCACTTAGAAAAGACAGGTGATTCCTTTTTATCAGCAATGTACTTTTAATTAAGTGCAAAATCGTCTACCATGCATTTTAAATCTGTACAAACGTGTTCTAATCTAAAACATTTTTTGTAAATTGACTTGAAGTAATTTTTTAGAAATAAGAGTCGAGTATTGTGAACACATTTTATTTTAATAACAATATATTTCTTTATTACAAAGTGTTTGCGTTTTTATTTTCGTCCGTTTGCATTTATACTGGGAGTTTTAAAACAAAAATACAGTTTTGATCGATATAATGACACAATTTCAGACACTTACTTATAAAATAAAAGCCAAACATGTCAATCTCGGTGTTACAAATTAAAAAGACCGTCGTGCCATCAAACCTGCACCGATTTGTTGGACAACAAGATATAGTTTTCTTATAAAAATTCAGGTTTTGTGCAGTGTCGTGTATTTCGAGAGGGTTGAATACACTCGTCCCGCTCAAGTAAATGAATATAATACCCCCAAAAACCTGCAAGCATAAACTTGTCCATTTCTCCCACGAAAATAATTTTAACGAATTTTAAGTACCCGCGGGCGGATTCCCATGGGTGACGGTGCATTTGTTTTGCCACGAAAAATAATTTTAAAAAAAATGAGACCTGCTCATACTTAATACAACATTTGAATAATTCAGCCCATTTATTTAAATTCTATTATAAAATGCCTAATTTTAATTTCATAAAATAATCGAAAGTTAAAACTCCATTGCTCGGTCGTAATTTGATTGCATTTTGCATTTGAATAATTACATGAATACAGTTACACATTTCTTTGACCATAAAACTGCCGTGCCATTTCAGACAAAGTTTAAAATTGATATTATTATGAAATTTGAGCATAAATTTAAACAAACACATAGACCAATAGGCCACGTAATTTGAATGCATTTTTCGTTTGAATAATTAAACGAATACAGTTACAAATTTCTTTGACCATAAAACTGCCGCGCCATTTCAGACAAAGTTTAAAATTGATATTATTATGAAATTTGAGCATAAATCTAAACAAGCACATAGACCAATAGGCCATCGAGAAAATTTTGTTTGAAATTTTATAGAGGATCCAACAGTTGCAGGCCAAATCTCCTGGCCGCGGTACAAGTCACGACCTGTTGGGGCGAATGATAAAAATAAATAATTAAATCAGGCAAGAACACTTACGAAACCATTTTAAAAAAATTATTATCAAACTTTTAAAATTATAGACGATGCAATTCCGCTGTTATAAATAAAAATTTTCAAGAAATATTAATTTTAAAATATGGAAGCGTGACGACACAAGAGTGAAATGGCATTCCCCTAGACACCTTAAAATCCGTAGCGGTTCGTGGTCTAGAGGCATACACCGATGCAGCCCAAATGTAAACACGAACGTAGCGGGTTCAAATCCGAGTAGGTCAGATATTTTTTTAAATATAAACATCCATTCTGTGAATGCAAGAGAGACAACCAACACCCAATGAGCACAATAGAGACAGATTTATCAATTGAAATGCAAAAATTTGCAAATTAAATAAATGAGCGCAAGAGAGAGAACAGCTGCGAGGGGCGAGACGGAAGACTTCGGCGTGACGTAATCAGATCCCAAATTGCCGCCGCGGATTTTGCGAATTAATATAATTATTCACATGTGGTTAATTATCATGTGTAAAATCAAATTTCTGTAATTAAAATCGCGGATTTAATTAGGGCACTTAATTAGAGCATCTGATTCGCGGTTTAATTACAGCCTTTGATTCGCGGATTAATTAGATCAATGAATTTAATCGATCATTTTAATTGGCCCAATTAAAAACAAAATGGCCGCTATAGCCCCAACTGTTCTACTAACATCTTCAAATATCAGAATAAATAACTTAGTGGTTAACCTAAATTGGTTAGCCTAATTCCTCTTTAAATACTAGCTTTAACAGCACATTTACTTTTATCAAGTTTAACATAAAATTAAACCGATAAACAAAGAAATATGTTTTCTAGCCATGCAATCTCTGCATGACAATATACAGGGTTTTCAACTTCAATTCATTCTTCAAATGATCTCCACAGTGCTATTCAACAAACTGTATTAATTTTATGTCATAAACAAACAGTAAAGAAGTATTGCATCGTGAAAAAATCACCTTCCGAGATTTCTTCAGATCTTCACATTTTCTGGTGCCTAGATGACGAAAAACAAGTTTTACCAATTTCTTTTGTCTGTCTGTCCGTATCCCCGTCTGTTGGAGGTATAGCTCAAAAACTGCTGGTACGAAACCGAATATAATTCCGGTATATACAAAGTGAACACCTTAAAAACTTCAATTTATCCTATTCTTGCATTAAAGGAAGAATCGATAAAAGTAATAATTTGCACATAGCTTAAGTTTTCGCCCTTAATAAAAAAACAGAACCCAACAGATACAGGGTGAATATCGTAAAATGAATAAAAATATGTAGGGATCAGTGCATTGCTTATATAGCGCCAGAAGCGATCCAACTGGTCTCCCGACGTAGTTTGGTGGTTAAAGAGACGCAGTAAGTGCTTTGAGCCTGTGTGAACGCATGAGGAGAACCTAGAAGCACGAATTTGAGCCAGCGACTGCAATTTGTTTTAAATACAAATTTATGTAACTTGCGCGAGGAAAGTTCCGTGTGAACCCATTTACAAATGTTTTAAATAACACTCTCTTATATTTTGACATATTTAGAATTTTTCTTTTTACTTCCGGGAAGTCTAGATTCATGGAGTTTTCAATCTCTGGCGATTTTTGCTATTCTTGGAGTATGCATCCTTGATATGTGCTTATTTCATGCTCTTCTGCGTTGTCGCGTCCATATCACTACGTCCTGAATTTCGCAAGCTTCGAGTATGTCTGTATTTCGCACGTTGTCTATTAAATTTTTACAACACATTGATCATTGATCGAAACGTTCTCATCTTAACAGCTTTTTTGCTTTTTCTATTTCCGCTCTTGCTTCAGCTCCGTAGGTGAGTAGTGGTCTGATGCAAGTTTTGTAGATGCGAGATTTGCATCTTATGTCTATCTCCTTGTTGTTCCGTATAACATCTCGCATGCATCTTGACACTGCGGTGATGTGCTGATTGACTTCATCGTACAGATTACCGCAACACGATATATTTACTCCCAGGTATTTAAAGCTGTTAACTTGCTTGATGGTATTATTATCGACTGATAATTTGCATCTGGCTGGCTCTTTAGATGCTGTCATACACTTTTCCTGTCGGTATCACCATATTGGAAACAGCAACTGTTTTTACTCGAAAAGTATCATTTGAAGAACGTTTTCTAATTCTGATACAAGTAGGGCATCGTCTGTGTAAAATAGTATCTTGATAGTGTATTACAAAGTCGATACTACTCACCTTTCGCTTTTACTTTGGCTATTATTTGGTTCATTATTGATTCAACTAAAATGGACTGAGTCTATCGCCTGCCTAATTCCTATTGAGCCTGGAACTTCATCGGATAGTTGTTTATTTAGTCTGATATTGGCGGTACAGCATGTGTTAAGTTCGAAAATGGTTTTTGTTAGGTGTTGATATATGGTTCTGCTTTAGTATGTTGATTACGTCTAGTAGCTCTATTCGGTCCAATACTTGTGTTAATTCTATGAAGCAGATAAAAGCCGAAGTATTGTATTCTAGGGCCTTTTCCATGATTTCTTTCAGTATGCACATTGCATCTATTGTCGATATGTTGTTTCGAAATACCTATTGTTCTTCACTTACAAGTATTCTTTCTCTTAACCAGTTTTCTATGATGTTTGTAAAACGTTTTGAAACTGAATTTAGAAGTGATATGCCTCTATAGTTTGCACAGCTCTTCTTATTGCCTTTTTTAAATACTGGAATTGTAAACTCTTTTTGCAGTCGGTAGGAACTAGTTTATTTTCTAATATCATGTTTTTTAGCTTTTGATGGCAAGGGCAACTTGGTATTCAGCTATCGCTATTTTTTCGTCGTTGTTTTCTTCCAATCTCTTCTTCCTTGTCATTGTTATACAGGTGTCTAAAATATTTTGTCCAGCTTATTTACTTATCGTGTCTATTTCTGTATACTCAATTACTGACTTCTTTCTTCCTTTAAGGAATCTCCATATTCCCTTTTGTGTCTTCATTGCTCTTACTCGGTTTCTTATTTCGACATACTCGACGAGTTAATAGTTTGAGTTCCAACTTCTACTAGATAATCAATTACCGATCTTTAATCGCTAGTGTTGGACCAAGTATACTTATGTTGCATTTTGTGTGCAAAGAAAGTGTTATTTATGTGCAATTCATTGAGGTTACATAGTTAAATGACCATTTCTTCTTTGCCGCTACAGACATCTTCGATGTATTTCTGCTTTATTCGGAGAATAGCGTACTTCCGGCATTGAAGTTGCCCATTATAAAGGTTTTGTCAGTAGGTGGTAACAGATTGATTTCATTTGCAGTAGTGTATAAAGTTCAACAGCGTCGTTATCTGGTCGGCTAGTATCTGGTGCATAAACTGATATTATGTGCATATATTCGTTAATAAGTTTCTTTGTAACTCTTAGTAACCTTTTATTTATATGATTAATGCCATTAATGGTATGCACGAATTTGTCAAGAATTAGAAGTGCTACTTCAGAGTGTGCTCTTTCGTTACTGCCTTTACCAATATATATAATAATATAATCTCCACATTTAGTTGTACCTTTTTCTTTCTTTTTGTCACAGAGAGATAGCAGACTTGTATTCTATATTCGTTCATTTCAGCAAATTTTTCGTGGGAGTTCATATTCCAGGACAATATGTTTCAACATGCAATTTGTAAGCTATTATCTTTCCATTTTCGTTTTTTTTTCTTGTTCTTATATGGGCCATCATCGTTTTAAACTTTCCAGCATCCGAGGCATCAATATGTCGTAACCTCTTTATTGATTTAATGTGACGTTTACTAATTAATTAGAAATTTTTCCATATTGGTATTTCCTTCTCGTTGTTCTTTTGCCTTTGTTTTTTTTTTAATATATTTTATTTGCCAGATCAACAATTCTTTGTGTTATACATGGCATTGTTCACAATTAGATAACTACTAACTAAATAAACTTACTTATGAGGTGTCTTGGTGGTGCCGTGTGGTTAATCATTGTCTTCATCCTATAACAATCGATTTTGGGGGAGTCCAGTATGAATAATTTCGTCTACCGAGATTATAATGGACTACGCCGTCACATGCATTTACTATATCCTTAAAAAATTAGCGCTTGCACAGATGTATAGTCCTTATGTTGATACACCTAACTCTTGATGCAGCAAGGTGTTTCTGATATACCACGGTGAGTAAACTGTTATCCGTAGAACTTTGTTCCGTAGCCTTTTTAATTTGGATGTTTGATTTTGATGTGGCAATTTAAACTGATGCTACATAAAATATTAATGGTCTAATTAGGGATTTGTACATCATGATTGCGTATTTGGTTTTTAGTGTAGATTTTCTATTAATCAATGGATATAGTTGTACTAATCTTGCATAGCTCTAATTTAGTTTGTAATTAATGTGAAGCTTTCAGGTTAATCTGTTATCTAGCACCACTTCCAAATATGAAACTGCCATGTAAGAAGGGTTCTATTCGATATCGTTGCTGTGAATTGTTTCATTTACAAAATTACGAGCACACTTTGCCAATTGCGGTTTGTAGCTGAAGAATTGCTTCAGTGAGATCACTACTTTGTGTTGATATAGCCTTGTCGTCATCGAATGTTGCTAGAGTGGCATTTATTACAGGTATGTCGGATGCATAACGATTGGAGGAATTGCTCTAAAATACTGCATTGAGTTCCTCCGGCTTGTATACTTTTGCTTTCAGAGATTTCAGAATTTATTTTCACCGCAAAAGTTCTGTCCTCTATGAATGATAAAGCTATAGCCTTAAGGTAATTTCAATTAAATAGGTATAGTATTTAGGCTAATCAGTTTGCTTTTCAAGACCTCTAACCACACCTTGTTGAAAACCTGCAACTGATGCAAAGAGAGAATGCTGAGGGAAATTACCTCGTCGATCAAGCGAGGGTGGATGACTTTTCCTAATAGATTACATAGTGATGCAAGCAACTTATGGGTCTGCACTTTTCGTTGCTTTTTTTGTTTTTTTCCCGTCTTGGAGAATAACAGAATGTGGGCATACTGTCATGCTTTTGGAAAGTAACCCATCCTCAGGCACGCATTAGATGTTGTTTCGAGATATGCTAAGGATTTCTTGGTTTTTCTTCTTATAGTGGTGCTAGTTGTTACCTGCACTGGGACCGGTTGGTTCATTATGCTTCCCACCTAATTTGCTACGGGTCTCGTTCGAAGAGGCCAGATTCCAACGGGAAGGGAAGAATCCTACCTATAGAAACGTCCCTTATTGCCTGGGGTTACACCAGACTGGCTCCAAAATATTTATGTCTCAGTAAGTCAGCCACGATCCGGAATTTTTTTCCGCTTATTGACAGTAAAGTAATAAAGCAATAAAGAGTTTCGCCTGACGTAGCCTTGGTATCGAAGCGCAGTAGACACTGTATTGGTTATTTAGGCAGTGCTCAACCTGTCTTTTTGCAGTGACACGGATACTTCCTAAAGATTGCTCAGGGCCGATGAGTGCCTCTTAAAAACCCCTTCTGGCTAGAGCACAAGCTTCTTCGTTGTCCTCTATTTCACTATGGCTGGGTAAATTCAAATTCCGTAGTTTAGTTTTCAATTACTCTACAACGTCTGAAAGGCACGTCGTGCATTAAAGAGAACATTAATGTGCTAATAAAACAGTTAGTGTCGCTCATAATTTAAGCATTTTAGCTCGAGTTAGCGTGCCATTATTAACAGATGCTCAATGCCTTGCTTACAGTTTGTAGCAGTACATATCGTAGCTTCTACAGGAATATCGTTCAATATTGAAATTTAATTTAGAAGGCCCATGGTTACGTTAATAAAAGAACAATAAATAACAAAAATTATTACTTCCTGTTTAATTGAGAAAGCAAAAGGGCGCTTCTCTATGCAGAAGCGAAGCAAATTGAAAATCCTAGCTTAGAAAGGATACAAGCAGACAATAGTAAGCCTTTATTTAACTCATACAGCATAGTATTAAAACATAATCATTTTTCAGGCAGATAGGATAAATTCCACAAACATTTTCTTTCTGAAAAGGGCAGTTATTATATAACTGGTAGGTAGACGGCAAACTAATACATACAAATCGTAATAGAGGGTTTTCCTTAATTCAGCTCTTAGTGTCACCTCTTTGACCACCAGCTCTTAGGGCTTCCTCTTTGACTACCAGCTCGTCGGTCTTTTTCATTTGACGCCAGTTCTGGTCAGTTGTATATTCGCCATGGAGAAGTGTGTCGATAAGTTACGAGCGATAAGGAAAAGAGAGGACGTAATTAGAAATCTATAACCAGTTAGGAGATCACTCACCAGTCAAGGGCAACTTCTTTGGTTCGATGAGGAGTTCTTCATAGTTAATGTTGACAGATGGAGAGGTCCAGGTTCAAGGGTTCTCTGCATTAACCGTATGTTAGTCCTGAAAGGGTTTAATATCGTTAGTTAGACTTAAACCCGCGTCATAGCTTAAATATAATTAAATTAGGGCGTAAGCCTTAAGAATATTCAATAACAGATTAGTTTCAAGTAAAAACAATAGTTACTTACCAAGTGATGTGGCCTGAAGTGAGATTAAATCGTTCTGTGACTGTCAAGTTGGTTTTTGGGTCACTTGTCAAATAATAAGTTTTTTTTTCATAAAGGACCTTTCTTATACTACATGGAATGATACCAATTAAACTAAATACCGATCATTAATCGTAATTAAGACCTAGGAAAGAGAAATACGAGGGTATAGAGAGCTCTTTATATTTTCAACTTACGAACCGGAGGTTATTAATTAAATAGGTATAAGAAATCTCCTAGATACTGATAGATTCATTAATCCTAACGTTTTATTAGAACAAATTCTAACTTGTCAGAGAAGAATAAAACTTGCTAAATAATTACATAATGTGTATTAAAATTAGAAAGGTATAAGCCTCTAATGCATAACAATTGATTTGTGGACTGTTAGAAAGAATACGTAACCTCTGTAAACTTATTGAATTTAAAACTTTTTAAATAAAGTTATGGCGCCCATTTCTTCTGATTAATGAACTTTTACCTTTATATGAAAGTGAAACTAACTAAAAATCCCACAATTGTTAAACCCTGATAAGAAACCGTATCTTGAGCTAGTCGGTGATGTGTAAGCCTTCAAAGGTAAGTAAGGATGAGGGGTACAAGTTGACTGGAGTTGCACCAGCTTCTCTAATAATGCATTTTGAACACATTTAGTCATATTTCACTACTAAAACACATTTCAGAATTCAGACAATTAAAATTTTCAAGTTTAGTCTTCAACTACATTAAAATGTCTGAAAGACATGCCGTAAAGTGAAGAGAACATTACTGTGCTAATAAAACAGCTAGTGTCCCTCATAGTATAAACATTGTAGTTTGAGTTAGCTTGCAATCATTATCAGGCGCTCAATGCCTTGCTCATAAGTAGTTGACTGGAGTATTATGTAGTACAATATAATAATCCAAATAACATCTAGCAATACGTCCTGAATCTCTTTTAGATTATACGATAGGAAATAGCTAGAGCAGGCAATATATTGCTATGGATAAACTTTCAGAAAAGTGCAAAGCAACCTTCACACTGGGTACCGATTATGATATGAATTATTACATTACAATTTTGAATTTGCAAATACTCTCGCATTAAATAGAACGGCTATTACAATTGAAACAGCTAGTCATACTTAAAACTATTGAATTATGATCAGTTTATAGTTGATTTCTATCAACGATCAATATCGATAACATCAGAGACATACGATTTCCAATTTTACCAGTTTTACCTGATCTAGCTTATTTTGATAATTATTTTTATAGCACCACAACCGAAATAAGTTGAATTTTAAACGACTTAGCATACCCAAAAACAAAAAAATCGTAATACGAAATATTTCATTGCCAGTTAAACAAAAACTGAAAAGTGAGGTTAGCGGAATCAAATCTAAAACAATTTGAGTGTTTTATTGTATTAGTATAACAAGTTTTGTACTTAGTAC
The DNA here is from genome assembly GCA_940337035.1 of Agriotes lineatus. Taxonomy (NCBI): domain Eukaryota; kingdom Metazoa; phylum Arthropoda; class Insecta; order Coleoptera; family Elateridae; genus Agriotes; species Agriotes lineatus. The sequence continues at coordinate 57,851,209 of OW679196.1, forward strand.
AGGATTAGTTTTAGCAGGGGGTTTGACAAACTCACCCAAGAAATAATAATTATAACTACAAAACACCCCCGATCTCGCAATTTTTTCTACGATCATTCAGCATGCATCCAAACTGAATCGGAATGGATTGAAAATGAACAAGAAGTTAGTTTTTAAGCCGATCTTTCCTTTCCACACGTTAACTCATGGTTCTTTGGTAACTTCGTGTCCGATTTTTGCAAAAATGTAAATCCAATATCTGAAAAAACGAATTTTATAATTCTGCAATGTAAAAATTTTTGTAATCCTATAAAATTTTATTTACAATTGGTGTCAGAGCAAAGAGCCCAGTTTTTAATGTTCATTGGAACCTACAACCGGATTTAGTCATAAAAAAATGTTAAAATAAATTTTAATTAAATGTCAAAATTGTGGCGACAGATTAAATTACAATTTAAGTGAAATTGTACAAATACCAAGAAAATTGGTGTGGAAGATGATAGTGTAGCTTATTTTACTCTTTCCAGATTAAATAAATCTGAACCAAAATGCATAGTTTTAACACGTTTCGTTTACTGTTTAGGCTCAAATTGTGTTTAATTTTAAGAAGGTTATGCTATAGTCAGTATTTTCTTATTAATTAATCCTCTATCATTAATTGTAATTAATAGTTATTAGGATAAGTGTACAATTTGAGTTAGGGGTCAAGCAGGGGCTTGAAAACAATTGTTAATTTTGCATTGTCTTTTGTTTCTGCAGCCTATATAAACAAAAACTCGAGCTGAGGAAAGGATTCTATCACTTTTTATTAACGCGAAACTAAGTTTGTTCATTAACCTATTTTGAGGTTAGGTTAATTGTGTAGGTTTGAATTGTTTTTGAATTGAACGTGGACTGTGGGTATATTAATAATATTATTATGTAGATACTCGCCTGTAAATTTAATTCAATTATGGCAATAATTACAAGTCTGTGGTGAAAAGGCAAAAGGGTGTAAGTCAAAAATGATCATTTTACAGGAACATCAAAAAACTATTTTGCTGGAGATTTGAGAACAACATTTAATTCTTTTCGCTGGATCTCAAAAGAATCAAGTCGATTTATTGACTACAGATTGCTTTGCTGTTGATTCTAAAACTATTTCTACTAGAAAATAAATAAATACGGAACTTATACCTTATCGCATTTCCTTTTATTCATTTTATGAAAAAACAAAAGAGTATAAGTTGACATATAGCTTTTTGCAATTTCCAGGAATATGTATTTTCTGCTAAATAATTACTATGACAAAACAGCATATGTAGACATAAACTAAACAAGAATCTGTGTTTTGGAGTTCAAATAATGTGGGGTTATGTGTAAACTTACCGGTTAAGTTCTTGTTACAGCACTTCAGCAAAACTTTCTACGCACGAGAGTGTGTCCATTTTGGCACTTATTCGTTAAACTACACTACAATAACACTGGAAAACTGGACCGCTAAAACACGCTATTGCACCTGCATGGAAATGCAGTCGTAGTATAAATGTACATAAGTTATTTGTTTCCAACAAAAACGGAAAGTTATAAAATGGCAAAAGGGTATACGTTAACATATGCTGTTCTGGCGTTGCAGATAACTTTACGAAAAGCTTTGACTCGGGGTATTAGTACACATGTATTTATTTGCCATTGACTAAATTTGTTTTTTATCAATTTTTAATGAATTTTCAGGGAATAAGTCTACATATCCCATTTAGAAAACCTGCTGTAACAATGCGGTTATGGTATGTAGACTTATATCCTCTTGTATTTAGATGCCCGATATTGCTCTGGACACGGGGCATCAATAAAATAAAAAAATATATAAGTCGACTTATACCCTTATGTCATTTTGCTTGTGTTCCATTACGAATGGAATTTTTATTTCCGGCAAATCTTCTGGATAAGCTTACCAGTAATTAGCCTTAAACACATACGAGGGAATTAACAGTATACGTTAGCATTGCGTAATTACAAATTATACCTTCGATTTAGTTGTCTCATTCCGGGATTTTGGAAGTGGAAAGCAGCGGACGAGCTGCCAACAGCGATTTTTCTGGTTGGCTTAGCGTCAAGCAATTTTTGAATGTGCTGTCATCGACTATGAGGCAAAGTATGCAATAGTGGCTTCGCTGACAAACCAGGAATTGCTGCTGCAGTTGAACGTCTAACAGTGTAGTCCGATGTTATTAAAGTCTTGTTCGGGTTCAACTTGTTGGTTTGTGTTGATATAGGCTTATTTATGTATTATATTGTGACCTGATAAAATTTAAGCGAGGCCACGGAATACTTTAAATTAAACACAATCCTGAGATAAGAATTCCATACTCATTAATTTTTTTATTGAAGCGAGACGCTAAGTAGTGGAAAGGGTGATTAGCTCTGAAATTGATTGTTTTACTTTTTATTTTAAATTCAAATAGAGTACGAAATAAAAGTGTAGATTCATCCGAGTTAATTTTTTGCAGTAAGCGAAATATTTAAAATGATTAGACCCTCTTTCTATAGCAAGTTTATGGCACCCAACGAAAGGTCTCTTCAGGTGTCTATTACATTTTTATATATGTTAAACCCAAATACCGAATTCGTTCAATTGCCGTAATTGAATGTTCAGCCCGAGAACGACGCAAAACCTAAATTGCCGAATTAATTTGCTCAACTGCAACATTGGCCGAATTCATTTCGGAAATCGAGCAAGTTCGACCTCTACGACCTTAGTCTCTAGAAATGTTAGCAGTTCAAATTTACCCAGAAAATGTCAAATCGGAACTGGATACAATGTTAGCTTCAAATAAACTGCGGTTTGATATTTTTGCAAACGCAAGGACTTTGAATTGAAAATTGCCCTGGAAATGGAAATCAAGTAGGTTATTAAGTGTATATTTCAAAGATACTTAAGCAAATAAATATTGTGATAAAAGAAGTAAATGAACCGTGGTCGAGTGTAGACGTGATTTCGCGTGGTGCCGTTTAATAAGTTTAACAAGTTTAAATTCAGTTATTGTAAACATGCCTTTCACCCTAATTGACCACATTATTGTTTGGACCGCACCTAAAATCATTAATGTTGAAATAATTTCTATGCACCATATATCTGACCATTGCCTTATATGTTGTGCTCTTGATATTGAAAGGGATCCTGTGCCTGCTCCTAAAATGTTAAACTTTAGAAATTATAATTATATAAATATTAATAATTTTTTGGCTGATCCTTCTTGTATTGCATGGGAGGATATTTACGATATGACTGTGGTTGATGATAAGATATTTTTTTTAAATTTTAGTCTAATTTCATTAATTGATAGACATGCTCCGGTACTTACAAAAAAAATAGCTCGGCCTTCTCCCTGGCTAACTGAGAATGTGAAACTAATGATGTCGCTACGCGACAAAGCATATAAACGTGCAAAACAAACTAAAAATACCGCTCACTGGGACTATTACAAAATTCTGAGAAACTATACCACAGGGGCGGTTAAGCGGGAGAAGCATGCCTATTTACAGTTTAAGCTAAGAAATGCTTTTGTTAAGTCACCATGGACGGAATTGAGAAAATCCAATATTGGGCAGGTACAATCTGCTCAGCTAGCCCCTCAATTAAGGGAGGTTAATGATATAAATGATTTCTTTATAAACTCTGTTCAATCTGTTAAAACAAACAACTTTCAAAATTTAAAAAACTCTTACTTGTCACAAATAAAAAATAATATCAATATTAAATTTGAATTAAGACTATTTCTGAAACAGATATCTTAAAATTTTTAAATGGAATTAAAACTAAATCTGTTGGAGTTGACGGAATTAGCATTGATTTAATAAATATAAGCTTACCAGTTATATTACCACATATCACCCACATTATAAACCATTGTTTAAAGAATAGTGTCTTTCCCTCTCAATGGAAAGTAGCATTAGTGAAGCCCTTACCTAAAGTTACTAGTCCTTTAGAATTGAAAGATCACAGGCCCATAAGCATTCTGCCCATTTTTTCTAAAGTTCTTGAACGTGCAGTTAACAATCAAATTTTAGAACATTTAAAAACTAATAGCGTTTCACCACGAGTACAGTCTGGCTTCAGGGCGGGCCACAGTTGGTCTACGGCTTTGCTTAATATTACAGATGACATTTTCAGATCTATTGATGATAATAAAATGGTAGCCTTAGTATTACTTGACTATTCTAAAGCCTTTGATATGATCAATCATTAATTTTTAGTTGCTATGTTACACTACATTGGTCTCAGTGATGATTCTTGTGCTTTCTTTCAAAATTACTTGAAAAATAGAAACCAAAGAGTAAAATTAGGCAATGACTTATCGCACAGTCGTAGAGTTGCTAGTGGAGTTCCTCAGGGTTCTATACTGGAGCCTACTCTATATGCCATATATACTTCTCAATTTTATGCTTCAATTATCAACTGTAAATTCTACTTTTACGCCGATGATACACAACTCTATTATTCATTTTCACCTGACAGTGTTCAAATTGCTTCTAACTCTATAAATAATGATCTTGAAATTTAATAAAAACCTCTCTCGATCACTGTTAAAAAATAAATGCTGGAACATCTAATTTTATAATATTGGTGAAAAGGCGAATTAGAGACGAGATTGCTTCTTTACTTGTAATGGGCACGGTTCATATCGCTACAATATTTTTGATTGAGTGTGGTCTCAGATGCCGAAAGTAAGCTAGTGCCGAGGTAATTAGTTATGAACAAAGCTAAATAAATTAAATTAAATAATAAAAATCAGGTAGCTATCAAAAAGCACAGCTACATACTTAATATCGTAATAAACGGTTGACAATTGATTCCAGTTAAGTCAGCTAAAAATCTAGAGCTTCACGTTGATAGTGATCTGCGATTTGAAACGCATGTTAGCACACTAATCAAGGTAGCCTACTGTAACCTTAAAAAGTTATGTGCCAATAATAGTAATTTATTATACAAGACGATAAAGTTAAATTTTATTCACGAGTGAATCGTTTAAAGTCGAGACGAAGTCGAGACGAAGTCGAGACGTTAATGATTCAAGAGTGGATAGAAATAACTTTATCGTCGTGTATAATACCATATTTTTTTCTATGGCAAGAACTTTAACAATTTCAAAAGAAAATAATGACAGTCAATCACATTTCAAAATGTCAGTAGCTAGATTGGGTTGCTACGACAATACGAAGCTGCAATATTTAATTTAAACAAAAGTTAGAAAATTAAATTACTTTATCTACCCTTGCTGTTAAAGTACAACTTGACCTTTTGTTTTGAATTGATAAAAACACACTTTAACATGTGCTATAGAAAAAAAAAAATTTTAACAGAAAGCTGAGAATTATGCTTTGCGATTTATTAGTTTGTCTCATTTCAACTTTTGTAATGAAGTTTATGGCAATTGTATCGATCAATTAGATAGAAACAGAATTCAGCGTGTACAAAATTCCTGTCTTCGATTTATTTAAGGTATTAGGAAACATGAAGCAATCTCACATAAACTCACTGAAGCCAAATGGCTAAATATTGTAAATAAGAGAGTGCTCCACATTTGCTGCCAAAATTAGAAAATTATAAAAAACACAGCCCTATTTACTTATATGAACGTCTGCAATTTAGAACCGATGTTCATAATCTGCATCTTCGTTCTGAAGGGCTGTTAACTCCCCAGTGTACGGAACATCTCTTTTTGAGAGATCATTTTCGTTCAATAATCTCTGAAACTTCTTTGTGGCGTGAATTCATAATTCATATTCTTATATGGGTATTTCGCCACTCTGCAAATTAAAATATTAAATAACGAAAATATTAACAACGAATGTTGAAAACGTATCAATTCAATAAGTCTAAGCTGGCAGAACATGCTTGGGATGAAAACCATAAAATACAATGGGACAACACAAAGATCTTGTGTAAAGAATCGATGTCAACTAGGCGAAAAATTAAGGAAACGGCATATATTTTACTTAACGAAGAAAAATGCGTGTCGTCTTTCTCAATATTTTTAGATAATAGTTGGCTATCGATTCTTAAAGATGAGATCAAGTAGGTACAGATATCAACAAACGTCAATGTCAAAAAATTCATTGGAGGTTGGTCGTTTTTCCTTCCAGTGAAAAAGATAAGTTTATTGTTAGTTTTAATTGTTATTCGTTGATAACGAGGGCAGATTGTCCCTCGAAACGTTGGTTGTTAATATTTTCGTTATTTAATATTTTAATTTGCAGAGTGGCGAAATACCCATATAAGAATATGAATTTTCGTTCAATATTGCAAAAATATTTAACCGCGGTTTTTTTGGGATTGACGTTACTTCATGTCATACTCTTAATATCTTCAAGAAACGTCTAAAATCGGCGTTGCAACTAGAGCAACTGAGACGATTAACTGTTAGTTGGCGTCTCTTCATTTTTAAAAGTATGGTTCTCATCTTTCCTCTTTTAATATGTTTTTTTAATCTTTGTGAATTATATCGATTATTTCTTTACATTTGTAAATATATTGGTCTCGGGTCATGTTTGCACACTGTAAATAATGAAATAGTTATAATGTATGTATTCCACAATATTTTTTATATTTTTTATTTAAAATGGGGGTTCAAGGAAGAACAGGCGCATGGCTTGGCGATGTGTTCTGATTGAACTCCTTTTAGCACCAAACTCTGTTGTATTGACTTATTACACTGTTGAATTAATTTTTTTCTGTTTGTGCTAATAAATGAATTTATTGTTTTATTATTATCTTATATATATTTCTAAAAGTCCTGACTGACTCACTGACTCATCAACGCCCAGCCCAAACCCTTGGACCTAGAAAGCTGAAATTTTGCACAGAGGTTCCCTTTATGATGTATACAAGGAATAAGAAAGGATATTTCGAAATTCAACCCCTAAAGGGGTAAACTGGGGGTTCCAATTTTGTATGGAAAAATAATATTAAATAGACATTTCGACTTGAAACTTCGTAGGAGTACTCCTAAAAACAAATAAGCAAACACGTATTTCTTGATTTTCCGAAAATCAACCCCTTAGGGGGTGAAATGGGGTAAGTAAGCCTAAAAATCGATATGGGTGTCGTTATTGAGGTTTATTGGGACGTTGATTGCGAAAATGGCATTTATTTTTAAGTCCAAGACGGTGAACATGACATAAGGGAAGAAACGGGACGGGACGGGACTAGACTGGACGGAACAGGACGGGACTGAGCGGGACGGGACTGAACGGGAAGGGAAGGGACGGAACGGGACGGGACGGGACGGGGCAAAGCGGGACGGGGCAAGGCGGGACGGGTCGGGGCGGGGCGGGACGGACGGGACGGAAATGGGAAGGAAAAGGATGGGATGGAAGGGGAGGGGATGGGATGGAAGAGGAGGGGCGGGACGAAACGGAAAGGGACGGGACTGGACGGGAGGGAAAAGGGCGGGACGGGACGGGACGGGACGGGAAGGGTCGAGACGGGGCGGGGCGGGGCGGAACGGGATGATACGGAAAGGAAAGGGAAGGAATGGGATGGAAAGGGAAGGGACGGGACGGGACGGAAAGGGACGGAACTGGACGGGACGGGACTGAACAAGAAGGGACTGGACGGAAAAGGAAGGGACGGGACGAAAAGGAACGAGACGGGACGGGACGGAAAGGGAAGGGAAGGGAAGGAATGGGATGGAAGGGGAGAGGACGGGACGGGACGAAACGGGACGGGACGGGACGGGACGGGACGGAATGGGACGGTACGGAGACGGGGACGGATAAAGGGACGGGGACGGGGATAGGATGGGATGGGATGGGATGGGATGACAGAAAATAATTAGTCATTAGTTAATACACAAATAACGAACCTCGCGCGAACGAAGTCGCGGGTAAAAGCTAGTTATATATAAACGAGCTAAGGGCTCAAAATTATTAGTAAGAATGGACAACATCCTTCAGAAGGATCCATGCTATAATAGAAAAAACAAAAGTAAATGTCACAAACAGCAGCACTTAGATTGCTCTAAAAATGATAGCTCACGGCAGAGCATAACGGAAAGCTTTATTAAACTAGTTCATTCATAGAGATTCAAGAAAAAAAGTTTCTCTGTTCCTATCGAAACTGAATTTGTATTTGTGTGGACTCCTACTAGAAGATATCCTACCGTTTGGCGATGGTTGGGCGAAGTTCACCATTTGGGCAAATTAAAAATAACCGTTTCTGAGAATTTATAATTTAAAATAGATAAAGTTTGAGTACCTTTGTAATCATAGTGCATAGTCTGTAAAGTACGCAGTTGTTTTTCAAGAGATAACAATTATCGCTCGAATGCAATTTAATGCTTTTATTATTCAGATATGATTTACAAGCACTTATAACGTCGATCACGTATTAAAAATGTGCTAACATATCACTATACAGGGTGTTATTTAAGTACGTGGCCAAACTTCAAGAGGTAATTCTTTGAGTGATTCTAAGACGAAAAGTTTATATAAACATAGGTCCGATAATGCTTCGTTTTCAAGATACAGGGTGTCAAACTTTTTTTTAAAAATAATTTTTTCTTAAAAATTTTACTAATCCTTCAGCCGATTTTGTTGCAATTTGTCAGTGTTATTTATGGTAGAAAGGGGTTAATTGAGCCCTAACTAGATTAAAATTATTAAGTTCAGTGGCGTCCCGGTGGGCACCTTAACCAATATTTTTGACAAAAAAATGAGCGCCACTGACTTTTTAAACTTTTATTTCTTTTTTGCATTAAGCAGCTAAAAATACAACTTTTTTGTCTCTTTAGTTTTTTTCCTATCTTGCTCAGTTTTCGAGAAAAAAAATAAAAATAACTTTATTGCATGTCCATGGACAGCAAAAAAACATTTTTTAATAATTAATAAAACACAAAAAATATCTTTTAGCTAGCATTAATTTTTATAACAATTTCTAAGACTAAAATAGACTATTGATATGGAAAAAAAATAACAGGTACACCCCAGTTTTTGATAGTTTGGTAATTTTAATTTTGTATTATGTTGTCCCAGGGACATGCAATAAAGTGATTTTTATTTTTTTTCTCAAAAACGAAGCAAGATACGAAAAAAATAAAGAGACAACAATGTTGTATTTTTAGCTGTTTAATGTGAAAAAGAATATAAAAGTTCTAAAGAAGTCAGTGGCGCACATTTTTTTGTCAAAAATATTGGTTAAGGTGCCCCCCGGGACGCCACTGAATTTAATAATTTTAATCTAGTTAGGGCTAAATTAGCCCCTTTCTACCATAAATAACACTGACAAATTTCAACAAAATCGGCTGAAGGATTATTAAAATTTTTATGAAAATATGATTTGTTAAAAAAAGTTTGACACCCTGTATCTTGAAAACGAAGCATTACCGGACCTATGTTTATATAAACTTTTCGTCTTAGAATCACTCAAAGAATTACCTCTTGAAGTTTAGCCACGTACTTCAATAACACTATGCAATTAAAATTTAGAAATAATTACATGTCGAGATCCAGCTAAATAAATGGAAATACATACAGTGTGTCCAAAATAAGGAGGGCCAGTACGGGGTTCTCGGTAATTGTAGGAGATACAAATTTGGTTAAATGGGGAGAAAGTTGCACAATTAAAGGGCAAACAAAGTGACGCCTAGAAACCGTTGATATGATTTTTCGTTTTTGAGTTATCTCAAAAAATGAGAATTTTTGGCTTGTTTATCTTATTTATTTCTGGCATTAATGTTAAATTTAAAGCATTTCATACGTTGTTTTAGCTTTTGTAATTTAGAAAACAAGTAATGAGCCGCACTGGATGTTTTTAATCCTTATGAATCACGTTTAGTCTTGGAATACAAATAATTTTCGATAGTCAGTTATTAATTTATTGATTATTTTTCTTACTTATAAACAATAATTAAAATTAGAAATAAAACACATTCAGTGAGGCTCATTACTGCTTTCTTTAAATTACAAACTCTGAAGCAACGCATGAAATGCTCTAGGACACGGGTCCGTATCCAAAAATGTCTTGATGAGGTACACTGTTGAATTCAGAATAAAAAGGGCTTTACAAATTTGGCATGAAAAAGTCAGTACCGTACTTAAAAAAATTAAGTTGATTATGGTTAGTCGAAGACGAAACGTCGGATAAAATATTTGATAACGTAATCATTAAGTCCACTAGAAGTTGCTATTAACAAGTTTAATCAGTTTTGCTCTAACTTTAATATTACGTACCGCCAGAAAAAAATAAACTATGACATCCAAAAATTCGTTTTTTTGAGATAATTCAAAAACGAAAAATCATATCAAGGCTTCATTCTGTTAGTCCTTTAATTGCACAACTTTCTTCCCATTTATCCAAATTTTGTATCTCTTACAATTACGTGATCCCCATGTTGGCCCTCCTTATCTGCGAGGTTAAGCGGTTGAGCGATCGTTGTGTACTGGCTTAATTTTATCTAGGGCTAGCACGAAGAAACACAAAAAAAGACAATGCGACATCTGCTATTCTGTCCTACATTCTACAATTTCATGCACGAGCTGTAATTACAAAGTTCATAAACGTTGTTTGGAATTGATTTCGGGTTTTATGGATGTTGATTTGGATGATTGGAAAACGCATTTATGTCGGAAAATGATCAGTTAAAGAAACTAAATGTGGATTTGCAAAATATCAATACCCTATTGAAACTATCGTTAAATGATGTTGATCCTAACTATAAACAGTTTTCTGATATATCAGACGAACACTAATTCCAAAATTTCAAAACATTCGAGATATTTACAAACCAGTTTCGCTGATACGCTCTAAACTGCAATTTAAGTTTCAAAAGAAATTAGACAACTGCAAAACCTCTAAATTAGTATGGAGTACGTATTCAATACACTGGCCAAATTATATTCTTGTAGCGTCAGAGGTATTATGAATGACTGATTTATGGCTTATGAGTTACCTCCATAAGAGGTGCCAGGTCGTTGAAATAACTAATACCAAATCGGATGTAAAATTTAACTACTGAGGCGTTCCACAGGGATCTGTTCTGGGACCCTTATTATTTATTATTTATGTCAATTATATGCACAGACATGTGAAATTAATGTTCGCTGACGACACGTCTCTGTTGCATTCAGGCGCAGATCTCCATACAGCTAGCTTAATTTTAAGTACCATTATTACAGCAATTGATGACTGGATAACTTCAAATGGCCTTGTTATAAATGTAAAAAAGACATTGTTGATCCAATTTAAGACATCTCGAAGCATACACGATTACAGGATATTAGTTCGTCATTGTCATCAAAGCATAAAGCACTCTGATGTAACTACATTTTTGGGCCTTAATGTTGATCCCCAATTAAATTGGAGTGCACATATAGACATTATCTGTAATCAGGTATCAAGCCAGTTATGTTTATTTAACGACGATTAGTGTTTTTAAAAAGCAGTTATTTGTACTTAAAACACTAAACACATTGCAGACGTCGGAGCTCTGCTCCACACACTTAATACAGGACAGGCTAACCTGAGTGTCGAAACAGAACTGGATGCAAGAAGCATCTTAACAATAAGGAAAACTCTTATCTTAAAGAAATGCAAGCTAGTTTCCGTTCCCACAGGCGTTATCATAAAGTTCTAAGAACAGTATGCAGATCTAGCAGAATCTAATCTTATCTCTAAGCTAGTAAGCGTTTCTAGACACGTAACTAGCCGCCGTTATTTAAATTTTATTAAATACTTTATTTAAATTAAAACTTTTTTGTAGTCTTTTTGAAAAGAAAAGCCAGCCTACGATCTAAGTAATTTGCAAAATTTTAAGCCATCATACAATTTAATCGGTCCAGTATCTTCGGAGGAGATAGCGAACAAACATAGAAAGAAAGAAAGCAAGCACCGATTTTGTGTGCTTAGGCAGATAAAGTACGCAATAGTTGCTATTTTATCTGCTTAGGCAGATAAATGACACTTTTACCTTGTCAATAAAGACAAACAAGTGGTCACTTTTGTGACGTTTGCGGATAATAGTATATTGTAAACCTAGGCGGTAAAGTGATTATTTTCCAGGCTGAAAGAAGAAATGGACAGGCGAGCTTTAGCGAGCCTGGACACTTCTTGAAGCTTGCAAAATCACTTTACCGCCCATGGTTTACACATTATTTTTCATCCTACAACACCATCCTGCAAATATTTTTTCAACATAGTTCTCATCCAGGTAATTATTTTGAAATTGATAGAGCTGTCAACAATAATAAAACAGTTTGCAATTGAAGGGGCAAGTGGATGAAGGGATTATGTAACATTTTTTGAAAAATAGCGATTTTGTTGTGGATGAAGGAGTTATGTGCACATGTAACTTGTCCCCTATCCCATGTAACTCTATTTAACTTATTTAAGCAGATATAAAGTAGTAAGAAGGAGCTATGTTACAAAAGTTATCAATGCCGTTGGGAAAGAAGGAGCTATGGACCCATAAACCCTGCATTTGCTTAAAATCATCATGTTTTATTGATAAGGTTACTGTGGAAGAAAGGACTATGTGCCCATACCGCCTTCATCTACTTAAAATCATCAAAGACGTTATTGTGGAAGAAGAGACTATGTACCCATAACCCCTTCATCCACTTTAAAAGCATCATATTTTGCAATACCGTCACTGTGGAAGAAGGGAATATAAGTACACATAACCCCTTCGGCCACCCAACAACGTGAAATTTTATTTTGACTTGTGCGACATAACGCCTATCCAAAACAACCTAAAAATTTACATTATTTTTTGTCAAATGCTAGCTGTGTTTTGCTTAAAATCAAATAAAAAATGTTGTCGCGGGGAAAATTAATGGTGCAAAAAGTGAAAGAAAAAGAGTTAAAAAAGAAAACTACTGAATCTAAGCCTTTAAATGAAAATTATGTAAAATCTACTACAAGTGAAGGTAAGGAATTTTTGTGATTGTTCTTAGATTAGATTAAATTAACTTACAAATATTTATTGCAGAAATGAAACGAATACAAACACAAACAGCTTCTTTTCGCTTCGTTAAAATGTAAAGGCCAAAAAAACAGCTCATGGTGTGGTCTGACTCCTGTGCAGGTCAGAATAAAAATTTTCAAATGATTTGCTTTTACCAGTTGCTGATTTTGAAAGGCATTTTTAAAGTTATTGACCACAAATTTCCAGAGGTTGGGCATACGTATTTGGACTCTGATAGAGATTTTGATAGAGTAGAGAAAGTCCTTAGAAAACATAGTAGTATTTATACCCCATCCCAATACAGGCAACTAATTAAAACTGCTTGCACAAGAACGTCAACGGTTAATGTCATGGAATCATACTTTCGTGATGTTGATAGTTTACCAAATAAAATGGGATTGATCTACAACAAAAAGAACGTATTAAATGAAAAGGTTTCCTTTAGAGATGGCATTAAATGGATTCGCATTGTTAAGTTTGGAAGTTACCTTTATAAAGAATCATACGATGAATATACATACACCTTTTAAGAAAGTTTCTCTATTTAAGAATAACTCCCCACCTGAAAACTGTGCCTCCTACAAATATTGAGTTCCCCAGAATTGGTCACAAAACAGGAACCATATCTGAGAAAAAAATGCCAACATTCGTGAGCAAATACCTTTTATTTTAGAAGAACACAGAGGTTTTTATGAAAACATTACTGGCATTGCAGAAGATCCCAAACAAAAAAAAGCAGAAGATCGCAAACAAAAAAGGCGTCGTACCAAATAGTTTTTCTTTTGTTCATCTTTTTTTTTGTCACTACCTTGAATGTAGTTTTATTAAAGTACTTGACTCATATTTTTAAGTTTTCTATTTATTAAATCGCCTAGCAGTATATGAAAGAAGGGGTTATGTACATTTAAACTTAAATTTTTTACTAAAAAATTAAACAAACCAAAACATTTATGCATATTAAAAAAGCATATTAACCCTTTTATTCACACAACAAATATGAATTAAACAAATGTTATTTTAAAAAAATAGCAGCCTGTCTAACTAAAACTTAATTTATTCGGAAACTACTTTTTGTAACATAACTCCTACATCCACTTGCCCCTTCAATTGTTTGCAAATCGAATAGCGTTTGTACCTGCAGCGCCATCTACCTTCTACAGAAATCTATCTGATGTTTATTTTATATTAAAAATGTAACGAATACATTGCTAAAATTAAGTTTTATTGAGCAAATAGTTTTATAAAAGGGGAATAGCTATTATTTAAAGCAAAAAAGTTAATTATAAACTTTTTTTTTTTTAATTTGGTTTGACAGATTATTGCAGCGCCTCCTCTGGAAAACGTCGAAATTGTTTTTCTTGGCTAGCCATTGGAAGTTGTTTTGCAGGGCTAGCCTTAAAAACGCACACTTTCTCGTCTCTATGGAGATGGTAAAATTCGATTTTCTAATAATGTAGGATGAAAACTATTTTATTGAAATTTTGTATTGCAAATTTGACAGTTGTAAGCCCGTTTCGACGAAATTTCGAGTTACACAAGATCACTATGTTGCTAGTTTTTGGTAAGCCATTCCAAAAGTTACTTTATTAGCTCAGTGTCACGGCCTGGACAAATATAAACCGCCTTGGTATAACTCAAAATGCGCAGCGGAAAACAATGCAAAGCTGGGTATTAAATGGAACACTTTAGTCGCTCGGTATAGAATGTACTACTGTTTTATTAGTAGCAACTAACCAGTGAACGCGACACTTCTAATAAAACGTCGCACGCCATTTTGAAAAAGCGCAAGTTCTACGTATATGAGATTCGCTCGGTGAAAGCCTTCCCCGCCGCTCATTGACACATTTAATATTCGTAATCTGTTGAAACAGTGCTTCCAGTGTAGTATGACAGTTATCGTGGCGCATACAATATTTTATTTACTAGCCTATTAGTAAAATTAGTTTTAATTTGAAAATGTCGCAAGTGTCACATGTCATATTTAAAATAAGAATCTGTAAGTAACATCACGGATTGCTTGAATGTATGATTGCTAAAGACGTTATTTGTAGTTGCATGGTTACTATGAGATTGAGTGAGAAATAATTTGAAAAATCCCTTGGGAGTTATGAGAAGCTTTTGATATTTTGTATCTGTGATGAAAATGAACAATATCATGTTGCTAGTAATAATAGTATATTAGTTTACAAGGGATGTACGTAAGATTTACACTACCGAGCACCGTTTGATGCCTGAGTGAGCGAAGCGAACGAGGGTAGCAAGGTGCGAAGTAGTATAAATCTTTCTACATCCTGTGTAAAGTACATACGTTTTTTCACTACCAATATTTCTTTATGTAAAGTAAATGGTAATACCTAGCGTAAAATTATTACATTTTCTAAATTATAGTAGCCTTTTTCGGGAGCTTGGGGCGTTGTTATAGTGATGTGACGTTTTGTTTAACAGTTATAAACGCACTGTGAAAAATGCGTGAATACGATTGCGAGTGCTGTTTGTGAGATTTGTGCTGTGTGCGTTAACCAAATGGCAAACGTGGCATCTCGTCAGTTATAGTAAATGCGAGATGTAAGTAATTCACTTCCCTAGGGAAGTAAGTACATTGTCATGGAAACCGTAACAATTTTTGTAAATGTGTCCTACATCCGTCAAATCAGACAGTGTAAGGATCACTTGCAAGAAAAGTAGTGAAAAATAGTATATTAAAGTATGAGCTCTATTTCGAGCACTCCGGCTACGCCGTCGTGCTCGAAAACTCGCTCGTGTTTTAAAGACCTTGTTATCCACGAATACTTTACGCTATTTTTTATTATACCTGCAATACTGGAAATAAATTACGCACTAAAAACTTAGAAATAATTTTTGTCGTGATAAATCGAGAGGGCATAATAATATTGCTACTATAGTTACGAGAATTGTTTTCGTTTTTGTCGCGACCACGTCCGTTGTTGCATTCAGTCGTTTCCTGGACAACCTTTAAAGCTCGGCGAGCTTTAATCGCCTGTTTTCGCACGCTTAGGCGTGCTTTAAACGGCTATTCTGATGCAGTTATAATAAAAGATAATTTTCAGCGTTGAACTAATACCTAAATTGCGAAGTTAAGAGCATGTTTTTTACCACCAGAAACTATTATTGTAATTTTGACGTTTTAAAAAGCTGGGTTATCACGTTGCTAGCACATTGCAAAATCAGATTTATTTACTAGCAACATGGTATGGTTCCTTTTCGTCATAGATACAAAATATGATAAGCTACGCAAAACCCCCAAGGTATTTTTCAACTTATTTCTCCCTCATTCTAATGGTAACCATGTAAATACAAGCAACGTCTTAGCAAACATACATTGAGGCAATTCTTGATGTTACTTACATATTTTTATTTTAACTGTAGAGCAGAAGTGTATACATTGAGACAAAACAAGTTGGATTTCTCTAAAATGTTTTATAAAAAACTACCCAAACTAGTTACACTTTGTAATGTGGTTTATTAGCATTAGTAATATCAATAAAAATTTTTAAAAAACATGAAAACATAAACATAAAATTGCTATTCTTAAATAAAGTGTGTTATGTCTCAAGGTACAACTGGTGAGTGTACCTAGAGGCACATTGAAATGTGCTTTGAGACATAACAATAAATCATTTAATCTTACAGTAGCGACTATTACCATACATTATACAACTGTTTTCAGTGACTAAAATGAAGTTTTATTCACAAGTGAGTTTTCATTATTTATACTACTGCATTGTTGGTAGCACTGTCAAGCTATGTCAAATTCGTAATTTTCAGGTTAAGTTTTGCGTCAGTCTGTGTCAAATAACAAACAAAACCTAACCTATGAACCTCGAATTTGACATAGACTGACAATACACTTCAGTACTGCCAATACACTTCAGTACTGTCAAACGTATATCACAATTCATAGGCGACTAATTATAAATTTATTTCGCGACATATTCTGACTGCGCAAACTATTTGGACACACGAATTGCTACTGTAAGATAAAACGTCGTATATCACACGTGAGCGAAATGCCATTATAAGCTCGTGAGAAATTGTATCGCTGGTGCTGGGGCACTCGCGATTCAAAATTCTCACTCGCAAATAATGATGCATTTCTCTCACTTATAATATAATCTACTATTATTCGCCTTTATAAGAGAAAAAATCTATGAAAAATTGCATCTCCCGACTTCTTCTTTCTGTTACTCCTGTTATATGAGGTAGTGGTAATTTAATCACTACATCTGTGGCTTGTATTTCATAAATTGTCTCATCCTCTGTTATGAATTTGTTGCCTACTTTCTCTTTTAAGTACTTTACACCTATTACATGATTTCCAACGTCAATAATTTTTGCAACATAAAATTTACACATTTTTTTTTGTTGGTAGTTTGACCAGTGCAAAATCGTAATTTTTCAAATGTTCAAAACTTTCTTCGTTTTCTTCATCTATTTCATGTTCTTCCCACTCAACATCTTGCAAACTGTCATCTGATTCAGCGAACTCTTTATCTTCTGAGCTGCTAATACTGACTACAGTTATTCGTCTCTTAGCTGTTAATTTCTTTTTGCATTTAGTCTTATTTTTTTTACTAGCTGCATGGTCTTCAATTTCCCGCTTCTCCGGTGTATCAGTCAGTATCCTGCAACGGCCTGATTTTCTACCACCACGTTTGAAACCTTTTCTAGCTTGTGCCTTTGGAAAAGGTCTTATACAGTGGGGTGTCAAGTAAGTCCTCCCTGCTGATGTACCAGGAACAGGCAAGACAATTTCTCGACCTACAAAATATTAGACATTTGCTGTAACTGGATTCAATGTTAAGTAAAGGTGACTTAGCTGCTGTAGCACTGGGCTGTTCAGAGCCAATTGTAGTGGATGTTGTTGGTAAATTTGTCTTATTTAGTGAAGCTTCTGGGTCAAATATACTTCTATTACGTGGATATGTCTCAGATACTCTAAATCCAGATTGCATGTTTTCTGCTGAAAATGCTTTGGGATATGCTTTTCCAATGTATTCTGCGACGTCATAAATAGTGAGAGGTTTGCCACTGTTTGAAAGAAGCCACTCACCACACGCTGTATTGTAGTACTTTTTTACAGGGCCAAATACTGTCAGGTCTAGTGGTTGTAACTTATGACTTGTGTGCTCTGGTAGTGTGAGCATTATAAATGCCATTTTCTTTTGCATAATCCAAAATTTGAATAAAATGTGGCTATCGTGGTTATCCAAAATCAATAAAAAAACATTGTTTCGCTTGAACAAGAATGCTTTACTAGATGCCGTAAATACGTTAGAATTAGACCAACCACTTTGATGAGTCATTCCCACACTTCCCACTGGAGCTACCTTTAGGATATAGTCTTTGTAATGCACTCTAGGAAAAACAAAAGGAAGTGGTACTGAATTTCCTAGTACATTAATAGCAGATATTATGGTAACGTTCGCTCACCTCTGACCGGAAGTAACGCTACCAATTTGTTTATATTTCCTTTAGGTGCCCGAATACGAACTGGAGTGTGGACGGTTGATACACCAGTTTCATCTAGGTTGTAGATGTTTTCTGCACTAAACTCGTATCGGCTCATAACTTCTTCCAGCTTGTCGAAGAAGAGATTTGTTTAAGTTGGCTTTGTTGAATGCCGTCGATCGAGCTAAACTGGTTGCCTGTGGCTTACGTAAGCCTATGTCCCTATTTCTTTTTAGAAAGAACTTCAACCAATCTATCCCTGCTTGTTGATTGACCTCCCATGAATCCGGATACTGAATAATATTTGCTGCTGCATAGTTATATGCTAACTTCCTAACTTCCGGTATTGATAGACCATAATGCATATTTGCACATTGTTTTAAGTAAGCATTTAATTCATCTTCTTGAATATCAGTAAACACTCTTTTTACAGCATTGAATGCAACGTAAACAAATTGTTCTTGCCCACTTTTTCTGTGCTTCTTTAAGTGCCTACTTAAAGTAGATCTATCAACAGTATATTTGATAGCTACCTGCCTTAAGGTAAATTCATTACCCAACACGTTATTAGCTACCGCGGTAATAGCTTGAGGATCGGGGTGTGCTCTTTTCACATTTTCTTTACTTCGAGGCATCTAAGTAGACAAAACAAAACGAAATAAAATTAGAATATGTACCTTGAGACATGTCTGGAATATTAGCAGAACACGAAACACGGCACACCTTCACTACTAAACGTTTTGACATAAAAATACATATGGCCCCACCTCTTACTGTAAGTGTGAAACGCCACCGCTGCCGACTAAATTAAATACTATGGCCTGCACATAGGGTATAGAGTTCCTAATAATATTTAGAAACTCTAATAGGGTATAGGGATCCTGTATATAGTTTACTAAGAGTTGGGCAAACAGCCTGATTTGACATACATTTTTTATCCAAATTAGATATTTGACATATGTCGAACAAAGAGGTTATAGTAACCAACCTTGCTGATTTGCCTTTGATGGGAGGGTTTTCAGAGTATTGATCATTCTTCGGATCTCTAGAACTGACTATTAGGAGTTTAGTCAAGATTTAGGGTTGCATGTGTGAAACTATCGGTCGTAACATGTTACAAAATATGTAAAAAATGGCACTTTTATCACACATGCCTTGGAAAAAGTGATCCAAACCAATCAAAATGTATCCCGTTGTTTGCCCAACTCTTAGAAACTTATATACAGGGACTCTAATAGGGTACACCTCCTAGAGACATCTATTAAGTAATACTAAAACGTACATAATATTACCCACGGCCTCCTCGATTAATGCGAGACTGGCCTCTCTATACGGCTCGCTGCATTTTTAGTTCAAGGCGTTTTTTATAGTTTGTAGAGGCGCTACAGTACGTTGCGCTTGTTGCGTATTTACGTATTACAAGTTTGTCTTTTTTTATGTTTATTAGCTGGCTCTGTATACAAAATACAATACACGGCTTTGTTACATTAAGTACCTATAATTAAATAACATAAACTCCCAGATATTTTACTGCCGAGTCTTTAGGGTTCCAACAGATGTCACTGTTATTTACTCTTATTACTGGCAGTATAGTATGACGTTTCAAGGTGAACATTTTTGCTTGGCATTTTTGTGGATTAATTTTGATTCGCCATTTATGAAACCATTTGTTCGTAACGTTTACAGCGCTTTGTAGTTGTTCTATGGCGTTTTGGGGTGAATCACTCTGGGCTATTATGGCGGTATCATCATGCTTGAATTCTTATCCTGAATGTTCTATTGTTTAGGAAAGAGCTTATTATCTTTATTAGGTAGGTTGGTATGTTTAGTTGTATCATTTTATATAAGAGCCCTTCTTGCCATACCTTATCAAAAGCTCTTTCCAGATCCATGAAGATGATGGCAGTATACTTTTTTTCTTCAAACCCCTTTTCAATTGTCTCGGTGATTCGTAACAGTTGATGCGCTGTTGAATGAGCTTGTCGGAATCCGAATTGATGAGGAGGGATCACTTCTTTTTCCGATATGTCTTCTTGAAGCCGGGAGAGAATTGTCTTCTCAAGAAGTTTAGCTAGTGTTGATAGCAAGCTTATTGGTCTATAGCTGTCCGGGTCGTGCTTATTTTTCCCTGTTTTATAAATAGGGAGTATATCTGCTGTTCTCCAGTGAGCAGGAAAGTATCCTAATCTCATACATGCATTAAAGATTGACGCTAAATAAGCCATTGCCTTTTTTGTTAACTGTTTTAACATTTCGTTAGTTATTAAGTCAGGACCTGGAGACTTACGTTTGGGAAGGCATTTTATATAGTTCTTGAGTTCTGGGACGGAAACTGGAACTATTTCCTCACTAATTTGTGCTTGTAGATTAGCGACTCTATTTGTAACCTCGTTTAAGTGGTGGTCATCGTTATCTTCCGTATTAGGGGTGAATACCTGTTCAATATGTGTTGCTAGTAGTTCTGCTCTTTCCTCTTCAGTATTATAGCTTGCATTGTTCGATTTTAGTGGATATACAACATTAGGATGTCTCATTAGCCGTTTGGTAGCCCTCCACAAGGTGGGATCTGAGGGATGGATTTCCTCTAAATAACCATTATATCTTTGTATTCTTATTCTATCTAATTCCATCTTAATTATATGGTTTAGTCGATTGTATAAGGTTTTGAGATAAGGAAGTCTCAGTCTTTGCCACTCCCTTCTTGTTTTATTTTTTGTCTTAATCATTTCTAGTATATTATCTGGTGTTCTATTGTGTGGAGTGATACTCCTTCGTCTCCATGGTGTAGTTGTTTCTTTGACGCTTTCTTGTACAGCGGATGTGTATTGTCTTACTGCTTCATCTATGTTTTGGGGTTCATTCAAGGGTCCAGGACATTTCAGTTTTTGATTAAGAGTTGTTTGAAATGCCTTCCAATCAGTTTTTCCCTCAGCTATTTTCGGAATTGGCTGTATTGTCTGCGGTGTATCTTGAGCAGTTATAATTACAGGTAGATGATCTGAATCTAGTTCAGTTATTACCGTTTGCTTAATAGGATCTCTGAAATTTCTATGTAGGACCACATCTAAGATATCTGGTAGATGGTCCATTCTATAAGGAAAATAGGTATATTCACTTGGTGCTGATATTGTTATACCGTGATCAGTCATGATGTTGTGTAGCTTTATTCCAGCTGGGTTATTAGCACGACACCCCCATATTGTATTTTTTGCGTTTAAATCTCCGAGCAACAACGTTGGATCGTCGCTATTGAAGAGATTATCGATATCATGATCCAGCATCCGTTTATTTGGCTGTTTGTAGGCACAGATTAAGGTAACCGATTTATTGGTTTTCATTGGGACCTTTACAGCGATAGCCTCAATGTGTTCTATATCTAGTCCAGTCGTTGAAGGTAAAAATATGCTATTACCTCAGAATTCTTTGAACCTTGATCGATTGACGTGAAATTTGGTGAGTGGTTAGGGGATGGCTCAAGGAGCAAAAGTGACATAGCGCCGATATGCGCTTTTACCCTGAGAGTGGATGCCACCCCTTCTCGGGGGTAGAAATTGTTCACTCAAAATAACCCCGGAAATGGATAGAGGGACAAATTCTAAGTAAAAAATGTTCTATATAATTTTTCCGATAGATTGATATTTTTCGAGCTATTCGCGATTGAAGACTTAGATTTTTCGTGATAAAAATGCATGTTTTTGGACGGTTTTTCGCGAATAAGTCGAAAACTTCGCATTCTATCAAATAAGTTGCAATAAACAAAAATTAAGCTTAGAAAACGGCAAAGAGATTGGTTTTCTTATGAATGCTCTAGGTCTAAAATAAAAGAAGTTATGGCTCGTTGAGGGTGATTTTTTTTCCAACAACTTTGTTCGATGTAATCAACGTTAATTAACGAAAAACCGATGCATTTTTCGGGAAAAACTTATAGTACATTTTTTGTAGTGATTGAAAGGACCTTTAAAATGAGCACTGCTAAAAGTCGATTGCATTATAACTAAGCGAGTTACTTTGCGAAAACGGTGGGTCACTCGAATTTTTGAAAAAAAAATGAGTGCTAAAACCCCAGCCATTCCACCAGAATTGATATTAACCATTATCCCTTTACAATTACTTTACTTTAGTATTACTCATGTAATCCAAATTTTTTCGACATGCTCAGACTTTGCATATTCAAAAAATAAAGGGTTGAAGGGCTCGGGAGGGGTGGTCCTGCTAACATTTATATCTCCGTTATTCTTTTTCCTACAGAAATTAAAAAAAACTAAAATGTTCGTTAAGAAAAAATGCACATTTTTGTACTATATTATTTTTTACGGTTTTTTCTTTAGTTTTAGGTATTTTCAAAATAAGGAATTTTTTTAAGAAATTTGAAAAAAACGTTTTCCATTTTCATCATATTTTTTTCGAAAAATACGCATTATAACCCGCCCAAACTTTTGGATTACATAAGTAATACTAAAATAAAATAAATTTGTAAAGGGATAATGGTCAATATCAATTCTAGTGGAATGGCTGGGGTTTTATCGCTCATTTTTTTTTCAAAAATTCGAGTGGCCTACCGTTTTTGCATCGTAACTCGCTTAGTTATAATGCAATCGGATTTTAGCAGTGCTCATTTTAAAGGTCTTTTCAATCACTACAAAAAATGTTCTATAAGTTTTTCCCAAAAAATGCATCGGTTTTTCGTTAATTACTTCGTTGATTACTTCGAACCAAGTTGTTAAAAAAAAAATCTTCTTCAACGAGCCATAACTTCTTTTATTTTGGACCTAGAGCATTCATAAAAAACCCAATCTTTTTCCTGTTTTCTAAGCTTCATTTTTGGTTATTACAACTTATTTGATAGAACGCGAAGTTTTCGACTTATTCGCGAAAAACCATCCAAAAACATACATTTTTATCACGAAAAATTTAAGTTTTCAATCGCGAATAGCTCGAAAAATATTGATCTATCAAAAGAACTATATGGAACATTTTCTACTTAGAATTTGTCCTTCTATCCATTTCCGGGGTTATTTTGAGTGAACAATTTCTACCCCCGAGAAGGGGTGGCATCCACTCTCAGGGTAAAAGCGCACATCGGCGCTATGTCACTTTTGCTACTTGAGCCATCCCCTAACCACTCACCAAATTTCACGTCAATCGATCAAGGTTTAAAGAATTCGGAGCGGAAAACCTTCAACGACTGGACTAATCAGGAAGGTCTATTAGGTGGTGTGTTAGTTTCTTTTTTATTATTATAGCTACTCCACCAGAGGCAATTACTGCATCTCTATCATTTCGATGTACATGGTAGCCAGGGATTCTGAAGGGCTCAGTGCTTGTTAAGTGTGTCTCGGTTATACAGGCGATATCAACAGCATGTCGTGCAAGAAATTCAATAAAGATTGAGCATTGGTTTTTTAGTCCATTGGCGTTCCAATTGACTTACTGTTAAGTTAAGTATTACATGTACATTATTTGGATCCATTAGTTAGAAGAGATGGTTGTATTGTTGTTAAGAGTGGCATTAGTTTGTCCAAATGAGGAATGAGCAATTCAACTAATTTTTGTAATATGATGGTAATTAATTCCGTAGGTTCTAGGAGATTAGTAGATGATGTGTTGGGTTGGTGTGTATTTTGCTGGTGTAGTCTCAAGAGTGGGGGTTGGGTTTTCTTTGTTTCTTGTTCCGTTGTTACGGCTTGGGCATATGTTCTGTTTTGGGTTCGATAGCTACTGTTTCTGGTCTGATTTTGACTTATTTGGTTATAATAACTACATCCTTTGTAGTTTGCCGGATGTTTTTCTAGGCAGTTAACGCACTGAGGGTCTTCTCCGGGTTTCTTAGGGCAATTGTTATATAAGTGTTGGCCAGTACATTTTACGCAACGCGGTTGGGACTGGCAATAATTCCGAGTATGGCCGTATAACTGGCATTTTTTGCATTGGGGAATCTCTTTTGATTTCCTTCTTAATTCGACTTCTACTATACAGTAGTTGAGTTTTTCCAGACCGAGTATTTGTTTACCTTCTTGAGTATTACTGACGTCCACTGCGCACAGCGGGATTGGGTACCTGTTCTTATTGTATAATCTAGCGACCTTTATAACAGGAAATTTTAGATAATCGAGTTCGTTTTTAATTTCCGTTTCAGTTAACGATACGGGCACGTTGCGTATTATCACAGATAAATTGTTGTTCTCAGGGTCCTTGAACGTGTGATAATTTAACTTATTATCGGAGAAATGTTTTGTCATCGCCCGATAATCTTCTATGCTCGTAACATTAATTCGCAACTGGTTATTTTTGTGTACCGTCGTGAATTCACTTTTAGCATTTTCCTTGAGGTCAGCCAGTATTTCCTGATATCTGAGTTTGTCTGCATTGTGCAGATATATTGGAGGAATTTTTAACTTCTTCACATTTGGTTCCGGAGATTGCTGGTCATTCATTTCTGTTCTGGTATCCATATCGCTTATTGCAGCAGCATGTTTTCCTTGACAGATAATGTGCCTTTTCTATTTGATCGGTGGTTACAAAGAATTTATTTTTAAAGATTAAATTTTCTGGATTGAATAAATATTTTTTGTTGGGTTCAGTCAGAGGTGGTGTTAATTCGTCGCTGTTTCTTTTGTTGCTTGTTTGAGCCATTTTACGAGGGAACCCCTCCGCAGGGGTTCTCGGATAGTTAATAGTAGCCGGTGGATTAGTTTGTTTTGTATGTAGCAGTACTTACATTAATTTCCGACAGTAAAACAACATCGGTTGTCGCACGGGAAAAAATTATCACTTGCACTTTCTAGAGTTCAGAGCGGCAGTGCACGACCTTACAGTTCGAAAGTTAAAGCGATACTCTTTTTTTATTTTAAAAGCATACGTCCACGGCCTCCTGGATTAATATTAATGCTCGAGGTCGTGCCTACGCGACAGATAATTTATCAAAAATACAACAGATGATGTCAAAGTACGTTGACCTCAGAATTACAAAAATTATGCAAATGTGGCGGGCCGCGTAGAGACGTCAGTCTCGCATTAATCCAGGAGGCCGTGACATTACCCTACTAGCTTTGCTTGTTAACTTTATCTGTACTAATTAAAACTTCCACAAATACACTTACTTTATGTATTTATTTATTGAAAATTGTGTTAAATTTCAACAAAAACAATAAACTGATGTTTCATGGTGCACCTAACCTTTTAAACGTCAGATTTTGATATTTGAGCTAAAATACACAATAAATTCTTTTAAATTCTCACAATAGGTGGCTGTAGAAGGTCTTCCTTATGTGCAGGCCATAATGTGCTTGTACATTTAATATAGATGGTCATGACCCAACATGGTTTTAGAGCGAATATTTGAAAAGTTCCATAGAAATGTTAATGTCTTGAGGTACACACTGTCTTAAGATACCCACTTCTCCCCTACTTATGTCATTTTGAAATGTCATACTATTTTTACTAATATGCTAGTAAATAAAATATTGTATGCACTACGGGAGATATTCATGTTCTTTGCGTTCGGTACCATGCCAACCTCAAGGAAAAAACATATTCATATCTCCCTTAATGCATAAATATCTATTACTTTGGAACTTGTGATGCGGGAGTTAAAAAAATTGCATACAGGGAATTTATTTTAATAGTTAACATAAGCGTTTCGTTTCTATGCCACCATTTAATCATACAGGTCATTGTATAGTTACAAATGAGACCAATAGATTAGAGCGTGTATTTTACGAGTTAACATAGGAATTATTACTTGTCAAAAAGACAATTAAAAGTTATCCTAATGTATACCACTGAAGAAAAGATACAACACACAAGTTGTTCTTACGTATTTACGTTTTAGTTGCATGCCTACATTCCGGTAACAAAATTAAAGCATCTTATTAGCAAGTACTTAATTCAAATTCGTATGTTAACTCGTAAAATAAACGCTCTAATCTATTGATCTCATTGGTAACTATGGAAGTGGCCTGTATGATTAAATGCTGGCATAGAAAAGAAACTGCTATGTTAACCGTTAAAATAAATTCACTGTATATACGTCAGGACGAATGTGCCATTTAATTCCACGTGTGGTTAATAATATAATAATAATAAACTTCACCCTGTGGATTAAATGGTATACTTTAATCCTTTGGTATATAATGTACTATTGTTTGTTTGCTCTTTTATAGTATTTAACCATATAACAACAAGGGATTAAAACAGAGCAGGAAACTTAAGTCCCACTCCGTACGGGTACATGATTCAACCTTTCTCCTTCACGAATGAAACTCTATTTCAATGTTTTTTATATAAATAACTATTGTTTTTGGGTTTTCTGGATAATAAAAGTTATACAAAACGTCTGCGTTTTCTTCATTTAGGTCCGTTCTAATAAAATACCAGCATGTAAAATCAGGCTTTTATACATACAAGTATATGAAAATCGTTCTGGTAATTTTACGAATACTGAATACTTTATTCCTCTCGTGAGGGCTCATGAAGGCCAATCCAACATTTTAGTAATAAGATCTTTTACTCAAAATTTTACGGAAAATATTGCCACTTGCAGTTTTTCGGCCATCTTAGATACACCCTGTATATTAAGTTTGTATTGTAATTATAAATTATTACAAAGTTTACCTGTACACGTTTTGTAAACTAATAATTTGACAGTATTATAGCGGGCTTTAAGATGTATAATTCCATATTTCTACATTTATCTAGTGGGCCACGTTCTTTTTAAACCGAAATGCATTATCAAATGTTAGCTATACTGCCTTAACTTCCGATAACATCTAAGTCCTCTAGGTAGGGCTCTTTACTGTAGATACTATTATCACTGTTTCACGGTAATACAATGTCAATACATTTTTAATCCGCAATCGGCATTATAAGTGTTTGCAAATTATATTGAGCTGATGCAATCGTTAGATTGCATTTTAGCGATACTTTTTATCTCTTGGAAAACACTTGTGTACTTAGGCTAAAAAAGCTACATAATAAAATTTCAAAAAAACTCAAATTTCATCTACTTAATATGTCAATTCTGAGAAAACAGTTATTTTTAGTTTGTCGAAAAGATAAACTACCATATGACAAACGGCATGGTATCTTCTAGTAGAAGTCATCGCAAAGCCAATTTCAATGGGAACACAGACACCTTCTCTTCCTGCATGGTTCTGGATAAATGAGCCAGTTTCATAAAACTTTCCGTTAAGCTCCCTCATGAGCTTCTCTTATAGCGGTGTAAGTGTGGCTCTTCGAGTCATTTACTTTCCTTTCTATATTGTACCCTGGATCACTCTCAAAAATGTTTTTCTTTGCATAATTATATTAATTTGTTTAAGCTTTGTGTATTCGTAATCTTCTTCTGCCTTTTTACCCTATCACATGTCTCCAGCGCCTGCGATTGTCTATAATTTATATCCACCTGAAGAACAATCGAGCTAACTTGAACGTTTTCACAAACTTTCAAAAATATAGTTATCAACCTGTTTCATTTCTTTTTCAAAGTTCGGGTTTATTTATAAATATAAATTCAGTGCCAGACATTTTTCAATATACTTTTAGCATCATTTGCAATCCAATCCCGAGACCCATTTTGATCTTGTTGCGAGGCTGATTGTCTTATGCTGATTTTCCTGGTGGTAGTCAAATAAACGGATAGAAATTATACTAGCAACTTCCTTTATTGTTCACTAGGTGTTGAAGCGATAAAATAAATAGGAAAAATTAAGTAACTTTGGAATGTTACGAGGTGAAACAATATAAAAATCAAGAAGGTGTAAAGTGAATGTGCTTATTGGTGCGTATAAGACTTCTTTCACATAGAAAACTTGGCTATAGATACAGGAAAGACGATTAAGACATGTGAAGAATGTATAGGTGTTTCGTGATAGATAAATCATGTGTTTCATAATATGCTTTCTCCATCCAGCCTCTTCAAGTGTTAATTGCAATATACAATCAAACGTAAATTATTGGATCTTTTAAGGACTGAGTTTGTGTGATTTTACCTTTGATTACCTTTATTTGATAATCCCGAATTTATTAAGAATGCTGTATCAAATTTTTCTCATTAGTCCACGTATGTACTCGAATTTCATCATCTGCACTTTGGTATAGAAATTGAAACATTGCTATTAAATACAATCCACTCAACTGCATTTTCTAAGATGTACAAATATAAATATACTGCACAGAGAATGGATAATAGAAGAATACATTCCTCAAGTAGTGAGCTCAGGGAATAATTTCAAAGCCAAAACATCTGTAAAAATATGTCAACGTCCCTACTAATACTGAAACAATAAAATAAAAAAACTTCGTAATGCGAATTACATCAATTTTCAAATAAAAAAGCGTTACCGGCGGTAGGATTCGAACTTCAACGCCTGCGAATGCCATTTCAACGCTTGGCACTAGACCGACCGTTCGTCGCACGTGGTCACGCTACGATGCAGCTGCATTAAACACAACGCAGTTATTCGTTTTCCTTTTTTTTTGTATCTTTTGCAACATTACTCTGTATCTGTTGGCCCCATTTTCGTCAAGGATAAAGCCTGAACTATGTTCAAATTATTCTTTTTATCTATTCCTCAAATAAAGCAAAAATAATCAACATTATATTTTTTTAAGGTGTTCACCCTGCATATGTTGGCTTTAAAATATACTCTTTTTTCTTCAAGGGTAAAATCATAAGATATGTGTAAAATATTACTTTCATTTAAGTAATAGTTCACGAGTTAGCGCAAAAAAAGACAAAATTTATTTTTTAAGATGCACACTCTGCATATGTATATTTTACCGAAATTTTCTCGATTTAATTCCAAGAAAGCGTGTAATCGGCATACAAAGTATCGTCTTTCTCCAACAACTAGTTTTTGAGTTATACCGACGGCAGACAGGCAGAGAGACAGACAGACAGGCAGGCACACAGACAGACGGAATTCAGAAAACCTATTTTCGTCTTCTAGGGACCCTGAAACGTGAAGATATGAAGAAATCTTTAAAGGTGATTTTTTCGCCATTACAATACTTCCTTCGTCTTTACGCGAGAAGTAAAAATGCTCTAAAAATGAAGCTGCAGAATAAATAAACAAAAACTATGAAAACGTTACAAATTTGTAAAAATTAGAAGAAATGTTCTCCGTTTGGCTTTATAAGTTGCATTTTACCTCGAATTTGTTTAGAGAAAATACAGGTTTTTAATTAAACTTATTTTAAGTAATTATATCCGTCTTATTAAATTACTTACGTTAAGTGCTGATATGAGTTCCTCCTATGTTTGATAAAACCAGCTTATCATTTTATCTCTAATATGCGCTATAAAATTAAAGGAGTGATATGTTGTAAGTAATTGCAATCGATACTACATTGTATAAACTGAAAGTAGATTTCGTAATGCTACAAAATTTACTACAAATCTGTTCTGCGAGAGAAGATCTGTGAAGTGAGTATTGATATTCTTAAAATCTCCTTGTGAAATATATTTTTACTGTTTATTTTTTAGAGCATAGTTACAGCACATTTGGTCATCCTCCTCAATAAGGCGTACTTCGCTTGCATATTGTTTATCCAGTATTTTCTTTTCCTGAAGAGTGAAGCAAAATTTCAGCCAAAGATGCAAACTACACAAGAATCTTTCCCCGGACAGCCTGAACTGATGGTAAGTGTTACAAGAATCCCTATTGAAACTATTATATAGATCACTATCCATTACATTAGCAATTTTATAATTTTGAAGATAAAATATTGGAAAATTGTCAAAAGTTACAGTTGCCTCACCAAAGTATGCTCTATGGCGTGGGCTGTTATGATTTTTCGCGAAAACCCAAAACGTAAATTTTTCAAACTCATCCGTTTGAATTAAAAGCTTTGCAGCTCTGAGAGAATCAAAAATATTTTAAAAATGTATTATAGAGGTAAACACAGTCCTGTTAAAAAAGTCTATTGACATCAAACTAAAATGATTATTATAAATTCAAATATAACCATTTCTAATAATTTATTTTCCACTAGGTATACACCTAAGTAAGGCAGCACATTGGCCATCCTTCTCAAAAAGGCATATCGGTTGCACATTCATTATCTACTATTTTGTTTCTCTGAAGAGTGAAGCAATATTTCGGCCAAATATGCAAACTCCACAGAATTCCTTCCTCGGGCAGCCCGAACTGAAGGTAAGTGTTACAAGAATCCCTATTGAAACTATTTATAGATCGGTACCTGCTACTTTAGCAATTTTATAATATTGAAGATAAAATATGTAAAAGATGTCAAAAATTAGAATTACCTCACCAAAGTATGAAAATTAAGGATTACCATAAATTTTAAATAAAATGTCAATAGCAATTTGGAAATGAATGTATGTGTATTTTTTGACACTTTTAATTGTCAAATTCCTGTTGCAGGATTATAAATAATTGTCCTCTTTTAATAAAAACCTAGATTAGCTAAAACTTTATTGATACGCTTATTTTTCGTGGTTCGATGGTTCATGATATGATATGCTTACCGCTGTGCACAATTTTCCTGTTTTATATAATTTTAAGCAAAGCATTCCAGTATTCTAAAAGCATTCCGTTCTCCATTCGTTATGCATGCAGTGTGTGTAATGGCATACGCAACATAGGTAAACGCCAATGGTACATTTTGATAAGGCTCAATTTTGCCATTGTATAGCCTGTGCTGTGTAGCGACTCTTTGACGGATCTGTGTCTTTGCGTGCACAAAATGCATCCATCACATCGTCACAGACTCATCAAGTTTGGCTATACTCGTATTACAGTGAGGTTTAATTTTGCTTTAACAAAAATTAACGGATTTTCCTATGTTGCATATGCAGTCAGACACAGTGTAAAGTACTTATCTTTTAATCCTATTAATCCTATTTGGCGTGCCAAGCGCAAATTATAAAGTGGTAATGTTTCCCCGTTGACACTGTTTCCTTTATTAAAAATATTTTCCAAAGTAAGAGTTAAGAACTTCGGCGTTTTGCATATAATATTGTAGTCTCAAAAGAATGGGACACTGCCTTGGTGCATACCGTTCTCATAAAAATATTTGTATACAGATAGCGACAAATATAATTTAGTAAAAAATGTTCACTTAGGAATTTACGCGGCGCCCGAGAACTGACATTTATTTTTTCACAACTTATAAACTACTGGCTGGATCAAGTTCAAATTGATATGATATGGTTTCATTATTTTCTCAAATTCTTATGTAATTGGATAAGTTATACATATAGAATGATAGCTACCCTACTTGCACTTGCGTGATATTTTTGCCTCCACACTTTTCGTATCGCAGATACCACGTTTTAATAGATATTTTCATTTCGCATAAAAATGTGTGCAAGCAGGAATATGTATACCAAAAATAAAAATAAAAGATAACTAAAATTTGACCATTCATCTGTTACCCTAACGGTAAGTGAAACAATTATCACTAAAGAAGAAACACCATCAGTGACTAATAAAATAACAAACTGATGTAACTTTAATAAGAAACAAAAATAAAGTTAAATACACCCTTCAAAACAACTGAACAGCTCGACATGTTAATTTGCAACAAGCGGCATGAAATAATACCGGTCTGGGACTTTAGGACGTTGCTACACGGTGTGATAATCCGATTCATCTTCCTTGTATAAGGGGCAGATTGCTTATCTTTCCGGCATTGTAACATATACAGATCGATCAGAAATAAAATGTATGGTAGGATCCTATGAAAAATATGACCACTGTCTACATTGCACTTTAGACAATTTGAACATTTGAACTACAATGAATTGTATTATTAGTTCATGTGACTTTAACACAGTCAAATAAGCTACACAAACATGCAAAAATATGTAGTTTAAACTAAATTTATAGAATAAAATGATCGGTAACATTAAGCTAACATGTGGATAAGTTAAACAAGACTTCCAAAATGAATTTTAAACTTCAAAACAATTTGACAGTTCTATTTCAACAAAAATCATGCTACAAATAATGCCAGTTTTATTGTTTTCAATGGCTCCTGCCTTCAAGTTTATTTTTTATCTCTCTGTATTTGGTAGAATAATTGTGTTACAGTACAAAAAGTGCCATCAATGAACCAGTGCTGTGATTCCATTAAGATCTAATAACAAACACAAAGAATGGTCTAAACAATGTATTGCAGTAACAAAAATAACTACAATAACAACACAAACACATCACAAAAAAATCCCAGGAAAAGTCTCCGAAAAAGATCTCCAAAATGTCTCGCAGTCAGTTCCATATTCTATGCTATCGAGAGATAAAAAAACTGGTCCTCAGTGTGCTGTGGATATTCAAACGTATGAATAATATGTTGGTGGCACTGTAAGTCTATGTCAAATTCGAGGTTAACAGGTTAGGTTTTGTGTCAAAACTGACGGAAATTCTAACGTTATAACCTCCAATTTGACATAGACTTACAGTGCCACCAACATATTATTCATACGTTTTAATTTCCACAGCAGACTGAGGACCAGTTTTTTTTAATCTCTTGATGTAAGTACACAAACGATTAGTATTTATATAGAAGATTTTAGTTAATCAACTAATTTGATAGTTTCTAAAGATATAATTAATACTAATACTAATTCGTTGAGTACCACATTAGATATCTGAAATATAAGAAAGAGACCACGTTGCGCCTAAAAAATGTAATCAGTAAAACATTAATTTATAAGAATAGTATATAAAAATACAAGTTGCAGAAGGCATATATTCAAGCACGAATTTGAAATTCCGAAACGACCCGCGCAGTGGGGAGTTGACGAACAAATGAGTGCTTGAAGAACCTTCTGCAATGAGTGTTTTATACTATTTTTTCTATTTGGCCGCTTTATACCATTTTATAAATTAAAAAATAAAAATGTTTTCTATTTTGAGGTTATATGACGTCATTTGGGTGCTAGAATAACTTCATTCTAGAATGAAGTTATTCTAGCACCCGAATGACGTCATTGAGTGCTACTTATTCTAACACTTAAATGACGTCATTCGGGTGCGAGAAATATTGAAAAATATGCCTAAATATTCAAACGAAATCATGTTTGCTGCCGGTATTGGAGAATATCTATTTTGCGCATTACACAAAATTATGAAATAAAAAGTTTATATTTTGTTTATTCACTATAAATCCTCCATTTTAGAAAAGTTGTTTTGTGTGATTGGACATTTGAAATTTTATTAATAGTATAATACATCTTAATAATATTAATTTTCGTGGGTTTTGTTTATTCAAGTGGCTTGCGAGTTTAAAATATTCAGGGGTTTAAATAGCGATTTAAGTAAACACCGCAGCAAAGTATACACATAATCTTGTCTTTTGGACACTCTGTAGGATTACACAATAATTTATAATAAATGCTGATGAAAAACCAGAGATTCGTAAACCGATCCTTGGCCAGAATATATAATTTACAAACAGCTATAGTTTCAATCTAAATAGGTAAATTCTAACTCATGTTCACTTCATATAGGCATATGAGGCCCGCAGGTTGTCCAGTTTATAATAATTCTAAAAATGTATTAGTTACGTTAGAAAACAATAAGACTACATTTATACAGAGTGTAGCAGCTAAGGATAAGTGAATATCTCGATTATTCGAGGAAGTGGAAAAAAATTATTATTAGTAAAGTTTATCGGGGCTAACGTAGCTATCAGCATCAGTTACCAATAAGTCAGTTCCACTTCCTATTTTGCAAGAGATGATACCAATTTTTATTTTTCAATGACATGGCCCATTTTAATTTCGTTTATCTTGTTGAGAATTTTCAACCGTCTTAAATTATTACACCCTTAACACGTAAAATACTGTCAGGAAGAGTGGGCCGTGAAACCTAGATGTCAGTGTTTTTATGGTTTATTAACTTGTTAACTTGTTATTATTAACTGAGAAGCAAGAAAATGGAGATATATTTTAGGAGGACGAGATATATATCATTTGACTCAGCTTACAGAGTAGATTCCAAAAATATATAGAAACCGGAAATCGGATTTCTTTTCCGAGGTCGACTTCCGGTCAATTTTTTTAAAACTTTTAACGTTTTCCTTTTTAGCTCCTGCAGTTTTTGAGATATTTAGCTCAAATTTGAAATACAGGTTACGCTGCAGGGCTTACATCATTGAGCATATCAAATGGTTGTGAGAATCTACAGGGAGATATTTTTTCAGGGGTCATGCTTCCTTTTCTCCCCCTGAACTTTTTTGCGGTGCTCCGCTGTTAGATTCTAAAATACAAATTGAGTTTTCTGTTTTGTTTAGAATCGTTTTGTTCTCTTGCAGTTTTTTCGTATCTGCAACCGTTATCGAGAAAAAAAAGTATAAAAACGATTTTCTGTAATTTGCTAGACGAAATTTAAATCTTTAAAATGGTTTTAAACGTTAATTATGTGCTAATAAGTACACGGTAACAATTTATAGATTAGTTCAGGCACATCAGTTTTGAGTCATTATAATTTTTACCGCTACAATAACTTTACAACACATACGAGGGCTGTTCAACATGTTATCTACTTGAAATAAAAATGAATTTAATGAAATTAAATATTTTTTGCCACTTGTTATTATTAACTGAGAAGCAAGAAAATGGAGATATATTTTAGGAGGACGAGATATATATAATTCGACTCAGCTTGAAGAGTAGATTCCAAAAATGTATAGAAACCGGAAATCGGATTTCTTTTCCGAGGTCGACTTCCGGTCAATTTTTTTAACTTGTAATTTACTTCTGTTTGTTTCAGTCCAGCAGGTTTATTTTTATAGAAGTCGTATACTTGTGATAGTACGTAATATAATTTTAATAATGAATAGGGCTTTTGTTACTGTTTTTTTAAATTAATAAGTTTTGAACACAAAATTATAATATATCAAGTATGTCTAGATGTTGGTTGTCCACAGCAATTTCTTCGTATTTTCAATTAACAGTGAAAATAAAATTTCACAAACCTATCTAAATAGTGGTTTTTAAGTTTTTTTCGAAAGATATTATTATGTAAGGGCATGAGAATTTAATATGGTTCAATAGGGAAAAAGCTAAGCTACATTAAAATTTATCATGCTATTTGAAAAACAAAAGATATCATTTCCTGCAAAACCAAAAGTGAAAGTATTGATAGCTACGTTAATCCTGATGAACTTTGCTAACAATCGTATTTTCCTGCTTCCTCGAATAATCGATATATTCGCTTGGCACTAATTAGCTGTTCCACCCTATATACTATAAACAAAACTTTGAAAAAACTTAGTTCCATTGTATAACGTATTCATAAATAATGACTATTTTAAGAGATAGAATGTTCATCACGGTGCAGCAGAAAGTCTACCTCCCGTAAAACAATTTAGATACCAGCATCGATTTAATTTTTAGCTTTTTGTGTAAAGTTGTCGAAAGAACAAACTATTACAATTATTTATTCAAAAACGTTAATATAATTATATCATGTATATGTAATACTGTGAAAACTGAGTAGCAAGGCAAACTACAGTGACTAATTACAGTGTGGCCATACGATTATTTGCCGCCATATTTTTGCCAACGTCAAAATAAGCTTGTGCGGGAAACCATGGTGATATAATAAAAAGAATAACATTTTTAACGGTGTAAGCAACATTTGTTAACATAAACTTACTAAAATCAAAATTATTACTTAGTTAAAATTTAGTGTGCATTATTACTTTATTTTTGTGTATAAAATCATTATCATCAATAATATAACTACATCTATTTTGACACTAAAACCGTGTTCAGTAACTAAACTACATTTGATCAATTAGAAAATGCCAGTGTCTTATTTTGACATTAGTATCTTTTTGTAAATAAACATTCTGTATACTGTTAAAAATGACAATAGCTTGGAAAACTAATGGCGGATTTTGAGTTCATCCAATAGAAAACATCACCACGTATGGCCACACTGTAAAAACTCGAAAATTAAAACTGCTACCTCGAATTTATTCTTTGAACTTTATTCAGTATTAAAATCTGCAACTTTTTCCCAATTTAACTGATCGCGTATCTCTATCCCGATGGCGAGCCTCCAAATTGAGTAACCTTGTATTTGCAATAATCGTTTGCAGATCCAATTTTGCTGACTGTTTTTGGGTGATTTTTTTCGGGGACTTTTCCTTTCCCACCACGAATGTGTGCTATAAGCATTTGGTTATTAAACAATTGTAATATAATTATGTATTTAGAAATCAGCCACATTAACACCACCAACCAATTGACTTGAATAAACAAAGAAAAACGCAATAAAAAATAGGAAAAATAAGATTAGTTATTACTGTACCTATATTCTAATGATCTAAGTTTTACGTATACTGCATCTGCAAAAAAGACAGAAGTATCTTTATTGCTAAAAGTAGAACAGTCGTGACTATAGCGGCCATTTTGTTTTTAATTGGGTCAAGTAAAATGATCGATTAAATTGATTGAACCAATTAAACCGCTAATTAAACCGAGAATCAAATGCTCTAATTAAACCGCGTATTCGCGGATTGACCTAATTAATTTTGATATGTGCTACTGATTAAATTACGCACTAGCTTCTGATTAAATTACGATGCGGCCATTTTATTTTCGCGCGAATATTTGAATTCGAACTTCCCGGGTGTCGGCCATCTTGGCTTTCTCGCATTTATTTAATTTAAAAAAGCTTTTTGCGTCGGCCCCCAGTGGGATCTGAACCAGCGACCTCAGTATTACGGGTCTAAGGGCTAATCACCTGAGCTACCCAGACAGCGTACCTGAATGCGATTAAAACTTCAACAGTTGCGTACCGTTTAGACGTCGAGCTCCCTTGTTGTAAACAAACTATTTTTTGAGAAATATTATTTATAAGAATGGAATTGCATAGCCTGTGGTGTTAAATGAGGTGTAGTAATTTTAAAAAACTGCTTTTGCAATTGGGTTTGCCATAATTAATTATTTTATCTTTATAATATGAGTGACGCGCATGAGTGGATTAACGATATTTCCATTGTCCCAACAGAGATTCTCATTGTCCCAACCTAATATATAGATGGAAATTTCCGATCGGTCGGCGATAAGAGATAAAGGCAGATCGTAAATATAAAACGAGTTACAAATTTGATTTTAATATATTCCTGAAATACTAAGTATGAAAAGGTCTCATATAATATTATTAAATTATTTATAAAACTGCTATTATCCATTTTTCCTATTTGAAATGCTAGAATATGACTAATTTTATGCTGCTATGCGTAATTACAAAAGACATTATAGCCTCGAGGAGGGCTTTTCTATTTGTCATCCTCAATTGGCCTAACAGGTCGTTGCCTGTCGGCGTTTAGCTCTTTGTTCGTTTAAACATCCTTGGAGACGATTTTGCATTGTGCGTCACGGAATACGATAACATGAACAAGAAGATAATACGTATTGCTTGTGTAAGAAAGAGATAAACATAGTAGCAAATATTCGAGAAGGCTTGACTCTTAATTTAATTATGACATTTGTCAAGGATAAACATGCCTACTAATATAATTTTTGTATGGCTATCTCTTTCTTACTCAAGCAATACGTATTATCTTCTTGCTCATGTTATCTCATTGCTGTTATATATAATTATGGCCCAGCAGTATATCCAAACGTGCACTTTTTCAAATTTTTGAGAACTCATGCTAGTTCAGTTTCAAATTCTCTACAAAAACAGTATTTGGCGTGGATAGGCATCGATATGATATCTTAATAATTTTCAAACTACGTAACTCTAACTTGTTGCAATTTTAGTAAGATTTGAATAAAAACACAATTTCGCTGAAAAAGTTCTAACCAAAAACGACAAAAACAATATTTTTATACAAC
Source organism: Agriotes lineatus (assembly GCA_940337035.1). Taxonomy (NCBI): domain Eukaryota; kingdom Metazoa; phylum Arthropoda; class Insecta; order Coleoptera; family Elateridae; genus Agriotes; species Agriotes lineatus. The sequence continues at coordinate 57,889,423 of OW679196.1, forward strand.
TTTCATTCAAAAATCTTCCAACACAAGCATTTCTAGAAGCAAAATTGCCGTAACGTAGACTCGCTGTGCATTTTATTACAAAAATTCTTATACTTTTGATGAAAATATATGCATGTTGACCACAAATTAACATAAATTTGAAATAAAAACACGCACTTTCGCTGAAAAATGTTCTGTTCCACATAATCTCACATAAATTTTTACAAAAACTGACATTATGTCACTTGAAATTATACAAAAAACGACATTTTTACTCAACACACGACGAAAATTGAACAAAAATCACGCATTACACATCATCTCACATAAATTTTTACAAAATCGACATCATGTTACATAAACTATGCATAATTTTGCAAATGTTTTACACTTTTTTATAAAATGCATCGCTCAAAATTAAAAGAAATCGCAATTTCGTTGAAAAAATCTACTACCACAATAATTTCGATAAACAAAATTCAAAAATTCTTGTAGTTTTGATGGAAATAAATGTATGTTGACCACAAATTAACATAATTTTTTAATAAAAACGCGCAATTTCGTTGAAAAAATGTTCTGACACCATCAAAACACGCAATTTCATTGAAAAATCTTCTACCACAAGCATCTCGATAAGCAAAATTTCAGTTACGTAGGCTCATTGGTCATTTTTATTACGAAAATTAACTCAAAATTGAACAAAAATCACACAATTACACACCATCTCACATAAATTTTTACAAAAATCGACATCATGTCACAGAAATTATACAAAAAATGACATTTTAATTCAACACACGATGAAAATTTTATAAAAATCACCCAATTACATATCATATCACCTAAATTTTTACAAAAACTGACATCATATCACTTAAAATTATACAAAATATATGTATGTTGACCACAAATTAACATAAATTTGAGTAAAAACACGTAATTTCGTTGAAAAAATGTTCTGACCCTGTACAAATTTCTAAACTGGGTTTGATATATATTTATCGAAAGACTTGACCCTCAGCTACCATTTTATTATTTGTCGTGATTCGTCATCGCTGAATTTTACAAGAGCCATCCTGTCTGCGATGTGACGCACGCAGTGTTTCCATACCTTTTTATTTATAAATGGTAGCTGAGGGTCAAGTCTTTCGATAAATATATATCAAACCCAGTTTAGAAATGTGTACAGGGTCAGAACATTTTTTCAACGAAATTACGTGTTTTTACTCAAATTTATGTTAATTTGTGGTCAACATACATATATTTTGTATAATTTTAAGTGATATGATGTCAGTTTTAGTAAAAATTTAGGTGATATGATATGTAATTGGGTGATTTTTATAAAATTTTCATCGTGTGTTGAATTAAAATGTCATTTTTTGTATAATTTCTGTGACATGATGTCGATTTTTGTAAAAATTTATGTGAGATGGTGTGTAATTGTGTGATTTTTGTTCAATTTTGAGTTAATTTTCGTAATAAAAATGACCAATGAGCCTACGTAACTGAAATTTTGCTTATCGAGATGCTTGTGGTAGAAGATTTTTCAATGAAATTGCGTGTTTTGATGGTGTCAGAACATTTTTTCAACGAAATTGCGCGTTTTTATTAAAAAATTATGTTAATTTGTGGTCAACATACATTTATTTCCATCAAAACTACAAGAATTTTTGAATTTTGTTTATCGAAATGATTGTGGTAGTAGATTTTTTCAACGAAATTGCGATTTCTTTTAATTTTGAGCGATGCATTTTATAAAAAAGTGTAAAACATTTGCAAAATTATGCATAGTTTATGTAACATGATGTCGATTTTGTAAAAATTTATGTGAGATGATGTGTAATGCGTGATTTTTGTTCAATTTTCGTCGTGTGTTGAGTAAAAATGTCGTTTTTTGTATAATTTCAAGTGACATAATGTCAGTTTTTGTAAAAATTTATGTGAGATTATGTGGAACAGAACATTTTTCAGCGAAAGTGCGTGTTTTTATTTCAAATTTATGTTAATTTGTGGTCAACATGCATATATTTTCATCAAAAGTATAAGAATTTTTGTAATAAAATGCACAGCGAGTCTACGTTACGGCAATTTTGCTTCTAGAAATGCTTGTGTTGGAAGATTTTTGAATGAAAGTTGTATAAAAGTATTGTTTTTGTCGTTTTTGGTTAGAACTTTTTCAGCGAAATTGTGTTTTTATTCAAATCTTACTAAAATTGCAACAAGTTAGCGTTACGTAGTTTGAAAATTATTAAGATATCATATCGATGCCTATCCACGCCAAATACTGTTTTTGTAGAGAATTTGAAACTGAACTAGCATGAGTTCTCAAAAATTTGAAAAAGTGCACGTTTGGATATACTGCTGGGCCATAATTATATATAACAGCAATGAGATAACATGAGCAAGAAGATAATACGTATTGCTTGAGTAAGAAAGAGATAGCCATACAAAAATTATATTAGTAGGCATGTTTATCCTTGACAAATGTCATAATTAAATTAAGAGTCAAGCCTTCTCGAATATTTGCTACTATGTTTATCTCTTTCTTACACAAGCAATACGTATTATCTTCTTGTTCGTGTTATCGTATTCCGTGACGCACAATGCAAAATCGTCTCCAAGGATGTTTAAACGAACAAAGAGCTGAACGCCGACAGGCAACGACCTGTTAGGCCAATTGAGGATGACAAATAGAAAAGCCCTCCTCGATGCTATAATGTCTTTTGTAATTACGCATAGCAGCATAAAATTAGTCATATTCTAGCATTTCAAATAGGAAAAATGGATAATAGCAGTTTTATAAATAATTTAATAATATTATATGAGACCTTTTCATACTTAGTATTTCAGAAATATATTAAAATCAAATTTGTAACTCGTTTTATATTTACGATCTGCCTTTATCTCTTATCGCCGACCGATCGGAAATTTCCATCTATATATTAGGTTGGGACAATGAAAATCTCTGTTGGGACAATGGAAATATCGTTAATCCACTCATGCGCGTCACTCATATTATAAAGATAAAATAATTAATTATGGCAAACCCAATTGCAAAAGCAGTTTTTTAGAATTACTACACCTCGTTTAACACCACAGGCTATGCAATTCCATTCTTATAAATAATATTTCTCAAAAAATAGTTTGTTTACAACAAGGGAGCTCGACGTCTAAACGGTACGCAACTGTTGAAATTTTAATCGCATTCAGGTACGCTGTCTGGGTAGCTCAGGTGATTAGCCCTTAGACTCGTAATACTGTGGTGGCTGGTTCAGATCCCACTGGGGGCCGACGCAAAAAGCTTTTTTAAATTAAATAAATGCGAGATGGCCGACACCCGGGTAGTTTAAATTCAAAAATGGGAATTTAGAAAAAAAAATCTGAAAAATTTCAAATTCAAACTGACAGCCGCAAGAAGTGCGCGCGCAGAAAACAAAGATGGCCGACACCTCAAAAAGTTTAAATTCAAAAAAATGAACTTAGAAAAAAATCTGAAAAATTTCAAATTCAAATATTCGCGCGAAAATAAAATGGCCGCCGCGTAATTTAATCAGAAGCTAGTGCGTAATTTAATCAGTAGCAAATATCAAAATTAATTAGGTCAATCCGCGAATTTGCGGTTTAATTAGAGCATTTGATTCGCGGTTTACATAGCGGTTTAATTGGTTCAATCAATTTAATCGATCGTTTTAATTGACCCAATTAAAAAGAAAATGGCCGCTATAGTCACGACTGTTCTACTGCTAAATTCAGATTAGGGTATGTTTGCATTAAGCCAACAAGTCAAACAAAAAAAATAATTTTAGAAACTATTATTGGGTTTTTAGACTTCATACATATTTGTGAGACAAGAACTACGCTCTTAAAATATCATTTTAGTGGCTACGCTGATAAATAACCAAATCTAAAGTATACAGATATTTAACAGTGTCTACTGTAAAGTTGAATATCTTTACCTATTCTCTTATTGCATGAGACAACAGAATTGGCGCAATCTGCATATTTTGTCTCCCTTGTAAATAGATGTAATCTAGTTCTAGAGTGCAGTTTTTTGCTTGTAGTCAACCTCAACATGCAAAAAATGGTGGTAAGATTGAGTTGTATTACACCTACTTACAGAAAATAGGACGAAATCACTCAGACTTTATTTTTGACCGTCTAATATGCAACACATACCAAAAATTATAAAGACACACAAAAACTTACTAATAAATATCTATTTCTTTGAAAAAGCAAAGTTATCGGCCTTGCCACTAAAAAGTTTACTGACACCCGTGTTTCATCCACTAACAGTTCACCGATAATATCCAATATCATCTCAAAAAATACGCATAAGTCAAGTATGGAGTATAAATACCGAATGTCATCCAAATAGATGCAGGCTCTGTATGGTTATAAGCAAAATTAATTTTTATAGAATCTTTGAATCTGAATACAGGCTTAGCGAAACACATTTGAATATAGCTAAGTTGATTTAATGCGTCTTATTTTGGGGCCAGAAATCTGGAGTTAAGCTATCTCCACATATTTTAGAAACATCTTCTTTCTTTTGTTAGTGATTTGCAATCCATTCTTAGATATAGGCTTCCCAGTGCTTGTTTCGTATTTCTTGCTTCTGCGCCAGTTGGTGCTGGTTGGTATCTTCTTCCAGTCTTTTCTTTTATATCATTCAACCAGCGTCTTTGGTTTCATTGTAACATATGTTTTATTCATCTAGTACTTTATTGACGTGCAACATGCCCGGCCCAGCTCCACTTTTGTCTTGCAATGTACTCCAAGACAACTACCGTTATTCTTATTCTGATCTTTTCGTTTATAATACAGGCTTATGCCTAGCGTCATCGTTCTTGCCCTTTGAGTTGTTCTGAATTTCTTAGAAAATCGTACGACACTCATTAATGACCAATAAAAAAATTAGTTCACGAGTCGTAACCAAGACAACAACAAAATTTCTTGGAAATTTTTTGTAGGTAGACATTACTTCTTTTTAGGGTTTGTGTCATTACGATTTTCTTACCGAATCTGCATTCGAGCATTAATCCATATCCAGAAATTCTTTTCGTGCATTCCAACAACGTCAAAATTAATAAGATGTTATTGGAACGCACTCAAAAAAAAATCCGGAAAGAATTAATGCTCTTATGAGATTATATGTTCTCGAATTTGGCTTTGCGATATGGTCTCCCTATTTCGAAAAGGACATTACCCTACTGGAAAATGTACAGCGAAGAGCAACAAAACTCCCAGTCGGCCTCCACCATTTACCTTATGAAGAAAGGCTTAATAGGCTCAACCTAACGCCCCTGAAGTGTAGACGTGAACGTGGTGACCTAATTGAAACATACAAGATTCTAGCTGGTCAGTATAATTGCAGTGGTTTAAGTGAAATGTTTACATTTAGTGAGAACCCTCAGTTACGTGGACATAGTGCTAAGTTATGCAAGGATCGTTTCTCTCTTAACACGCGTAAATATTTCCTGACGAATCGTGTGGTGGATTCATGGAATCGACTTCCGCAAGAAATTGTGAGTGCCGAGACCCTAAACTCATTTAAAAACAAATTTTCTGCGACACAGTCATTAGCTATGTTATGTAAATATATATAATACTTGTTTTTTTTTGTTTTGTTTTTTGATGATATTAGAAACATCTATTACGTTTAGTTTAGGCATTTAGACATGTACAACCAAACCCTTATACAGAGGTATAAACAGCTGATAGCTGTCTGCCTTCAATATATAAATAAATAAATAAATAAATTTCACTGTGAGTGTAGGGAAACTTTTTACTTACATCGAATTATATTACTGTTAAAATTCTTGAAGGATTTGTTCGACTTTGCCATAAGCTTCTGGTCATTGGCAACAGTTGGTACTAACATGTAATGTACAAAATATCACTTCCTATAGAAATATCTATGCCGGCTACGGTTTTCTTCAGGTTTTAGCACATTAGCTAGCTAAATTTGAAATAATATCGAAGATAGTGGGCACCCCTGGCTAAGATAGTTTAGGAAGAAAACATGAATCTCGTCAGTTGACTATATATCTTTATATATTTCATTTATATAGCCTGTTTTTAAACTAGGAGGAGTAAGTTGAAAATTCTAAATTACTTTATAAAAATTACCAGAAAATAAATTAAAACATTTGGGGGCAAATTTGATTTTTTTTTCATCTTTAATGTTAACAAACGTATTTAAAATAATTGTAAACGTTATAATGCATTTGGTTTACTTACATTTAATAGCTACAATATTTTATTGTAATATTTTTTTATATAATTACTGATTTTGCACGATAGGCTAAATCAATTTTAAAATAATTGGTGTTTAATCATCATCCCAATTCTCAGATGAACTGGTGTCACTATCAGCACCAACAAAAGTAATTACTGGTTCTATTAAATCAGGCGTACTCAACCTGCGGCCCGCGGGCCGCATGCGGCCCGCCAAGCTTTCATGTGTGGCCCGAAACCGTCATTATCAGGAACGTACTTTTGTAAACATCTGATAATGCAAGTTTTTAAAAGCTTGGGATGCGCGATAACAATGTGCCAGTTACCAAGATAGGGTGGGCGACACCAAGTATTTTGGAAGAAATGAACAGTAATTGTAGCGATCTTCTTTTACATACCTCGGTGCCATGGCTAAGCAGAGTAAAAGTTCTGGTTCGGTTTTTTTTCTTTACAACAAAATAATAATGTTTATAGTGAACTTGAAAATGGTTGATGATGGTGTCGTTTAGCTTTTCTATGCGACAAATATTACGAGGAAATACATAACCAAGTACTGCATAATTTTACAATTGTAACAGAAACTAAACAAGATGGTATTGACATTTCTCGATAAAACTATACAATAATTTCAAATTGTTTAGCTGCCTGATCTAAAGAGCAGATATCAGGATTTACGAAGCATTAAGAATTTTCTGTTGCTTGTAGAAAATCCCTGGCGCTTAGAAACAGCAATTATTACACAACTAGCTGCATTGCGATATGATTATGCAAAGCTATTTGACGAATTTATGGAGTTCGAAAACTATACGCATCTGGAAGTTATTTGTAAAGAAAAGAGAGAGGGAAAGGATTAAGTGGAATTTTGGAAATTAGTGCCTGAAAAATACAAATCTGTACAAAAATGTGTCCATCTGCTGCTCACGTTATTCGCATCAACATATCTTTGTGAACCATCTTATTCCAAAATGAAATATTCAAAGAACGTATACAGAAATCGGTTTACTGATTCTCACCCTGTTGGCTTTTCTCTTACCTTTTGGTCGATCTTTTATATTTTACTTCGCAAGTACACTTTTATAAGTGAAAGAAAACTTATAACCTTTGCCATATATATACAGCAAATTACAACCCTTGAAACTTTAATGTTTGAATGAAAGAAGCAATTCTTTATATAGATTTATTGATCCTTCTGGTTCTGGTCTATTCTCGTTGCATAAAAAGAAACAATTGTCGACTTCAAATTTCTATCTAATCATAGTTCGTATTACAAAATGGGGTACCCCACAAGTTTACGTTAATTTGACTTTCTAACTAGTATATTTGACCATAATTCTAACTCACAGTTATATAATAGCTAGTGTACAATTAAGGGGTTATAAACTGTTCTTACTTTTTGAAAATATACGAAATATCACAAGTTTAACTTTACTTCACTTATCTCGTAATCGCAACGCTTGTCGAATCGAAGACTAGCCTCTCCGGAGTTTAATCAGCATGCCTCACCGTTCAAGAGGATGAGCTGCTCACCTAACTCCTACTCTGACAGTCGCTAAAAGTCAGCTGTCATTTGACCGCAAGCAATGGCCCGATCTCCGTAGTGAAATTCTTATGAAGAGATGTTGAAACTAATGCGTTTCCGTCGCCCCGAACTTGTTGCTATAATTTCCAATTACGAAAATAGAATCAGATAGTTCCAAAAACACTATACATACCCTGAAATAACAGGCAAAAACTATGCAGCGAATTCCGTGGTTCCCTAATCAGCCGACGACTTGGAACTATTTTTTTATTAGAAAATTGTACCCGCTCTCAAAATCTACCTCAAGCACGCTTCGTTAGTATCCACATACTATTAACGAAGAACGAGAAATCCCCAGTTTACCACATTTTTATCACGAAACTCTTAATGCACAGCTAAGTTTTTCTCATGTCACCGATTCGAAAATAAAAACCTGTTATTATTTTTCCACTCTCTTAATTGATCGTCTATTCACGGCCATATATAATGTAAACTACTAACGTTAATACAAAGGCTTTTAACACGTAACAGCCTTGATGACGTATTGAGAGTAGCATGTAGTAATTATAAACCTGATTTGTCTAAAATAGTTAAAAGTCTATCTGAACATAAAAAATCACACATTTTTAAATAAACGCTTGGATACATTTACGGGTTGAGTTTCATTTTTTACATTATTATATTATGAGGTATGTGTACTATGTTGCGGCCCGCTTAACATAGCAAACATACCTATGTGGCCCAAGAAGAAAAAAGGTTGAGTATGGCTGTATTAAATGGTCCATGATTCCATCCAATTTGCACATTTTTTATTGTTTTTTATGGCATACTCGACACAACTTTTCCAATAAAAACTTGAAACATTTTGTAATGCTTGCAATAAGAGCTCTTTCCTATTTGCTAATTTAAAATTGTGTTCGGCGTAAGAATTTCAGTCGATTAATATACGGTGGAAGTTAAAACTCCTAAAAACTTAACACTTTTAAATATTCAGACAATAATTCTTAAGCCCTTTGACATATTTCCCATTGTATTGACAATTTTAGATACAAAGCGGTCATATTCATATCTGGTTCATCAGTTTACCATCGCCAGCGTGGCCGAGCGGTTAGGGCGTCAGGCTGCGGTGCCACGGTACGGGGTTCAATCCCCACGTCTGGCAACTGGCGGGCGGCCCACCCAGTCGCTTTAAAAATTGGGTACCGAAACGACAGTTGTGAAAGTAGGGAAAGTAAGGCAGTCGTTGAAGGCGTGATGCTAACCACATCACCCAGTACACCGTTAACGGTGTGCCAGATGACTGGGTTTCGGAAAGAGACATTTCCGAAACCCTGACTCGCCTTGTCTGAGACCATGTTCCTACATGGAATGAAGTGCCCGAACTTTACTTCATTAGTTTACCGTCTACTTATACATATTTAATAGACATTGCTTTTCGAGTAAAGATAAATGACGTAAGTCCAACCAGTTACGCTTTTGTGGGGGCAAACTAACACCGAACTGGTACTGGCTACAGCATCCATATTTATAAATACTTATACGCAATATTAACGATACTAAGCAATTTAGTTGTACAAAGAATTGATTTCTTACTTTGGCAATTGCACAGAAAGAGTGTAAAAACACAAAATTCATGTTCACAACATACATCAAATGGAAAATTCTACTCGAATTAGCATTCTATAAAACCGGCTCAATCTTAGCCAATCACATGGGTACGTTTTAGCGCATTTTAAAACACTCCTAGTTTAAAAACAGGCTATAGCGTACAACTCTTAAGAACATCTACTGATGGATTCTATCCCAAAATCTGCTTACAAGCTTCTTCTTCTTTTAAACTAGAACTGAGTCTACGTCTATGCCTCGATATTCTACGGATGAAGAAAACCAGATTTGCTTCCATCTTTTGAGCTGTCGTCCAGGAAGTCTCTTCGATGGTGATATTTGGTTTTGCAAAGTTTTGCCTATCTATCAAATTCCATTCTTTCTATGTGTTCGGACCAATCTCTCTTTCGTTTCTTCGTTTGTACGTGAATTTTAAAATATCTTATATTTCATATGTACACTTTATTTCCTCTTATTCGTATTCGGTCTCGCAATGTTTCATCTTCGTATTTTTAGTTCTGCAGCTCTTAATTTTTGTTTAGTTTTTGATGTTTCTGCATGTTATATTGTTTGACCATTTTATTAAAAGTATATAATAATCTTTGCAAGTCAACTTCTCCACTATCCATTAGAATTAGATCGTCTGCGTAGCACGTGAAATTTAGATTCTTATCTCTCATTCTCTATCTCCGCATTGGTTTTATGGTTTCGGTTATTTTGTTCATTATTAAGTTAAATAAGGATGGGCTTAGCAAATCCCCTTGCCCCATGCCATTATCTATTGTGATTGGCGGGGTGTTTCCCTTCTCAATTATTATTTCTGTAGTGTAATTGTGTTTAGGTCATTTACGATATCTGTGATTGCTTTCGGTACTTGTTTTTCTAGCATAATGTTTAAAATGTCTAGCTTTCTGGTTCTATCGAAAGCCTTTGTTAAATCTACGAAGCACAAATAAATGGACTATTATATTCGATCAATTGTCGTATTATAAATATCGCGTCTATTGTACTTCTATTTCTCTTAATCCTTGTTGTTCTTCTAGTAGGGGGGGGGATGCTTCCAGTCTGCTATTCAGTAAAAAGTAAACAGTTTCAACATCGAGTTCATCAATGTTATACCTCGGTAGTTGTTAATATCTTTGCGGTCTCCTTTTTCGAATATTGGCATGGTGTAAGTTTTTTTTCCATTCAGGAGGTACTTTCCATTCATCTATAATTTTTAAACAATATATGTATTTTTATGATGTTTGAAGTCGTGAGCGAGGACGGACGTTAATTGATCGTACTGACGATACACAGGCGCGTAGGAGCGTTTTCTAGACTGCGGGGGCCATTCTCATTTCAATAAAGGCTTCTAACTGGACCCATTAATACGAGCATTAATATTTTCGACTTCCTGATTATCAATTTTTAGTTTCATTCTATAATGGTATATTTTAGTCACTGGTTACGTAATAAGTACTATTTTATTTAAAAAAAAACACTGTACCATAAAAAAATTAATTAAACAATGAATAATGTTTTACAGGATTTTCACATAAGCGAACTTAAATGAGTATACAACTAGTTTTAAAAAAATAAAAAGGGTGTAAATAAAGATTAGAAATATCATAAATGTATATAAAACACAAATACAAAAATAAATGCAATTAAGAAACTATCATTTAGGAACCTGTACCAAAAACAGAAATTCTAGTTGGTAAAGCACCTACGAAATCGTTTACAAGATCGTCTAGATCTACATGTTCTACCTCCTCTACAGTGTCCGCCAAAACGTCGGCATAATATGAGAAACCTTTTTATTTTTGATTTTTCAAAAATACTTCTTACGTCAATAATTTGAGCTTGTCTAAAAACCTATTTAGCCCCTATCATATATACGGAGCGATTTTTATTTATTTAGAAAATGGAATTTTTCGAAATTGTCAAAATCTAAAAACTGCTATTTTTCGGAAATTAAGTAAGATTTCAATGAGATTTTTTTAGAACTTGTTATTTTTAGTTAACTGAACTATCTCAAGGCCAGAAAACACCTAATTTTTTTAACTTTAGCTAAAAATTAATTTTTAAATCTTTAAAATATTTTTTAAAAATTTCAGAGGCCAAGAGTTAATATTAAAATTCAATTTTTTTATGTAAAGACTTTCAAAATTTATAATTGGCAAAAATATTATAAAATGTTAACTACTTCTTTGGATTTTTTATTATTTACCAAAAAGTAGAATGTTTGCATAATTTTGACGTTTTTTATGCAAGGTGCTTTTTAGGAGAAATATTTCTCAATTCTAATTAATATCTATTTAAATGGTTTCTAGAAACACTAATCTAGCCCTGTTAATGAATTACTGTTACAAAAGTCATGTAAAGGTTCTTTTACAGTTGTCTAAATAAGGAGATTTTTCTTGATTCAATTATATGGTGTAAAAAGTATCCGACAACACTGATTACTTTCTGGAATAGTGAAATTTAATATCGCTCACTCGGCGGCGATAAAAAATAAGACGATTTACAGACGGGGGGGGGGGTTCATTACACTTCAACTTCATATATGTTCATGTTAGTGGTTATAAGAAATACGTAAAATTATAAATTATGATAAAATTAGAAAAAGATATTTTCGAGGGGGCCAGGCCCCTCTGAAAATTATTTGAGGGGGCCATTGGCCCCCGTGGCCCCCGCGGCTCCTACGCGCCTGACGATACATCTACAAATTAGGTATGGCGTGTAAATTCATTCGCGAGTTTTCGAACAGTGGGAAATAGAAGTGATGCAAACGGAAACAGTGTTAAAGTGAGGAACAGGAAAATCGAGAGTGCAAAGATATTAACGACAACAGTACTACGGAAACACACGGCATTTTGCACATACCTGCGAATGAAGGTCGAATTGGCGAGCGCGATAAGCGAAATGTCAACCGCCGTGCGCCGTGATAAACACGTAAACATCATGTGTTTACATTAATATGATTTCGAATATTTCCGTGGATGAAATTAATGGAGAGAAGAAACAGAAAAGTTAGTGAAAAAGGAGACCAGAACAAAAGAAGGAAGGAAGGAGCAGCGAGTGGAAGTCAGCAAGAGAAAGAAGCTTATTTTTGGAAAAAGCAAAAAAGTATTAAGATCCCCTGACTACATCACGCGTAACCAAGACCCAGAGGTGGATTCAAATCAAAGTAAAGAAAAAGTAAGGGAAGAGAGAGGTAACATGTAGGAAATAAAACAGATGATGGAAACATTTTATCAGAAATGCGGGAAATTAAATTAGAGTTAAAACTAAAGAAACCAATGGCAGCAGGAAAGGACACAACTAACTGACAAAATTGATGCACTGGAGCAGAGAATCGAGAAGCAAGAAAGGGAAAAGAAGAAAACTAACATCATAATTACAGGTGTAACCGTGAATCAAGGCGAGGAAGCTAAAGCAGTAGAAACGTTTATAAGAAATTAACTGAAAACAAATGTAACAGTGAAAAATGCTTTGCAATTAGAAAATAAGAAAATAGTGGTAGCAGAGATGAATAATTTTGAAGACAAAAAGAGAGTACTTAAGAAAAAGAGCGAATTAAGAGGTAAATTCATTTGTGTTGAACACGACTTAGCGAAAGAGGAGAGGGAAGTGCAGTACAGAATGTGACGCATAGCTGCTGGTACCAAAGGTAATACCGTGAAAATTGGGTATTGAAGAATGTTTGTGAATAACGAAGAATACCATTGAAGTATGAAGGACCACGGCGTAGTGGAAGGTGGGAATTAAAAAAACGTATATAAGTTATAGCACCAGAACAAATAGAAACGACCCTGGTAACGTTAATGGTAATTGATACGGTAGCCGAAAATAAGGACGATCAATGGATAAAGCGTAATTCAGCTAAACGCGAAATAGTAAATACATGTCAAATATTGGAAAAAGATAAGGAATATGAAGCTAAGTTGAGGATTGGTACGTGGAACATTAGGGGGATCACTGGTAAAGAAAGTGAGTTAGTGCATGAATTTAAAAAATCGAGTTTACAGTTCATTGGACTAACGGAAACGAAAAAAAAGGATTGGGAATAGTGGATTTACAGAAAGACAGTGTGTTATTATATAGTGGAGTACCAGTGCATGCCAAAGCTAAAATAGGAATAGGTTGTGTAATGGGTAAGGAAACAGCCAAACTATTATTAGAATGCAAAGTTATTACAGAAAGAAAACTGACAGTAATTATAGTTTATGAATCAAGTGAAAACGAACGTTTATGTGATAAAGAAAAATTCTGGTCTCAGTTACAAGATCTAATAGAAGCTCTAATGGGAAGTATATGATTATAGGAGATATAAATGAGGGGGTGTGTAAGGCAGTAGAAAATTATCCCCAAATCTTGAGTTAATTTGGCGAAGTGAATTCAATAATATTGGTCATAAGCTACTAGAATTTTCTACAGATGATGACATAATTGTATCAAATACGTACCTACACAAGCGTAAAACCGAGTAAAATAAATGCTGAATTATTGACTACATATTAGTACAAACGAATACGAAAAAGTGGATTCAGGATGTGGGACTACGTACGGGCTATGAAATAGGTAGCGACCACTATTTACTGACGGCAGATATTAAAATAGATGTTAAGCTAGGGTAATTCACTGCTAAAAACATTAAGAAGGTAAATTACATTATAAGGTGGAAAAAGCTACATAATATTCAAATAAAATTGCGTTACAGAAATAAGATAGATGAATTAGCATTAATGTATATAAATACGGAAATATTGAAAGAGGTGTGACAAAAACAAAGACATACTGCTAAAGGTGGCAGAAGAAATATGTGGGATTACAAAAAGAAATCTTAATAGGAAGCAAACAAATTAGTGGTCAGATGAACCGCGTACAGAAATAAAGAAGAAACAATTGTGGAAGAAGTTCATATCTAGTAGAAAAGGTAGTGATTACAACAACTATAAGACTCAGAGAAGGACAATGGACAATCTTGTGATAGCATTAAAAACTTCATAGTGAGAAAGATTTGGAAACAAACTGGAGAATAATGCAAGGACAAACATAAATTTATTATATAAGAAGATTAGAGCGTTAAGAAATCCTACAAAGATGCCTTGGTGCATATTAATTTCAGACCATCAGTTTGGCTTCAGAACCAAACACTCTACCATAGAAAAAATCCACCGAGTAGTAGATACTATTAACAAAACTTTTGAAGATAAAATCTATTGCGCTGCAGTATTTTTTGATGTCAGCCAAGGTTTTAATAAGTTTTGGCATCAAGGATTACTTTATAAGCTAAAGAAAACTCTACCAGAGGCAATGTATAGAATCCTAAAGTCTCACTTACAAGCAACATTTTTCAGAATAAGATATGAAACTAATGTAACAACTTTGCACCCAATAGCGTCGGGAGTGCCGCAAGGAAGCGTGTTGGGTCCAATACTGTATCTTTTATACATACGGTGGACCTGCCCACAAGTAGAAATATTACCACAACATTCGCCGACGATACCGCTATTCTAGCAGTATATAAAAGTATCAACGAAGCAACAAACATACTACAGATCAATATTAGCGAAATTGAGAGCTGAATCAAAAAGTGGCACATAGGAATCAACGAGTCCAAATCAAACCATATTGTCTTTACGAAATGTCGTAGCGCACCTTTACCTGCCACAATAAGTGTAAGCTAATAATTCCTACAACAGACACCGTGAAATACTTAGGAATGCACCTTGATAAAGAGCTAATATGGAGATCGCATATTTGGAAAAAACGTAAGCACCTCAATGACAAATTTCGTAAACGTTACTGGTTACTTGGGAGGAAGTCACAGCTAAAACTCAGCAATAAACTGTTAGCGTACAATGTTCTACTAAAATCGGTCTGGACCTATGAGATACAGCTATGGGGGACAACAGCCAAATCCAATATAGAAATCCTTGAACGATTTCAGTCAAAAGTACCGTGATCGATGCTCCCTGGTTTATCACTAACAACGACATCTACAATGATCTTAAAGTGCAAAAAATTAGTGAAGTGATTGTGCAATATAGTGCAAGTTTCATTAAACGCTTAGAAGAACATCGGAACGTGTTAGCAATAAATTAAAAAAGAAGTTCAAGTAACCACATTGCTTATAAACCCTTAAGTTAAACTAAATTAACCAACGATAATATTGTATACTAGTGAGTCACCCGAACTACGTTTCGGTTCGCAAAATTAAGAGAGATTCATTAATATAAATTAAAAAAAAAAAATGCATCGGCGGGATCGAACTCGGGCCAGCCGCGTGATAGGCCAGCACTCTACGGCAGGACCGGCCTCTCTTGTTTGAATAATGCGCGCACCCGAGCTAATAGTACACGGCGTTAGGCGCTCCGCTCTGCTGCCTAGAGGAGTTAATTAAATTACAACTTTTTCGCACTTTTTTTGAAAATAAAAACCGGCCTACGATCTAAATCTAAAAATTAGCAAACTTTTAAGCCATCGTACAACTTAATCGGTCCAGTATCTTCGGAGGAGATAGCGAACAAACATACATATGTACACGCAAACAAACACGCAAACATACAAAGAGAGCACCGATTTTATGTTATAAGATATGTATTGTATGTATTCCTTTGCATAGTGGTATTCAATGGAACACACCTCTTCACGCCATTTGTACTACAACTAATATGTTTAGTGTTTTGTAAAAAACAGATTACATAGTAAACTTACCAAAAAAAAATTAAGCTATTGTTAGTGTATTTTCCTTATTCATTAGCCGTTTTCTCGCCATTGTCGTTACTATTAAATTAGATCGATTCCGAGGCTTGCTTTGATTACTGTGAACTCTGTATTATTTTTTACATCACGTAGGAAGCTACTTTTGCTTGACACCCTTCTATTTTATCCGGTCTTGGGATCGGCAGCGACATCCGACAACCTATTTAATTCACTCATCTTCGTCTGTCACAAGCGGAGTTTGCTTATAAGCATCTTTTTAAATCACTGTTGCAGAATAAGCACGATGCCCTAGCGTCTAGAGTCATAGAAGTTAACCCCTCTTGATTCTCACTGATTTTACCAGGCGTTGATGTTAAGGCTTCTGTAACTAGTCGAATCATTTCTTCCATTTGTTTCGTACAAAGATTTTTACTTAAACTACAAGTTTATGTTACTTCGGATCTTCGGAAGCATTATAGGCTACTCTGCTCAGTAGTGTTCGTGTTCTTCTTCGAGACCTTATGATGTACAATTTTTTATCGATTTGATGACATCGTTTTCTTCTTGTATCTTTATTTAGCTATTACTATATGTATCCCTAGCTCCTCTTTCATGTGCTTATACACACGACGTTTCCTAAAAAAATATTTATAACGTGGTGTCAATTTTCTACATGGTATAAAATTGCTACTACCCTTATCGTTAGTGTTAGTCTACATGTCGTTCAGGGTACGCTTCATTTCGGTAGATTCCACATCACCTACAAGTGAGTTAATTTTAATGCCAACATATCTCTATCTACCACTTTTTGTATCTTTCCTAGTCCCATATTTGATTTTCTTTGAATTCCGCCGAGTGCTTATTTAGCGGTCTGACGTAAAGATGTTTAATGTTGTTATATTTTTTCTGTATATTGTTCCATGGAGTAATTAAATTAAGCTTTATACTTCGTCTCCGTCCATATAAGGTTCACATTGTTACTCATACTATCACGATCGAATAATATTGTAAATTTTAATATGTCCTCTTGCCACATTTTGTAGTTTGTTTCGAGTTGCAGCTAGCAAATATTACTTTTTCTGTGTAATAACACAAAAAATATTGGTCAAATATATAATTAGCCCGACTTATACACAATAGTTCTTAAATTCAATAAAGTTCCTTTAAATATTTTTGACTATTCCCTCAGATAATATAAACCAATCCCATCAATCATTTTTCAAAATTTGAACGAATCAGGTTCGAATTCAGCGAATATTTTGCACTAGTGCAATACCCGGGTGTTGGCACAAGTGCAATATCGAGTATTTGCGGAAAGAAGAGCAAACCAGCTAGGTACACAAGAAATTTCAGAAAGATAATTGAAAACTCTTTCAAAATGAATAGTGTTGCATACAAAGGATGTCATTTCTTCGAGGAATAGTCTTGCAATATTCCCCGCGTGCATTCTGTATAATTCGAGTATTTCTCTCGAACGCTTTGCGTTCTCTAGAAATACTCGAATATACAGAATGCACTAGGGATATAACTACTGACTATTTCCCTCAAACACTTTAAGCCAATCAAATCTTTTAAATTTTTGAGATTCATCCAATCAGATACCAATTATGCGATAATTTTGCACTACTGCAAATTATCGATAATTTGCGGTAGTGCAAATTGCCTTGTCATCTAATTAGTGACGCGCATGAATGGATTAACGGGATTCCCACTGTCCCTACCTAGTATCAAGCAAAATCACTGCTAAATTAGCCAAATTAGAGGGGCAACTTTTGTTCGAAAAATAGTCTAAAAAATGCCCCTCTTGCATACCAAATTTATTCTAATTATCGACAATTTGGCATGCACTAGGGATATTACTAATCATTACTACACACAACTGTCATATGACCGGTAGCATCCAATGAGAACCATGCATTTTTTGAAAGTCAACCATTCCTGCGTTGATTATCTGATAAGCGCTCTTGTGCTGCTTATAAAGCGATAAGCGCCCAAGTGCTGATTATCGACCTCGTAGATGGTGTCATAATTAGAAATAGAAATACAAGAAACAAGCAATTTGACTTTTTTTGGCATTATTAGATCAATTTTAAATCATAATTCGTATACGAGTTTTGTGTAATAATCTTCAAAATATAAACGCGGGCAATACACTTACATATGATTTTGCCCGTGCCAAGAGTCATCGTGCTGGTTGCCCTTAGAACTGCCCTCGGGCAAGCCCTCAGGATAGTTTTCATTGCAACCAGCACTCGACCCTTGGCGTGTGTGCAAAATTATCGGTGAGTATGTCTCGCCCTTGTTATATTACTAATGATAATTCATAAATATTGTCATAATTTTTATTTGTTGTAACCAAGATACATTAAATGATAATCCTAATTAACACATTTTTTAGTTAATAACAGCTGAAACTGTAGTAATATTAGTTCCGTTTCAGACGTATAAGGTACTACCTGGAAGCAGAGACTCTGGAAGAAAGTATGAATATAAAATGGCCGCGTTGTTAGCCTTAAAGTCGCTCGTGAGAGAAGGTGACATGTGGATCGCATCTAATGCTGATGAGGTTCTCCCCTTTGATGACATAGTTCTACAACTTGGAAATGTCACGTACTTGTTGCAGCTGAAACACAAGGATGACCCAAAACCGCTAAAGAGAAAAGATCTTGCACCTAAAGGCGACCATACTTTAGAAAAATATCTGAAAGGTATTAAGGATCTAAAAAAATCCCTAAATTGTAAGAATGAACAATCATTTAAGCATCACTTAGGACCATTTAGTAACATGTATTTTGTGTTTTTTACTAATAGGGGTATTAATGATTGCGATTTTCTAGAAAAACTAGAAAAAAGTAAGAAAAGTGTTCTAGATATTTTAAACACTAAATCTAGTGGTATAGTACATAGTGTTAATTTAGATAATTTCCCAAATTCGTCATATGCAGAAGAAATTGACAGTTATAACAAATTTTATTTATTAAGTAACCAAACTGACGTCAAAGCTATAGATGACAAAATCAGCAAAGCAATGGAAAAAATCGCCCACCATTTTAAATTATACCCGTCTACCAATATCGCAAAAATTGCTGAAAAATTCACCAAATACGTAACCGACTGGGCAGAAGGTAAATTCGGTGTCGATTATTTATTAACTAGAGCAGAAATTCTTCAAAAAGTAAGTGAACTATTTTTAAGGCAATATGAGGTTAATTTTGTTGGAAACTCATTTAAATGTTATAATGGTACAGAGAAACTAACTTGGAATTCTATTCTTAAAGATAAAAAAAATTACGCTAGTGGAGGATGGCGATAACATACTGAACTTTCTACAAGAATATATTGGCAGTGAAGTGCAGAAGTATTGTGTCTCGAAATTAAAGTCCCTATGGTCTACTGTATTATCTGACCACGACATAAACGCATTATATGAAAAACACCCCCATATTGAGCTCTACTTAAGGAAAATTGCTAAAACGGGTAATTCTATAAACTATTTCGATATTTATAAATGCTTGTGGATGGCAGCACAAATACCATTGTTAGTAGAAGTTTTATCAACAGATAACTACAAGAATATTTTAAATATTCTTAGACTTGCGAACTATTGCCACAAAATTGTTATTGTTAATAAATGTGGTCATAACTTACATTTTGAAAAAGGCCTTGAACAAGTTTCCTTCTTTGCTTCTTTAAACGATGTTAATGAACGAGAGAGAAATGTGATCTTAACATCCAATATAAGTCTACAAGGAAGATATCCTGTCGTATTGCACACTGTAACTGACAAGTCCATGCTCAAGTTCATAAAATGTAAAGATATAATTCAAATTTTATGTGGCAGCTTCAATGTTGGCAATAATCCAACGCCTTTGATTGATTACTTCATTGAAAGAAAAATATCCAGGATCTTCATCAGATCTGAAGTTTTAGATCAAATAGAAGACGAGCAGTTTGTAATAGAGAGAGCGTATGAAGAACTTCCAATGGATTATATTAATAAGTCAAACATATGGAAATTGGAGGACTTCGATATGGCTCCGATAGCCAAACGAAAGCTGACAGGAAGCGACCGATATGCCGATGAAAAAGAACAAGAACCAGCAACATCGTTTACAGGCAAACCAGTTCACCATTTTATAGTCTACAACAGAAAATATTTTGAATGGAAGGCATCATATGGTTCTTTGAAAAATATCAAGCCGTTTGTTGTTCAATTAGAAAATGCTGAAGGAAGTGATCTTTTGAAAACCCTTGCATCGAAAAAGACCTTGTTGTGTGGAATTCCTGGAATAGGAAAATTGATAATGATTGATTACGTAGCACACAAAGCACCTGCAAATAAATGGATAGTAAAAATAGATTTAAAAGCACACACCAAGTATTATGACACCAACAAGAAAAAATCAAAGACAATATCTGAACACCTAACTTATTTCAACGATTCTCTCCATTATCAACTTGAACATAACGTCGAACTAACAAATGTAATTTTTAATAGGTTTATATCCTCAAACGATGTTATAGTTTTATTAGATGGATTCGATGAGGTGGCCCTTTCATATAAAAAAATTGTTTCTTCCATTGCAAGGTCGTTTTATAATGCAGGCTGTCATGTACTAATCACCACGAGAGATTATATGCAATCATATCTTGAAAAGGAATTTGATTGTTTACCTTTCACTTTAAAACCTTTCTCCGAAGAAGACCAGATCAAATTATTATCAAACTATTTTAGTTCGAAAATTACCAATTCCAGATCAAGTATTCCTAAATTTGTTAAAAATTTATTGAAGGGTTCCAAACGCAATTTAAGCGATCATGACTTAGAGTTTACAGGAATACCGTTATTATCAAAATTACTGGCAGATGTTTTTTTAGACAAGTGCAGCAACGAAGAGGATATCAGCAATTTTAATTTTGATATTTTGTATCTCTATCGTACGTTTATAGATAAAAAAATAGATATAGCTTGCAAGAAATTCGGTGATTTGTCCACAAAGGACACGTTCAAAGAGTATAAGAAGCACCACAGGCTTCATGCCTTAAATTTACTATTTCCCAACTTTAAAAATATAATAGAGAAGCTTCAAAAACCGCAAAGCTTTGACGATATACAACTTAAACGACTACAAGAAGTAGGTATTATAACAATAGATAAATATTCTAATATTAATTTTATACATCGTACATTCAGTGAGTATATAGCTGCAAAGTGGTTGGCTAAAAACGTCACAAACAGCGACAAAAAAGTTAAGAAAATTGCTCAAATCTTGATTAAGACAAGGTTTTCTTCACATCATAGTTTTTTGTTTAACATGTTTGATCGAATTGTATCTCAAGACTGTCCCTTGCACACTGACATTCTAAATGGTAGATCAATGGAAGTTAGCGAAATGATAAAATCCAATTTCAATTTAATTGTAGAAACTGATAAGTGTAAAAGATCAATATTACATTTGCTATTGCTATATCACAAAGTCGAAGCTTATAAAAATTATTTGGAAAATGCCTTTGAATACGAATATTTTAATAGGAAAGATATTGAACGCGGAGACGCAATTCCATGGGTAGAATTGCAAAATTTGCTTTTTAATTTACTTCAGCCAGAAAATATTCCTGAAAATATAGTGCGTTTTATTCCCACTGATATACTATGTAGTGTTGAGCCAGATCAGTTAGATTATACGCCTTTAGATTATGCTATTCAAACGCTTGCTTTAAGTGTTGCAAATGAATTGATTATTAAGACAAAAATTACATATATTAATGCACCGGTTTCCTTATTTTTCAAGAGGTTTTGTTTAGAACAATGTGTTATATATAATCGTCAATATTTATTTAGTACTCTTCTAACATACTTCGCTTATACCGATTTGGTTTATAACGATATTCAGATGAATACAAGTATTGCAAGCTATCTTAATCGTGATGACTTGCAAAAAAAATTCTATATAAACAAATTTCCGCAGCAAAACATATCTGAATTGTTAGAATCAAACGGAAGCAATGTTTTTCGATGGTATAACAACCGCCATTCAAATCTCCATTATGTTGCACGTTTTGGAACTAAAACAGAAGTTCTACAGCTTCTTCGGCAAGGTAAGAAGATAAACAAATCTGACAGTCTACACAAAAATACCCCTTTACATTTCGCAGTTCTACGTCCAAACAAAGAAGTTCTTGATATTTGTATGGAAAGCAATGCGAAGCTAACTAAAAAGAACTTAGCCCAAGAAACACCTTTACACCTAGCAATCAGATATGGCAACAGCAATATTGTAAATGCAATAATCAATTATGGTGGGGGCATTGATGACCAAGACGCTTATGACAATACACCACTGCACCTGGCATTGAATGTGCAGAAATACGATATCGCAGATGTATTAATCACGAAAGGGGCGTCTGTCAATATTGAAAATTGTGTGGGGAACAATGCTTTCCGCCTCATTATTAACTGCAACTACAACTCGCTCGTTGCTGACATTATGAAAAAAACACTACAAAATGTAGATGATATTAATAAAACAAACTATTCTGCCGAAACTCCGCTCTATTATGCTATACTGCGAAACAATGTTAAAGCTGTTAAATTACTAATATCTGAAGGAGTTAGTATTAATTTGACAGACAATAATGGGCAATGTGCCCTTCATACGGCTGCCCATTTCGGCCACAATGACATTGTGAACGAAATATTAAAAATGAAAGTTAACATCGATGCGCAAAATATAAATGGGGCCACTGCTCTTTTCGCGGCAATAGAGAAGAATCATTTAAACGTAGTTAAATTATTAATTTCTGAAGGAGCTAATATTAATATGACAGACATTAATGGAGATAGTGCCTTACATAAGGCTGCCCATTTCGGCCACAATGACATTGTGAACGAAATATTAAAAATGAAAGTTAACATCAATGCACAAAATATAAATGGGACCACGGCTCTTTTACAGGCAATTGCGAAGAATCATTTAAACGTAGTTAAATTATTAATTTCTGAAGGGGCTAGTATTAATATGACAGACATTAATGGAGATAGTGCCTTACATATAGCTGCCTATTTCAGCCACTATGACATTGCGAACGAAATATTAAAAATGGAAATTAACATCAATGCACAAAATATAAATGGGGAGACTACTCTTTTAGTGGCAATAGAGAAGAATCATTTGGAAGTGGTTAAATTATTAATATTTAAAGGTGCTAGTGTTAATATAATCGACAATTACGGAAATAATGCCCTGCATTCAGCGTCTTATTTAGGCCATGACAAAATTGTCAAGGAAATATTGAAAACAAAAGTTAAAATTGATGCAATACATAAAATAGAGGGCACTGCTCTTTTAGTGGCAATAGTGAGGAGTCATTTAAACGTAGTTAAATTATTAATTTCTGGAGGGGCTAGTATTAATATAACCGACAATGATGGAAATAGTGCTCTACATTTAGCTTCCTATTTCGGCCATAAAAAAATTGTGAACGAAATCCTAAAAATGAAAGTCAACATCGATGCACAAAATAAAAATGGGTCCACCCCCCTTTCCCTAGCTATCAACGGAAATCATTTAGAGTTAGTTAAAATATTAATTTCTAAAGGGGCTAGTATTAATATAACCGAATATAATGGAAATAGTGCCCTACATGTAGCTGCCTATTTAGGCCACATCGACATTGTGAACGAAATACTAAAAATTAAAGTTAACATGGATGCACAAAATAAAGATGGGTACACTGCCCTTTTCCTAGCTATCGCAAAAACTCATTTAGAGGTAGTTAAAATATTAATTTCTAGAGGGGCTAATATTAATATAATCGACAGTAATGGAAACAGTGCCTTACATATAGCTGCCATTCTCGGCCACACCGACATTGTGAACGAAATACTAAAAATGAAAGTTAACATGGATGCACAAAATGAAGATGGTCACACTGCTCTTTCCTTAGCTATCAAAAAAAATAATTTAGAGGTAGTTAAAATATTAATTTCTGAAGGGGCTAGTATTAATATAACCGAAAATAATGGAAATAGTGCCTTACATATAGCTGCCATTTTCGGTCACATTGACATTGTGAACGAAATATTAAAAGTGAAAGTTAACATGGATGCACAAAATAAAGATGGGTACACTGCCCTTTCCCTAGCTATCCCAGAAAATCATTTAGAGATAGTTAAAATATTAATTTCTAAAGGGGCTAGTATTAAGATAATCGACAATAATGGAAACAGTGTCTTACATATAGCTGCCTTTTTGGGCCACAATGACATTGTGAACGAAATATTAAAAACGCCAGTTAACATCGATGCACAAGATAAATATGATGACACTGCCCTTTACGTAGCTATCCAAGGAAATCATTTAGAGGTAGTTAAAATATTAATTTCTAAAGGGGCTAGTACTAATATAATCGACAATGATGGAAATAGTGCCCTACATATAGCTGCCTATTTAGGCCACATTGACATTGTGAACGAAATACTAAAAATGATAGTTAACATAGATACACAAAATAAAGATGGGAACACTGCCCTTTTCCTAGCTATCGCAAAAACTCATTTAGAGGTAGTTAAAATATTAATTTCTAAAGGGGCTAGTATTAATATAATCGACAGTAATGGAAACAGTGCCTTACATATAGCTGCCACTTTCGGCCACATCGACAGTGTGAACGAAATACTAAAAATGAAAATTAATATGGATGCACAAAATAAAGATGGGTGCACTGCCCTTTTCCTAGCTATCACAGAAACTCATTTACAGGTAGTTAAAATATTAATTTCTAAAGGGGCTAGTATTAATATAATCGACAGTAATGGAAACAGTGCCTTACATATAGCTGCCATTTTCGGCCACATCGACATTGTGAACGAAATACTAAAAATCAAAGTTAACATGGATGCACAAAATAAAGATGGGTACACTGCCCTTTTCCTAGCTATCGCAAAAACTCATTTAGAGGTAGTTAAAATATTAATTTCTAAAGGGTCTAGTATTAATATAATCGACAGTAATGGAAACAGTGCCTTACATATAGCTGCCATTTTCGGCCACATCGACTTTGTGAACGAAATACTAAAAATGAAAGTTAACATGGATGCACGAAATAAAGATGGGCTTTCTGCTCTTTCGCTAGCTATCGAAGAAAATCATTCAGACGTAGTTACACTATTAATTTCTAAAGGTGCTAATATAGTATAATCGGCAGTGATGAAAATAGTCCCTTGTATTTAGCTTCCTATTTCGGCTATAATATAAGGAAATTGTTAACACGTTAATCGCCGCAATACAAATTCAGAAATGGGTCTCAAGGGCCACTACGTAGAAGAAACAATAAAACATATCTAATATTGAAACGCCTATAAATAGGCAACCAAATACGCTATCCAAGGGGTAAATGTGTTGTTGGGTATAGGAGGCCACGTGCATTAGGCAAAGCATGTGAAGTTACGCACAATGAGAAGCTACCGTGAATCACACGGCCACGAAAACTTTTCAACGTGAGATGCAAGTTAGCATCACACGGCGCTGTAAATAAAAAGATAGAGATGCACGTTAGCTTCACGTGGCGATTAAAGTGTTAAAGAAATATTAAAAATGACAGTTAACATCGATGAACAAAATAAAAAAAGCGCATTGATTTTCTCCTGGCTATCGATAAGAATCATTTAGATATATTGAAATTATTAATTTCAGGAGGGGCTAGTATTAGTATGACAGACAATGATGGAATTGGTAGTCTATATAAAGCATCCTATTTCGGGCACAGTGTCATTGTCAACGAAATACTAAAAATGGAAATTAAAATCGACGCACAAAATAAAATTGGGGATACTGCTCTTTGCATTGATATACAGAAGACTCATTTAGACATAGTTAAATTATTAATTTCTTAAGGGCCTAGTATTAATACGACAGACAATGATGAAAAATGGTGCTCTATGTATAGTTTCATACTCGGCCACATTGACACTATCTACGAAGTATTAAAAATGACAGTTATAATCGATGCTCAATATAAAACTGGGGATAATGCTCTTTACGTGGATATAAAGACAAATCGTTAAGACATAGTTACATTACTAATTTCTAAAAGGGCTAGTATTAATATGACAGAAAATGATCGAATTGGTGTTCTATATACAGGGTTAGTTTGAAAGTTTTGTAGAAATTTAAACCTGAGATAGATTGCGATAATTAGAAGACAATGGCAGGTTTGGTTTTTCAAAATCCGGTGATTTAAAAAACTTGAAAAGATTATTTCAGAACCGCTGCCTTTAAGAAAAACGAATTATTTAATACAAGGCCAAACAGTATTAAAATGTATTTTCCTTATCAAACAGTGCACTTACCTTCTTTCAGTCAACAACAGGTGTAGTATCAAACAATGAACTGCTGCTCCAATCGAATGGGAATTGGGCAGATAAACGCGTCTAGCCAAGCAATACGGATTTTTGCAATTAATTTTTAGTATTCCATAGGTTCTCAATTAATTTAAGGGAATTCAAAATATAATGTTATTGATCCCATGTTTACGAGTTTAGAAAAACCACATCTGCCATTGTCCTCAAATTACCGCAATCCATCTCAGGTTTAAATTTCTACAGACCTACAAACTCACCCTGTATAGCTTTCTATCTCGGCCACAATGACATTGTGAACGAAGTATTAAAAATTATAGTTAACATCGATGCATGAAATAGAAATGGGGACACTGCCCTTTTTTGCTAAACAGGCAAATCGTTTAGATGCAATAAATTTCTTAATTTCTAAATGATTGATAAATCACTTCCCTATTAGGCCACAATAATATTGTAAACATAATATTTAAAAAAATCCTCCGATAGATTTGTAGAGAATGATGGAACTAGTAATAAACGCTTGTATGGTAATTAATTATAAACGTACATTTTAAGATATTGCACACAAAGGAAAGTTGAAGTTACAATTTCGCAAACTTAGTATGAGCATTTGTAATTCTGAGCAGTCCTTGAATGTGAATATTCTTACCAGTGTACCAAAACTTAGTTACAAAAAGTCAAACTGACATTGATATTTTCTTCTAGAAAGTACTTGAGGTATAATAAACCCATCTTGTTGAACTATAAGGATAAGTTATTTTCAACAACTTTAATTCGCTTGATGAATGAGGAATACATTTTGCTTTAACTTTGATAATTTTTTTGTAGCCAACTGTGCCTTATGCGAAGCCTGTTAAGAATCACAGATGGAGTGAACATATATCTATTGTATAAAAACAGAATTTTTTGACAAAAATAAAGATTTACATGTGGTTGAGACAAAACTTACTTCAATCTACTATACGTTATTAAATAACATGTGAACAAATGAAAACTAAATCAAGCTTGGCTTTGAAAAAATTAAGTCATGTGCTCTATTACTTCTGATGTTTTACATTTAAATATTACAATTATCATAATAGTATAAGTGTCAAGTTGTTTAAATATCAAAATTTCGAGTACACATGTTTAATCAAGAACAAAAAGTTTTTATAGTCGAAATTATTGATGTAGCAGATGTAACATTGTTCAACTGTTGGTTTTTATGTTAATTTTCAAATAAAATTTTAACATGACAGTCGGTGACAGTTATGCAATGGTTTAGGTTATGTAGGTATGTGTATTTCATTCTAGAACATTAACATAGTGTGAATTAATAATCGACATATGTTTCAATTTTCAAAGCCAAACTTGATTTCATTTTCGTTTGCTCACATGATACATTCATATAAGTCTAATTTTGTTCATACAATTTGAAGTAATAATAGAATAAGCAATTTTGTTAGATTTTAAGGTTGAACTGACGTAGGCATAGTAAAATGAATTTGTATATAAATAAATTATTTGCAACACTGTCCACTAGTTATATGTTTCAATATGTTTAATGTAACTTACATATAAAATAAAGTTTGATTATAAAGTATACGCTATTTTGTATTTTTTCTAACAACTGTGATCCAGTTAAGGAGGAACTAAATCTTCATTATTGAAAAAGTATTTATTTCGATATAAAATAAAATTTAAAATATTGGTAAGGTATATTAATACTATTATTTCAATTACGAACTATATCTACTGAAACATAAAACCCTCTAGCCACTGGAAGAACATGAAGTAAACGACAGCAAGCTACTTACAAAAAACTCTTTATTGTAGATTTCACAGAAAATGTTGCTCTTGATCAAAAGTCTCTATATCTCAAAATGAAAATCATTTGAACATATTCCATTGCATACAGTAAAAATTCAAGAACTTGAAATAGAACCGAAACTAAGGTACCTCTATAATACAAAATAGTTAAAAATAGTATTGGAAGAACTTGTTTAGCATGAGAAAATGCTTTCATATCTAAAGACAGCCATCTGCACTAGAGATGGGCGCGTGAGCGAGTATTCACCCACGTCAAGCACGTTTCTTGCTTGCTTTAAACGCTCACGTTCACGCACACTCACGCTCACATTCACTCACGTTCACATTTACTCACGTTCACGGCGTGACCCTCCACTCACGGCGTGACCCGCAGCTTTTATTTCAAAATTCAAATTCATATAGAACAGAATGTTCAAATTTAAAACCAATAAAGGACCCGCAACAGAACTAAAATATGTTTTGCACGTGAAATGATTTATGTGATATATTGAAATTTGAATTGTAGACACAAAAAGAAATAAATGAAAATTGACTACAATTGCTTAAAACAAGGGATAAATACTACTAATTTCTCCGGCAAACATTTCTTGCAACCGTCTTCAAAGACATTACTTTAATACCAAAAGCTGTCATTGACTTTTCCCTAACTGATAAGAGTACAAGAAGGTAGGTGTTACTAGGCAATACTTTTAATTCCTAGGTTTAAAAGTACTCTGACTTTTGAGAAACTAAAACTAATTTCTACTTGGTCGCCTATAGACGCAGACACGCGATTGACTGTAGACACAACATTCACAACACAACACAGGTGCAAAGCTCCGTCGCTTCAGCTCCAGCTCTACTTAAGTAGTCAGGTCACCCTCGTTTCCTGTCATGAAAGAGGTATTGTCGGCAAATCGGAGATTGGATATCTTGTGGCTTTCTACAGAATCTTTACCATTCAAGCCATCGTTACCACTACGGTTATTACTTTGCACTGTATGTATGACATAACAAAAAAGAGAGAACACATTTTCGTTGCCTGCCTCTACCTATAAGCACAGATTGTTTTCAATCTTGATCGCAGCCATACTCTTTTCTTATAGAGCTCGAAGTAGATTTAGTAAATATGGACCAGTCCCATTTCCTTAAGTATCAGGCCCAATCAATATATAGATACATAGCGAAGCAGTACTCTCAAGATTCCTCCGTCTTGCTCCTGAGATATACATATGAAGTGAAACGAAAGCACTTAACCTTGTCCCTAAAATATACAGCATTATTTTACTTTTCCGTGGTATTAAGGCAATCACTCTGTAATTATTGCAGTAGCCTACTGGACCTTTCTTATGTGTAACTAATACTAAAATAATGGATGTAGCCCAATCATCGGAACACTCGTCGATGTTCTGTATCGAATTATACAGTTCGTGTAGTACGTGCGGGGTCGGTAGCTCAGTGGTAAGCATCCTGACTACTGATCTAAGGGTCGCGAGTTCGATTCCCGGTCCCGGTGAGGTTTTCAAAAATAAAAAAAATGCATATGAAAGCCTCTACAGAATGCCATCATTCGGAAGTGATGTAAAGCCGTGGGTCCCATGTTCCTACGATGTGTAGCATGTAAAAGATCCCTTGCTAAGGTTGGAACTCCTTAGTCTCGGCAAAATTCTAAGTAGGACTTTGGTCATATGACCAAAGCAGTCGGTGTCTAAGGTACCTGGTACTCTGCATGCCTAGACCTTGTTCATTAACAAACAAACAAACAACAATACTAAAATAATGGATGGAGCCTAATCATCGGAACACTCGTCGATGTTCCGTATCGAATTATACAGTTCGTGTAAGTATACGTGCAGTACTTCTGGGTGTAGTATTTTCAACACTTGACTGGAAATGGTGTCTAATATGTTTTTACCTACTCTGAGTACTACTCATAAAACAAAGAATAGCATATGAAATCCATTATGTGCACTCATGCACACTGCTCCAACGAGATAACTTCTTTCATTTATTTCTTTCACTATATAAAAGTTATTTGGAATTGTTGGGTCCTTCCATATTTATGCCACCCATAAAATAAATATGGTACTAATATTCACATTTCGACTAATTACTGTTGCACTTCTATTATAATTGTTAAATTAGTAATACATGTAAAACTTCGTGAAGTACTAAAACAACTAAATAAATACTAGGTATGTATTTACAACAGTGTCATGAGTTAGAAGACGTACACGTCGTTGTATACTGTTCATCCATTAATAGTCCAAGAAATAAAAGAAAAAACGTAGAATACCAGGAAAAAAATGAAAGCTGAATTTTGGCCAGTTATTAGAACACTATAAGAGGCATATTTTTCCAAAACTCCCCACCCCTACCCCTTGTAATTTTCATCTTTGTGTCCCATACACTTTGCATTTTGAGAGTTTTACAAACTACCCTATGGCTCCAAAACCAAGACACCAAGAGTCGGAATGATACACACTTCGTTTTGTTTTAAACTTTAAGATACGTACTAGAAAAACTTTTCTATTAATTTTTTCCCAAATATCAATAATTTTGTATTAATTTCCACAACATCTAAAAAGACTGCATATTTGTCGAGATACTCGAGGTTTTAGTAATGCTCTAGTTTATTTGAAACTAAGAATATGGAAATATTTTTAGTATAAAAATTAGAGCCTGGTTCATAAACTTTAGAATGATATATTGTAATAGCCTTAGGCCCCAAGACTCGACTCTGCTTGCGGTACAGTTAAGAAACAAGTCAATAAGCCCAGAGTTGGTGTGTTTTATGTAACTGCAATACCAAGCTTAAATTTCAATTAGCATTGGAAAAGAGATGCCAGTATGAATAAATGATTTGAGTAAGGAACGCAAACGGCAAAGCTTGCTTTTCACAGGGTTGAAATCCAAGTTTAAATTATTTAAATATTAGGTTTGGGCAAAATGCATAGCCGAACCACAAGAAATGAATATTCACAAAAAGGTTTGCTATGTGCAGGTCAATGAAGCGTAGATTTCAATATAGCTAAACAGATAAAATTGTGAGCAATCTAAAAAGGTATAAGAAGCAAATCAGGCAGCAAGACATAATAAAGCAATGGAAAGGCAGACAGTAAGACATGAAAAAAATCAAGTGAAAAGCAGACAGATGGACATGAAAAACATTTATGAAGGAGATGAACTCTTTAAAATGATCGGTGCAATTACGCGAGTTAATCAGAGCAGAGCAAATAATAAAACGTGTGGTGGCGCAAAGAGACATTTTAACAATTAAAAATGTGGGTACAATATTTTAGATATAAGAAATTTGTAAATTTAATAATTTGTAATTAAACTTATTTCAAAATGTATTTAATTTGAACATGGCTAATTTCCGTTTGTATGGGTAACCATAGTTATAGATTAGTTTTTGCTTATAACGGACTGAAGAGAACAAATAAATTAATTTAGAAGCTTAATATGTAATTTTGTGCTCCATTTCAACAAAAGTTATCATATAATAAAATTAAATATTTCGAGCTAAAAAATGTATCATTGTGTTCACCAAGTGTTAAGGTTCACGTGGAAACGTTAGTGACGATTTCCGCAACAATAAATTAAATTTTCACCAAGAGCATCTCCGAGGTTTCCGGTAGCCGTCACATCAAGATTCCGACGATGAATTCCGGCCAAAAATAGGGTCCAGAGCCAGAGTTTTCTACTGCAACGCATCAGGCAGGAGTGCAGGAGACCAACCAACAGCAAAAATACCGGGGAAAACCGTTCTAGAGGAAGATACCAGCTGGGGCCTCTTTCCGAACATTGAAACGAAAACATCAAATCTTAAGGTGCCGTTTTAACCTAAAAATATCAGCGTGAGCATCCGGAAATTTGTGTGCATGCGAGACCAGACCTTGCTTAACACGATTCAAGCATATCCTAGCATCCAACGAAGGTACAATTCGAATTAGAAGCATTTTCCCATGTTTGAGGTTAGGCGGAGATAAAACAATTGCGCGAATCAGACGGCATCCCTTCTGACGTCATATACAAATTAATGCCTGAACCAAATGACAATAATACCGCCAAAGCGCTACGATTTAAATAAATACCTCTTCGAATGTTTACAAATTTTGATTTTAATGTCAACAACGTTTGCCGCACAATACGATCCATTTTGTAGTTTTGACAACATTGCATACATTAGCGACTGCGTATTTAGAACTAATTCGAGTGCACAGTGGCTCACCAGTTTAGGTAAAAATTTACAAATGATTAGGAATTCACCCCTGGGAATAGAGCTAATTGTTCTACCGAGCTAGCCTTACGATAATAAACTGCAGATGAATAAAATATAAAAGGGCATAAAACTATTTATTTAGGTCAAGTAAATAATAATACAAACCAGAAATATTTTAATCAGTTTAAGTCTGAAATTATAATTGATAAAAACGCAGTTCATAAGTGGAGCTTTCAAACCATCTTTATATACAGCCTGTTTTAAACGAAGAGTGCACTATTGCTAACTTCTTTATTATTGGACGTACGATATCGGTTAAATTAGCAAACTAGTAGCATTTTTTCTGTTGATTAGAATGGCGAAAACAGAAAAACAATTGAACATCGTCTTCTCGAGAAATTTGGAAAAGTTTACTTTTGTTAAATAGAACACCCTGTATATTTTTATATAAAACGATTGAAAATCGCGATCTAAACATAAAAGTTTATATAAGGTGCTGGCCTAAAACTAACAATAACCGAGTTATTACAACTTCTTACTTTTAGACGAGGTGGCTGTGTGTTTGAACATTTGTTATAAAATATTTTTTTTAGTAATAGGTTTTTTCTTTTAGTAAGTTGTTTTTTAATTGTCTAATAAATGATGTTATTTAGATTTATTTACAATGTTTATTTAAACATAAATTTTATTTTATGGATACACAGCCACCTCGTCTAAAAGCAAATAATTGGAATAACTCGGTAATTTTGAGTTTTAGGCCCACACCTTATATAAACTTTTATGTTTAGATCACGAATTTCAATCGTTTTATATAAAAATATACAGGGTGTTCCTTTTAACAAAAGTAAACTTTTCCAAATTTCTCGAGAAGGCGATGTTCAATTGTTTTTCTGTTTTTGCCATTCTAATCAACAGAAAAAATTCCACTAGTTTGCTAATTTAACCGATATCGTACGTCCAATAATAAAGAAGTTAGCAATAGTGCACACTTCGTTTCAAACACCCTGTATATATATTGTAATGGTATTTAGCCCTTCACTCAGCTCTGGTGGCAATGCAGACTAATTAAAGATTAAATCACAAAAGCACAGAGTTGGGATGATTCGCACAACTGTGTAACTTCACATAATTTGTCAGTTTGAAATTACATTGGAAAATTTAGCCATTAACATTCGAATTATTTGAATAAGCTAGAAGGGAATAAAACTCGAGTTTCAAAGGTTTGGAGTCAGTAATGTAAATTTAGCAAAATATAAAAGGTTTGGGCAAAATAGAAGCCACACCCATATTAAGTAAAACTGGCACAGAAGGTAGCTCAGATGGCTAAACCTCTGGTTGTCGATTTAGCGGTAGGCGGTTCAAATCCGCGTGGATCCCACAGGGACCAATGAGAATTAAATAAAAATAATCATAGTTGTTAGCTCAGATGTCTAAGGCTTCAGGCTGTTATTATAGAGGTAGGCGGTTCGAATCCGACCAGATCCCACAGGGACAAAATAAAAGATTATTAGACAAGTGAATAAAAATTAAACCTGACAGCTTGAATTTTGCTCCAACTTTAATGAAAGAAATTTTATAGTTACAGTTAACCTACATAAAAATAAATTACTTCATTGTGTTCAGCACAATTTAATGAATATGTGGAAGTGTGGGTAGCGTTGTTACCAAAAATTTAATTTACACCGAGGTGGTGGATTCCGATCTTGGAGCCGTCATCGAAGGAGGTCTACGATTCTCCGATAGCAGCAAACGAGAGGGCTACAGCAGTGATAGGACGTTTTAGAGCACCAAGCGGACCAGCGGCAACAACTACATCAGCGTCCCAGCATTCCTGGGGGTCTGCATCAACTACAGGCAACGCAGAGGGGTCCTGTAGCAGTTACCGTTCCTGAAAGCATTGTGAGGTTAGTGTACGAAAAATTTAACAGCTCCAAATGCTTGAAAGTGCGATCATACCTGAAGTACAGCTGATTGCAAATAAAACTGGGACAGCTAATATGTAATATGTAATTATGATGTACAATAAAATATTAAAGACTCGTAATTATGCTGCTTTTTCTTATGCTTCTATTTTTAATAATATTTTATGTAGTTACCTACAGAAATATAAGTTAGAGCCAGTTTCACAGGTTATCAAAAACGCAAAAAGTAGTCTCAAGACTTGTCCCAGTTTTATTTGCAATCAGCTGTACAAACCAAGGAACTGGAATCCGATTTATTTTGATGTCCATAAATAACCAGTAATCTAGGATTTGTAATTAGAATTGCCAGTTGGAGGTTAAAATAAACAAAATCGCAGAGGCGTCCTTTTTAAGCAAACCAATGGACGTATTAGCCTGAAAACAAAGGAACTTACTGACGCCGTCCAAAGGCGGTTTAATTGAAACACTTACCGAGTAATTTGCTCATTGAATCCTTGGTTTAAAATCAATTACATCAGTGGCGTAACTAAGATTTTGCTCTGGGGGTGTTCTGGGAGAGTGATCTACCTTACAATAATAATTTAAAAAAATTGAGCGTACCATAAAGTTGAAACGGGCCAATTCGTATTTGTATTTACCTATTTCATACCTTGTACTATATACCCAATTAGTAATAAGGCCCAGCAGTATGTGTTTTTATGTTTATTTACTTAGCATCGCATCATAAGTGGGAAATGCTATGTGAGTGACCGCGGACTATGGAGTCCCGAGTGTGGACGCGCTAGTGTTACGTGAGAAAATGTGCTAACAATACAAGTTAATTCGGAGAATTCGGCGAATAGTGCGGATTAATTGGTTGGCACCCAAATTGACCAAGTGAAGTCTTACGTGGGCACACCACGAGGTACGTGCAGCTCTAGGTGAGGCGCCAGTCAAGAAACGAAGCAACGCATTGGAGACGTCAGCGGCGTCCAAAGGGAACAAGGTTAGTTCTGTTTGCAATCGCGCTAAGAGATCCAACAACAATTACAACATTGTCAATAATTGTTGTAATGAACCATTGCGCAACTACGAGCAAGTGGGTGGCTGCCAGATAATGGGGAATGACCGGCCGGCATTACGTCATTTGCTGATTTGGCGTCCAGGGGCTGCAAATAACGAAGCGCCCTAAAAAGAATCGACAGCTTCACGTCCGAACTATTTGTGTGTGCGGAATTACTTTAGGCATTGCGCTCGTGAGCTTTGACTTTGCATGCGCCACTGAACGTTTGGAATCTAGTTAAGGCATTTTCTCATGTACAGTGCATAACGGCTTTGTGTACTCGTTTTTATGTATATTTTTCTTTGTGTGTCTATGTTTGTTTACAGAGTATATCTATTCCTGTAAACTATTGGGTTTTTATTACCGTTGGTGTTTGCATTTGTAAGTATAACATTTCACGTGTCAGCGAGCTGACCTCAACAATATTAGTTTGCCCTTAGCTGCACTGACGATGTGAATAGAGCCTCATAGCTCACCGACTGGATAAGCTAGCGAACGAGGGCATTGTAACGTAATAATTCAGTAGGTGTAGGGCTAGGCAAAAGGCCGTGTTACAAAGTATAGTTGATTTCATTTCTATAGGACTTGAAGTAGGCCTTGATTTAACTTCTTGGTAGTGTAGACCACCTAGTTACATTTACAAATTTACTAACTGATGTTGACAGACGTCTATTTACATAGGTGAAACTAACTAGTGTGGCATTTCATTTGCTTATTAACCAAAAGGCGTCAGAAATAATTATTTTCTAAATAAATAACAACTTATTTCGCTTGTAAAACAAAATTTCAAGATATGCCTGTCTTTGTAATAACTTTAACCTATGAAAACGTTAAATGTCATTTTGACTGTAAAAAAATTAGTTAAATCATGGCCTACGGCAAGTCTTATAGAAATGAAAGCAACTATACTGTTTATTTATAAACAATAAAATAATTACAATAAATTGTAATACAACTTATAATAGTAATTCCAAGTTTTCTTGGTTTTTTTTGCTAATTCGTTTATGATTTGATCTACGTTCACCTTAGGTTCTCTGTGAATGGAGAGCATTCCCAATCCATTCATCCTAAATTACGATTTTATATTTCGAAAGTAAGTCTAAATACTTTTGAAGGTGAAGAATAATCTTTCAGCTGTTGCAGTTGACACAGGAATCGCTGCAAGGATTTGCAGCAACTCGAATATGTTGGAAAACATGTCATTATTGCACGTAGCTAGTGTATCCATTGCTGTCTTCTGTGGAAGATTTTGCACAGTTTGGCTTTTCCGGTATAATTTGAACTCAGCAATCACGTCCGAAGGATGTTCATTGAGATTGGATTTTAAAAATGGTCGAGTCCGGATTTCGAATGTAATAATTGATATTCAATTACACATTACTAAAATGTAATTTTAGATTTTTTGTTTAAGATGAATTTTAGTTATTCCTAAAGCCTCTGGGGGGTGTTCTCACACCCATATCACCCCCCATAGTTACGCCACTGAATTACATGCACGAACGTTCAATGTATTTCGAATCTGTTTATGTCAGTCAGTTTGACAGGTCGAGCGCTTGCGCTTTGAAGTTTAATTTCAGTTTACACAGTGGCGTACCAGTAAATTTTAACTTTAAATTTAACAAACTAGGAACCCAAGCATAAATGAGAGACGAGTCTTCATGCAATATTTGAGCTAGCAAAATAAATATTATACCGATGAGCGAATCATAAATTGAGGGCAAACTACTATTTCAAATTTTAAATATCGATCGAACCTAGAAATTAAATAGTCAATCGGTTAGAATTTGATATCATAAAATTCCAAATCAAAGTAATTAAGGTGTGTGGTGGATTGTATGTATTTATTATTTCTTTTTACAAATAGTACAAAGTAAAACATACAACATATTGCAATATATAATTCTTCTGTACGCCTGTACCTAACTGAACTCCTAAACGGCTGGACCGATTTTGATGAAATGTTGTGTGTGTATTTGAGTTGGTCCCTGGATGGTTCATATTTACAATTGGACCCGGTAGGTGGCGCTGCAATAGGGTTCTAGAATTTTTTTTTAAATTTTTTGACGATTTTTTTTAGAGATTTTTCGCATATTAAAACATATAACCCCAAAATTTCACCTTCCCACCACCTCCAATATTTAAAAAAAAAAAATTTGAATATCGAAAAAACGTTTTCTGAATCCGCTAATAGCAGGCAGCGGGCAGAACAACGTCTGTCGGGTCCGCTAATAGCAGGCAGCGAGCAGGACAACGTCTGTTGGGTCCGCTAGTATCAATATATATTGCTATGAACCTCCTAACGTTGCGGAATAACACAGACCCTCTACGTTTGTGCTGCCGCCCAAATTATATTGTTAAGAACTGCCGACAAACCCTTATTGTTTTAGAGTAATTACACATAATTTATTAATTCTTTGCAGCCCTCAAGGGTAAATTTGCTATGATATCGTAATAACCACGAAGTTGGCAGAAATCAAAAGTAATAATTGATAATACTTGCAAAACTTAATATGGACCTATCATTAGTTCATTTATTTGAATGCAAAACAGCCCATACTTTTCAAAAAAGTAGACTCTTATTTTATCCAGAATAAATATTTAATACAACATACACAATTAATTTAACTTCGTACTTCATGAGGCTAAAAATTTTCAATTGGATTTTTTTCGTACTAACAAACTTTACAATTTCCATTTCTCCAAACTTATTTGCTTATCTTAGAACGAAAATTTACAAATTCTTGCGCGAGTTCATAAAATAGTAACGCAAAGAAAGGATAGTCCCACCATCTTGTACGACACTGGAAACGCTGCCTTCTCCAAACTGGAACCGGACGCCTCTGTACTGCGCCGAAGAAGATTACAAGATTGCGACCTCAGCTCCTCTTGTTTTACTAACAGCTTTCAACCATTTGCCAAATAAGTGTAAACAGCTACTACAACGCTTTAAGTAAAACGCCATTGACTTTTCATCTTCGATTTATTAACACATAAGTATCGAAACAAATCATAAATTAACAATAACGTAGTAAAATGGCCGGTAAAAAATTTGCAAAAAAAAATTAGGCTGAGAGCCTGTTAGTAACTACACGATGTGTGGTTTATAATAATAATTATTATTATTATTATAAAATCGTCTTTATTTTCAAATAAACACGTTATTGGTTGAAAATTTTTAGATGAAAAGCCATCTTTTGCCGCAGCAGAGATAGATCGCTACCCAGATCCCTTAAATTAGTAAATAATGCCCTTGTGCAGAAGTCACGACCACCAAAGGCGTTGGTAGGTTGGCCGATGTGTGGGTGTGGGTTCGAACCCACTATCTGCCGATTGCAAACGCATGCGCTTTACCAGCTGGCTATTTGCTCTCCCAATAGCTAGGTACAATAGTAATTATGAGTTGAGTTGCAAAGTAACCTTTCGTATGCAAAATCGGATCTAAATAGAGCACATAAACCTAGAGTCTCTATGTTAATTTAATAAACACGAAAGATAGCGCTTGGCTGTTCTTGCACTACACCAATTAAATACAATTTAGAGTTCGACTTCTACATAGTTTTTAAATACTCATTTATGTGGCCCCGCCAACGTGTGTCAGATGATATTATTACTTATGAATCAACAAAACCCATATGTCAATTAATCAAAGCAAATGAAAATTTCCTACCCTTTATACTACCGGCAAACTTTTCGCGTACTCGTAACCAGAGCTTCTATCGTGTCGTTCGAATTCAACGGCAAGACTGCCGCTTGTTCATGTTCCAAATCGAAGTCTTTCAACGTTGTGTTAAAAGAGCCTCACCAAATCCTCTAATATACTGTGTTTGTGAACAGAACACCTTAGAAGACAATTGGAATTCCTCTCCTTAGCTTTACAGGCACCTTAGGACTTCTTTTATCAGCTTCGTAGGCAATCTTGAGATACACGTGATAGATATGTGATTATTTGCTTATATATTTGAAGTTTAGCGCTCGAATCCTCTCGCTTCATTCAACGGCGCACTCTGCCAATCGATGTTCACAACGACTTTGTTGTATGTGCCCACTTAGCTGAATAGAGACAGTAACGTAGTCTTACCTTGTAGTGGAATTATAAGCAGAAGTGAAATCAAACGCTGAATATCTTCAACGGATATACGAGACTCTGTTTCGTTTACAACAATCGATAACAATAAATCTAATTGGTTGTATATTACAAGCATATTTTTGAAACAATAAGAATAACTCACAAAATGCAAATGAATTAAAAACTAATAATTCCAACTAAGTTGAAAGTTATAAATTGCAAGGTATTTATAACACACACTTAAAAAAAAATCGGTGTTCAGATTATAGATCATATGGCATATAAAAGAAACTTTAAGATATGGAACATCAAATATCAATCAAGATGTACGTGCAAATAAAACTTCATCCCAATCCTGTGTACAGGGCCGCGCCAAGCCAGTGTGCAATGTGTGCACCGCACACGGGCGGCCAAATTCAGGGGCGGCCAAAAAGGTTTAAAAATTATATACAAATTACAACAACAAAAAAAATGTACAAGTTAGTTTTTATTCCGTGGCGGCTTATTGTTAAACGAAGCCAACTTAAAGAAACGCTTTCCATGCATCTTTATGCAATGATTACAAAAAAGTCGGATATTTATCAGAAGCAACAAACGTGATTTTTCAGAAAACTGGTGGCTGGCGGCTTTTATTGACTGTGAAACATATCGTATTTATGAAGTAGGTATTTATATTATTTTTGATCGGGGTGTCGGCGATCTCTTTTGTCGGTAAGTACCTAATTGTTTAAAGCTGATTTTAAGAAATATAATATTATATTATGCTTACATTAATGCTGTGGTAAAATGGGTGCAATGATAATTATTTGGTCATTTAATTTTTGAATTGGCTGCAGAGAAGATCGAGTAGAGAAAATTCATTTTGTTAGTGATTGTGTTTTGAAGAAAGTTGAAGAAAAGTTATAAATATGGTAAGTACCTACATACATATCAATCATATATCAATCAATAGACAGATAGTTACCTACATATTCTTAAATTGTATTAAGTAATAAAATTGTTATAATTTTTCTAGAACAGAAAAACGAAAGGCTGTCGGGTTTTCAGTATCGAAAACAAAGTCTACAAAAAAAAGAAGAAAAGAAAAAACTGGCCAATACTTTAGAAAAATATTTGAAGCCAGAAAATGTGTCAGCGGAAGCATTAGAATCAAGCTCTAGTTCTCTTTCCGGGCCACTTAATGAGCCGTGCGTCCAAGAAGTCGAAATAGAAATTATGAGGGAAGATTCCGAATCTGGGGGAGAGAAGGTGACTTCATCTGACTCGGAGTCTCCAAAACCAGAGAGAAAAGAAGTTGGTGACGCTGAACAAGCCAGCACGTCATCCTCATCAAGCTTTCTGAACTAAAGAAATTTGGCTGCTCATCAGATTCACAGCAGTCGCAGCAGGACACAGCAACCTCAGATGATCCTGGAGAGTGGCCTGAGATAATATCAACAACATTAACAAAAATTTTAGTAGAAAGAGGGCCTGTTCAGGTAACGCAATTTAATTTCCCAACTAATGAAAATGGTCGAAGGTTTTCGAAAAAATATTTCTACCGTTCTCTTCCAAATGGAGAAGAAATTAATAGACCGTGGTTAGTTTATTCAATAAAAAATAATGCAGTTTATTGCTTTTGTTGTACAATATTTGGCAAAATTAAAAACAATTTTTCGCAAAAGGAAGGTGTTTCTGACTGGCAGCATTTGTCACTATTGATTTCAAGGCACGAAAAAAGTGATACAATGCAAATGTTAAAAATCAGAACTTATAAAATTGTTATCAAAAGAACAAACTGTAAACCAGACGCAACTACGTTTGTTGAATGCAGAAGCAAAGCACTGGCATGCTGTGATTGAGAGAATAATTTTAATAATACAATATTTGTCACGACAGTGTCTTGCTTTACGCGGGCAATCTAATAAATTATTTGAAAGCAATAACGGCAATTTTTTAAAGCTGTTGAAATGATCTCAAAATTTGATTCTGTTATGTCAGAACATGTGCTTCGGACTCAAAAGTCACAAAAAGATGAAACACGAATGGTAAATTATTTAGGGAACAAAATTCAGAATGAAATAATAGATGGCATTGGTAACAAAATTAGAAATAATATTTTGGATTTAATTAGAAAATGTAAATACTATTCTATCATTCTTAACTGTACACCGGATATTAGTCATATCGAACAAATGACTATAATTTTTAGATTTACAATGTTGAATGAGTCCTCAAAAAAATTGAAATACGCGAGCATTTTATAGAATTTTGTCCTATTAATGATTCAACTGGAGTGGGTTTAAGTGAATTTTTAATGAATTTACTTTCAAAGTTGAATTTAAATATTTACGACATGCGTGGCCAAGGGTACGATAATGGGGCAAATATGCGCGGCAAACATAATGGTTTGCAAAAAAAAATTAGAAATAAATCCGCGAGCATTTTTTGTGCCGTGCACAGCCCATACATTAAATTTAGTAGTGAACGATGCTGCTAAAGTTTCTTTTGAGACTTCTGGTTATTTTGATATAGTTCAAGAATTATTTGTTTTTTTTTCTGCGTCAGTAAAAAGATGGTCAATTCTGAAAAAACACACAACAAATTTAAATTTAAAACCACTTAGTAATACACGGTGGTCTAGTAGAATAGACGCTGTGAAGCCCCTGCGTTACCAAATTGGGCAAATATATGATGCATTGGTAGAAGTAATTGAAGATCGTTTATCCGTACAAGAACACAGTGCTACACATCAAGCCAAATCTTTAGCATTAAAAATTCAGAGTTATAAATTTTTGTGCTCAACAATTATTTGGTACAATATTTTAATCAAAATTAATGTTTTGAGCACGATGATGCAAAATCCTACTATAAATATAAAAACTTGCTTAGAGCATTTTAAAAATTTGTTAGATTTTTTCTTAGCTCTTCGATCAGATGAAGAATTCAATAATGTTCTTACTGACGCTAATACACTTGCGGATGAACTCGGTATTGAACCTAATTTCCCTGCTGTTCAGTATGTTAGACCACAAAGAAAACCCAGACAATTTGATTATGAACACAGTGATGAACCAATTATTGATCCAAAAAGTTATTATAAAGTTAACGTTTATTTTAATATATTAGATCAAACTTTATCGTCTTTAAGAGACAGATTTGAGGGAATAACAAGATATGATACTACGTTTGGATTTCTCTATAATATGTTTGATTTAACGGAAAACGAGCTATTACAATGTTGTAAAGATTTACATCTTCATCTAACTGATGATTCTAGAAAGGAATCAGATGTAGATGGAATTATTTGAAGAGATAAAATCTTTAAAATTACATCTTAAACCTACTTCAGCTGAAAAGCATCAGTTAGAGCCCCAGTCCATTCTTGAATATATTTTTGAAAATCAGCTCATAGCATCATTTCCAAATATGTCAATAGCTCTTAGAATATTACTCACGTTACCAGTTTCAGTTGAGTCTGGTGAGAGATGTTTCTCCAAACTAAAAATTATTAAAAATTATATGCGATCCACAATGTCACAAAACAGATTAAATAATCTGTCTATAATAGCAATAGAAAGCGACACGATGGATTCCATCGATTTAAAATTAGTAATTAAAGAATTTGCGGAGA
Organism: Agriotes lineatus; assembly: GCA_940337035.1. Classification (NCBI taxonomy): domain Eukaryota; kingdom Metazoa; phylum Arthropoda; class Insecta; order Coleoptera; family Elateridae; genus Agriotes; species Agriotes lineatus. Next base: position 57,932,472 of record OW679196.1, read on the forward strand.
AAAAAGCTAGGAAAGTGCTTTTTTATAATTTTCTAAAATTTTGTTGTTTTTTATTAATTTTATTCCACTATTTTTTTTGTAAATTTTATTGTTAATAAAACTTTTTTAAAATTTCTGTTTTTCACTTAAATTAATTTGATTTGTTACAGTTAAACTAGGTATGTACTACATAAAATTTATATTTTACAACAAAAATGTAAATTTTGGGGCGGCAAATTTGGCTCTGCACACAGGCGGCCATTGATGCTGGCGCGGTCCTGCCTGTGTAACACGGTTGAGAAACCTTATATCGTAGACAATTTTATATACGACTTGTCATGTTATACAAAATTTTCATATTTTAAGGTATTAAATATTAGTTATCAAATATAACCAGAGCTGACCTTTTATAACTAACTTACCGTAACTATCTGCAATTATTGACATTATTAATAATTAAGGTCTTTCTTATTGAATATTTGAAATCACATAACCTCACTTATTTCCACATTTAGGTTTTTGCAAATTCTTTTTGAAATCATAATTACATACATGCGCTGTAAAGGTGTTCACAACCCACGTTAATTTAGGTTGCTTTAAATACAAATTTACTTGCCAACATCACTCAAGGATTTCCAAAAACCAGGAGTCGAAACCGTCGAAGATAACAGATCCAAGATCGGTAAGTTTAAATTCTTAAAAATAGCTTTAATAGTCATGAGTCGCAGTGAGCTTGTTTCTTAAAGTTATTAATAATTAGAGCCCTTTCTAAATAAAAATTTGTACTTATTTTGTCGGGTCATATAAAAGTCATAGTTACTTCATATTTTGAAATAAAATCAAAGGTAATGTGACCATGTTAGTTTTTATTCACAGCTATAATAAATTCTGGCCAGTTATTAAACCACAAAAAAAATCAATTTTTAAAGGTAATGTGACCATGTTAGTTTTATTCACAGCTATAATAAATTCTGGCCAGTTATTAAACCACAAAAAAATCAATTTTCCTAAAACTGGTCGGCTCTTCCCCCTGTGGTTTCCCTCACTGTCCCACTGAGATTTACATTCGCACACTTTAAGAAATTGCTCTATATCTCCGCGACTAATACTGTAATCAGTGGCAGATCGCTAAAACAAGCCAAGGAGCCATGGCTCTATTTACCATACAAACCAGTCATTCACGAATTGCTTTTAGAAACATTTATTGTACTTATTTTTCATCATTCTTCTCATATTAATGCTTAAACAAATCAGAAGTAATTTTTACTTAATTTCATAAATATGAACTGTACGATAAGCGCTGCTTGCTTTCAAGGACGCATTGGTACCATATCGAAGCAGCTCCTCAGTTTATGGACTACAGCTGATGCAGAGCGGCAAGAAGTAAATCAAAAGCTAAGGACATTTTAGGATGCAATGGAAACCATCACAGCTAAGGCTCAAGCATCAGGTAGCCTCATTGTGACCTGACTCCTGCAAAAAAGCCACGTATTGATTTCATGATGACAATTTTAGCACGTTTCCTCACTCCGTCAAGTTCACATGAAGAAAGAGCTCCCCCGCGTTGCGTCCGCGGAGCTTGTGTATAATTTCGACAGAAGAAACGTTGCACATTGGGATTTTCGCAAAATAATTACTGTATGATCTATTTTATTATACTCATAATTTACTGATAAATTGTTGTTCATCTTGAAATAGTTATTATTCCCCTATAAAGTTTGGTAAATTGTTTCGCGGATGCTAACTTTTGTCAGTCCATATGCGAACTATCTAAATCTCGGGATATCGGAATCTGTCTGTCTGTGGGGGTGGAAAACGTTCGATTGCTTGTAATGATGTTCTTTTATCCTAACAGAACATTCTAAACAAATGCGTTTATTTAATTTTGAAGAAATGTTAATAGATTTATTTTTAATCGTAGTAAAATCAAAATAAAACTATTTTTATTTATTTTTGTGTTATTCTTCCAGCTTCTTTAAAAGTAATAATACAGTTTTAGTTATTTACAATACATACATAGTCATTCCTCAAAAAGAAAAGCAGGTGAGTTATACCATGACAATCAATTGCAGTGTTCACACATTGCGGCGCAATTTATACTTGCCTTCTTCATCCACAATATTTTTCACATCCTGACAAACATCTGCTGGATACGGGTGTATTCTTTTTTTGTCCATTTTCTTCCACGTATTCTATTCCATCTTCATTCAGTTGCTAGAAATGTATTTCCTATCGGCAGTTGACCTTGCACATAAACTCTGTGAATATGTTGATGAGAGGATGTTGCACCCAGTCAAAATTTGAGTTTCTTAGGTTATGAAGCGGAAGTAGCGAGCTTCGTTCAAATTTTGCTGGTCACGTAGCAAGAATAACAGACAATAGATGGAAGGCAAAAATCTTACGATGGAGACCATATGCAGGCAAAAGAACGAGAGGCAGACCAAACACCCGCTGGTATGATGGCAGGTTTAAGATAGGCGGAAGCAGAACAAAGCCGGAATAACTAGAGGCCCAGGAGGGAGGCCTATGATCAATACTGGATGCAACAAGGCTGAAAATGAAGAAAGAATGACTCATAACGTACAATAAAGGACTAACTTGTTCTTGAGGAATTCTTTCTTGCATAAAAGTTTTAACTTGGCTCTTAGTTTCAGCTTTACCAGTTCTATAGCGTTGAGTTTTCTGAACTGGAAAACTCAAAGACAATAGATACTAGACCAACTGTTTGTTAAAAGATTGACTAAGGATTTTATCATGAATACCAAAATGAGTAGCAATAAAATTTTACAAAAGCTCTGCCGGAAAAATATTCATTCAGACACAGACAAATTCCGACATCCCGAGATTTAAATATTTCGCATAAGAATTGGCAAAAGTTAGCATATAAAAAAATGTACCAAATGTTACTGCTAACGAAATATTTTAAACCTAATCCAATATCTCTCTTTCATTTTTCGTTTAAATATATAATTCAGCAAAAAAATTGCATCTCCACTGTGTGATGGATGCATGCGCGATTGAGGTATATTATTTCAAGATGAGCAAGAATTTACCAGTAAATTCTGACTATAATAAAATGGCAACCGTAATTATTTTGCAAAAACCCCAACGTTCAAAGTCTCTTCTATCGGAGTTGTACACACGGCCTTCCGAATATGCTTCACGGACGCGACCTTTCTTCATCTGAACTCGATAAAGTTAGCGTAGGGGAAAAAATTGCAATCAAACACATGACACGCACGAGTTATCGCAGGGGACAGGTCAGACTGAGCCTGCTTGAGGCTTGAGCCTATGCGGACGTGGCTCCTATTGAATGTTAAAATATCTTTATCTTTGGACCTACTTCTTACCTCTCTGCCCCCGCTACAGGCTATAAACTGACAAAAAGCTGAGAGCTGTTTCAATATGATCCGTGAAAGTAAGCAACGCTTATCGTACAGCTTATATTAATGAAATAAAAATGCTTTGTTTAAGCTGTAAACTGAGAAGAATAATGAAAAATAATTACAGAATAAAAAAAAATAAATAACTGGTTTGTTATGGTAGAGCCATGACTCTTTTTCTTTAATAAAGGTGATTATAGAGCTTCTGCTTCTGACTGAGACAAGAAGTCAAAATATGGCCACCGCATTGGTTAGTGACTTCGTAAGTTAAATTGCCAATGAAACTTTGCACACTTCTTCGAAAAATATTAATGTGTCCTCGTATAAAAGGCTGGATGCAATCTCAGAATGGATCGCCTCGAACTACTACAGACAGTGTTGTTATGGAACTCCTTGTAATGTCTATAACTAACGTCTATACTGTGATGAGTCTTAGACTTTGTTCGGGCACTGGATTTCACATGAAGACAAATATTACGCACTAAGATGTAGCATTACAAAGTTTAGCTACTAAAAGATAATACATTTGAATAATCACAAAAACACGATAGTTAGGCAACTTAAAGCACTTAAGAGAAATACAGGTTGCAGTTTCGTCATATAGTCCTTTTTGAATTAAATTAGGTAGCTAGTTAGAATATTTTGATATTAATAATAAAGAAGAAACCACTTCCTGTTTTGAATAAAAAACAGAGTGAGGCTTCATAGCGTCAGTAAATAAAATAAATTAAGAACTGAATCCCAGCATAAACGGATAAACTTTGCAATTGAAAGGCTATAATTGATCTAATTCTACAGTATATTAAGAAATAATAATTTGCAGGTAAATAGGATTGATTCATTGGGCAGTTTCTCACTAGAAAAGCGGTTATTAGTTAACTGGTATGTAAATAAATAGGGTAATTTATACATATCTTAATAGAGAGTGTCTTTGGTTTAGCTTTTCGGCCTCCCCTCTTATCCTTGCTATTTAAAAGTAACGAGATATTGTGATACGGCGGAATAGAATCATCGAATCACCCAGAGTCGCAGCAAAAACCTTCTGAAGGGCATAACCGAAAAAGGAGGGCCATGTTAGACCTGCTTTAATTCTTATTAGAGAAAACCCCGCCAGAAAACCACTTCATTGGTTTGGCGATGGAGGTCGTTCCAGTTACATAAAGTTCAACCCCATGGGCAAGGCAACAATTGCTAGCATCATAGATTCGTTTTTTTGTATAATTAGGTTAGTCCTAAAACTTTAGGAAGATATATATAAACTGTTCAATGAATTCATAACATAAAATATGTCAAGTTACTATCAAATAATGAGCATATGCCATATTATCAACAGTCAATGACTTCATAATAACATAATGAGAAATGTAATTAACTTCTTGGTGGCCAGGATAAAAAACCAGGTCATAATTTGTAAACCGTCAAATCAAAAGGGGTTTAATGTTATAATGTAGACATCTATCAAATAATGGGCATTTCTTATACTTTAGAAATGTAAATTTAGTTAAACATGAAATCAATTAACAGCATTAATTAAAGATATAAATAGGTTAAGAGGGTATAAAGAGCTATTTAGATTTATCTTACCTGAATGTGTTGAATTTCCGTAGAAGATAGAAAACTTTCCATAAAACTAAAGGTGGATTAATTAATATAAATCAAGTAAAATAACTTTAATTCAATATTTCAGTATAAAGTAAACCATAGAAACTGCCATACTAAAATAAACCTTTATTATATTAAACTCCCAATTAACATTGATATGAACCATGAATTATACGATTGAAATGTACATAAATATCATAGAAAAAATTTACAATTTAAATAAAATTGTTGGCGCCCAATACTTCTTGTTCAATGAACCAAGACCTTTATGTGAAAGTGAAGTAAACAAAAAATCCCACACTTATTATACCCATATCGCCGCCGAGGATTGAGCTAGTCGGAGGTATGTGAGCCTTGTAAGGTAGGTTACAATAGTTGGTATAAAGAATTAAAACATCGATACGAACGTTCACCTATATCTTTACAATTACGTCTTCATATGGAATCTGATAAGAACGTAAATTACTCAAAACATTATGAGTGTTAAAGTATAAAGTGAGTAGGTAAACTGAACTAGAAGAGTAACTCTGAAAATATGACATTGTAATAGATAATAGTGTCTTTAAAATTCCTGTATAATATATCCGATCTCATAAATTTAATGACGTCTCATTAATTCCAGTTGAACTTAAAATACCATTAAACTGTGTTTACAAATGAATAAAATTCCATAGTCGTTAAATTCGGAATTGATTTTATTGAGTATAACGTAAAATTTATATATACCATGTGTTCAAAAAGAAATTACGCAAGGGTTGGCCATGGAAACTAAAACTAAAGCCAACAGCAAGCTTTAGAGACGGAAATCTTTATAATTTTCAACCACGATATCAGCGTGTAGTATAAACTTACAATAACAACAACAGTGATGACAGTTAATGAATTCTAAAGATTGCTGTTGAAATTACTTTTATTTTGCACCACCAACCCTTATGTAATTTCTTTTTGAACACACCGTATATGACATCGTACAACCTGTGTTCAACCTAATTTTTAAGTGGGGTTCTGGATTAGTACTACGTATAGTGGATACTCGGTACTACATCATTACCCCTCTTAACAACTTACAGGTAACAACCGTAACCTTACTCTGCATACCACTGTACACAGCACACTAAGCCTACTTGTTGCTAAAGTTGCCGTTTTACAGGCGCTTGTCCGACTTTACGTTGCATTAATAACATTAAACAGTTAATAAGATCTACTTAATAATTTTCATGAGACAATCAACTTGAAAAATTAAATTATCAAAGCCGGAAGAAAACTACATTTAGATGAGTGTCCCGAAACTGACGGCCCATTAGCTAAACATTCTTTTAAACTTGATAACAAAGGCAAATTCGAAATTTAATTACTTAATTTCGACTTATTTTACCGTCATAAATCCGTATCATTTAGCAGCTGAGTCGTGAGTTTCAGTACACATTATAGACAGAAATGTAAATATAAATCTTTAATCTCATTATTTATACACAAGTGTATATAAAAAGTTCTACATTTGCAACAACACTTAATAAAATGGTTTATTGTGAGTAAATCGCGAAATCAAGTCCAGTGCCCATAAGGGTTGGTCTCCTGGCACCATATGTCCAGCATTTCTTACTAAAACCTCAGTTAAATTCCCAGCTTGCTTTACATACCCGGCAAGCTCACCATTCACGTGCCACATATGCCTGTCTGCAGTTTTATACACGTTTGCACCATTGAAATTGAGGACTTTTAAATAGTTAATGGTTAGTGGATACGCCACAATAATATCCAACTGTCCATTATAAATCAGCACCCTGTAGTGGCTCAATAGTTCAGAGATCCATGGAGCAACCGACTGCATAATATCTTCAGCTAAATTCTTGGCCACATCGTCTCCGTCACTAAATTTAGTGTTTCCAACATGAATAGCAGCCTTAATATCTTCACGCTGTATGTATTTTCCCATATGGTCCGTGCTAGTATCGTTTACCACCAAATAGTTAAAGTGGTTGTTAAATCCTGTAACGTTTTGGAATAAACTGCTTTCACCACCACCAACAATGCTGTCGAAAATATCATTGGCTTTAGCCCATTGTTTGTTGTGAATACAATCAACAGCCTGTTGCTCCAACTGCTGCACTTTCGTTTTGGTATTGGTATCGATCAACCCTATCTGATATAAATAATCGCCATACTTGAGCTGATTTTCAGGATCACTCAACCCATTTCCGATAGCTAGTCCTTGCAAATTTATTTTTTGCTTTGCCGAAGGATTGTTCTTATAGATGGTATAAGAAATAGCCGGCACATATTTCCCAGCATAAGATTCCCCGGTAATGAAGAAGTCGTTCTTTTGCAAATCTGGAAAAAGTTGGAAAAACTGCAAAAGGGCCTCATACAACTCAGCTCCAATAACGGTTTCGTTCTGCGCATATCCACCGGTTGTAAAACTATACCCAGTGCCGACGGGGTTATCAAGGTAGATAACAGAGTGACCCTGGATCCAGGAATATTTCCTCAACTTCAGCCCATGTTTGGATTTCACCACGAAGGGCCCGTTTTCCGTGAAGAGGCCTATCAAGGACGTGGCCCCTGGACCACCCTGCAGCCACAGAACGACAGGGGCGTTAGCGTAATCCGTTTCCGAAGGGAAGAACCAGAAGAACATGTTGGAGTTGAACTGGTCATTGACGGTGAAATATCCAGCGTAGCTCCTGATGTGTTTGAAGCCATCGAAGTAAACCTCGGCTGCGGTTTGCGCTTCTTTGAACTTGCCTTGCCTCAGCAGGGGAGTCAAAATTAGGGGCTGGCCTGCATCGGCGGTGCAGTTTTCCGGTTTTATTTTGCCGTACACGTTTGGGAAACAGGAAACGTTCGACAAAAACAGAAGGGCACAAATTATGCGAACGAACCGCATATTGCCTTGCGAAGTGAATGTAACAAAGGGTCACTGACTACTGCAATCAAAGCAAGCGTGATTAGCAGCGGCGACCTTTAGCCCCGTTGTGCTGATGTGCTAGACTAATGTTATCATTGTACTCTGCTTATTTACAAACCATCGGTTAAAAACGAATGCAATTTAAACTTTAGTTTACAAACAACAAACAGCCTGGAACTATTATTAGTTAATGAATACGTAAATATCCACCTTCCCAAGTTGTAAATGGAGTCACGCAGTGGCGTAGTGATCGGGTCGTCAGTGTGTTCACAAGACACGAGCCCGTAGTCTTTGGAGGGCTAGTAGTATACTCCCTAAATAATGATAATGATGTTATTTAATTTTGCACCCATTTTCACCAAAACAGTTAGTGGAATCTGTTGTATTGAATCTTGGAATATAAATCATTAACCTTTCTTGAGTGATAGACCATTTTTAATATTAGTATGAGTTATAAGCATCAATCAGGGCCAACAAAAAAAAAACTTGAACAAAGTGTCAAAGTAAACAAACTTAAGAAAATCGACTCGTTTTTCGTTTGTACAACCAGTCAGTGTCACCAACTTTGTAGATTTGTACTAGACTGGTAAATAATTGTAGTTCCCCTCTGGTGGGTAAATTGTTGGTCTAGTGGAATAGTAAAAAATGTGGTAAATACTAATAAAACTAAAAAAAATGGACATGCTATGTAGAAAGTTAAAAATCATCAAACACTGCTGATATTGACAACTTTCACAACGATCTGCAAATGTAACAGATTCTGTTTCAAATACAGGATGTCGCAAAAACATACCAACAAACTTCGGGGGGTTATAGATGACGTTGAAACATAAAGATGTTGAAGCTAAACTTTTTCTTTTGAATCTGTTTCCGCCGAGTTATACCCTCCTAAAAGGGGTAGTTGTATTAGAATTTCTTTACGGAGAAGAATTTAATTACCTATAAAAATATGCTTTCATGCTTTTGATCTGCGACACAGTTATTCAGCAAAATGCGTTGCATCATAATGTATTCTATTTTTTGCACAAAAACTATTAGCTCTACAAATAAGTAAAAGAGTAAAACATGTTCTTTAGGTAATCAGGCTTTTCACACATATTTTTTTATAACCAAATTCTTGTCCGTTAAAAGGGTTCTAATTTCAGCGCCAAAACAACATCCGCCGTGAAAAATACTGAACACTTTGTAGGCAAAATCAAACAAACTCACATAGGTCCGAATGACATGATGGTGAGCTTTCACATAGTAAGCCTCTTCACAAATGTGCCGACAGATGACGCACTAGCAATCATCAGAAACAGGCTGTAATTTGATGACACACTTGCCGAACGCACAGATCTACAGGTAGATACGATAATGGAGCTGTTAACGATCTGCATTAAGACCACATACTTCCAAGCAGACGAGCAGTTCTACCAACAAGAGTTTTGAGTGGCCATGGGATCTCCACTATCTCCAATAGTCAGTAACATCTACATGGAAGATTTTGAAGAACGAGCTATATCTCAATATGGGAACAAGCCTAGTCTATGGCTGCGATACGTAGATGATACGTTCGTAATATGGCCCCTATGGAAGAGAGACACTGGACGGCTTCCTGGAACATCTCAATAATCAAGCCCGATCAATTAAGTGCACAATGGAAATAGAATCGGAAGGCAAACAAACACTGCCAAAAAATGACATTCAGAGAACAACTTGAACCATATATTCCAAATTTGCGGCACAGAAAGCAAAAAAATTAAACTTTTAAGGTGAGGTGATAAGTAGGAACATTTTCAAGTACCTATAAGTATGTGTTCATATGTTAGTAACTATAATAATATGAACTTATTATTTAGAGTTGCGTGTTATGCTTTTTATACGAATTCCTATTATTTTGTTTGTTTCTAATAACACTGAAATAGTAAAAGAGAACACTTAATAATGCGAATTGCATTAATTCACAAACAAAACGAAACATCGAACTCGGTGGGATTCGAACCCGTATTTCCAGAAAGAATCTGATTTGTAGGCAAACGTCTTATGCGGTGGACAAAAAATGCTGACAAACTGCACCCTACACTGGCAACGATAAAAACATGACAGGCGCAGACAGGCAGACACGTACCCTACACGTGTTTATATATAAGGAAATATGTTCTCTTGACTTCATAATAATATGTACTCCATTTATTAGAATTATTGTTTTATGTTTTTTGTGACCGTTCCTCTGGCCCTTTCATACTCCTGGCACCTCATCGCTACCTTCACTGGTTAGGTTAGCTATCGACACTTTTCGTTAGTACTTCTTCTTCTTCTTCTTTTTGCCTTGTTGAGTCCATTTTTCAACAGAGGCCTCTTTCATAGTATTCCATCTATTTCAATCCTGGGCGGCTCTTATCCAATGTAGACCAGCCATTTTCTTAACATCGTCGGTCCATCTTGCTTGTGTTCTTCTCCTTCCTCTGTATCCAAAATACGATCTCCATTATAATATGATGTAGTTCCATCTTTTATCTTTCATGCGTGGCACATGTCCAGCATAACTCCATTTTAGCTCGGATAATTGTTCTTATCCACTTTTTATTATTGGTTCGCATAATTGCAGAAGCGAGCAACTACGAAAAACAGGACACTTTAACAAACATACATAGCGCCACTGCAAGAACTCCGAATATTTTGTCCCGATTCGAATTCTATCCATAACCAGCACATAGTCTTCAACGCAGTACATTTGTTGCACCTGTAATTTGGTTCCATTTGCCAAAATTGTATTATGTTTTAGGTTACGTTTCCATTCGCCGGAATCCGTCACGCCGGAATTCGATTCGCCGGAAGTCTTTTGACCGGAATGCATTTCGCCAGATTACAAGATTGAGGACACTATGCTCATCGTGTGGACAACATCGGCCGTGGTAGTGAAAACAAATTAGCAAAGGCTGCAACTAACCTAATCAGGCTAGAACGAGACACAGTACTTTGCCGAATTTTGTTATATGACGCACCCTACAATCCGGCGAACCGGAATCAGTAGAATAGTTTTCCGGTAAAATAATTATCCGGCGAAACGGATTGCGGCGAGTTGATATCCGGCGAATGGAAAGGCCACGATATTTTAGAGTTAAAAATATTCCAGATATGGTAAGCATAGTAACCAACATTTAAAAATAATGCAGTTTCACAAACTACCAATAGCATTTAACGGTATTAGGGCGATATTGAGCATTTAGCGGACGAGGATAAATTCGCGGCCGAAGCCGATTAGGCCGAGACTAATAAATTATCCGAACCAGCTATTTGTAATATCGTCCGTATGTTATTTAACAGTTTTCGTACTATCTACTAAAAAAATAACAACACTCGATCCTTCGGATCTCGTTCTTCTAACTTTTCTCGATCTGTTTTATGGCACTTACCGATCTTGTGACGTAATATACTATTATTTCTGACTTTAAACAACTGCAGTGCGTAAGGTAAAACTTTGATTTCACTAATCACATTTCCGCAGACACGAAGGCGGACAAATAAACATTATCATTATCAACGTGCTAGTGTTGTAGTACATTTCAGTTCCGCAATTGCATTTTTAAGCATTGGCAACCATGCAACCAGCGTATCTACTCCCCCGACTGATTGAAATCCAGAGTTCTACTAAGGAATTATACAGTGATGTAGAACCCGTGGATACTACTGGTAAGTCTACTTTTTTATATCCTAGAGATGTTGGAGCATGATCCTTATTCCACATTTTATTTCAAGTTGTAGTTCTCGAATATGAAATTAAAGTTTCTGAAAACTCTCAGGGGAAAAACTCAATTTTGGAAACTGGCGGTTTCCAAAAACTTTTGTTTGAGTTTCATCTGATAAGGAAATAATTTCCGACTGTGACAAGGGAAGGTCGAGATCCAAATTATCAAATGAACAAAAACGTTTGATTATCAACTCCAAACCAAAATTGTTCTCAATACGTTTATACACACATTAACATTAATAAGTCTGGGATTAAAAACAACCCTGGTGGTTGTGCTACTCGCAAATTTTAAAGAAGTGCAATTGCCAGCTCTACTCACTATTTTCGAAATATCGGAAAATGTCTTTGCTGACTGCCATAGTGACTGAAGTCATTTACATCAGGGGATTAAAAGACACGAAAATACAACCGAACACAACACCTGTTGAGCAGTATATGATAATTGGAAGTTGAATAATACAATATATTACGAACAGGACAAACTCATTCGTGAAGAAGTTTCTTTTTGGATAAAAATTTTGATAAGTTCATTCAGGAGCTACAACGAAAGTGATTTTTGGTAATCCGGGAGTATTTTTGTTCGTGATCAATTTTCTTTCTAAATGTGATCCAATTCTTCAAAATTTATTAAAAAGCCAAACTAAACAAAATCCGTACCCAAATACAACATAAAGTAATAGTTGATCTGGGAAATACTGACAAAGCTGAAAATTTAGTTCTAGTTAAGAAATCACATGACATTTAGATGACTCAATACATTTTAAAGGTTGACTAACTAAGCTTTTGGTGTGCAGATATGTTCACATAGACCAGCGTTTCTTAAACTGTGTTCCACGGAACCCTGGGGTTCCGTGAAGATCATTCAAGGGTTCCGCGAAACTTTACGCGCTTGTCTTTGCACAATATTCAAGGAAGTAACTTAAAAAAAGGAAGAAAATTAACGGGAGTTGATATATTTGGTCTCCTAAATTCTTTTCTTGAAGAGAATAAAATACCTTGGGACAACTGCATTGATATCTGTACCGATGAAGCAAAGGCCATGAGGCATAATTAATGGGGCATAACAGCTTACTAAAAATATTGCCAAACACTGTTCCAGTAGCCACTGCATGATCCATAGGCAAGCACTTGGTGCAAAAAAAGTATCTCCCAGTTTTAATAATGCTTTTGATGTCATCAAAATCATTAATTTAATAAAATCTCGGCCACTAAATAATCGTTTATTCAAAATACTATGTGAGGACATGGGAAGTGTACATACATCTTTTTTTACATACTGAGGTCAGGTGGTTATCTAGAGGAAAGATACTAACCCGCATTTTTGAGCTAAGGGACGAGGTGCTTGCTTTCTTTAGGACACAATTTCGAATTGAAAAATAGATTATTTGATATAAATTGGCTGTCTAAAATTGCCTATTTAAGCGACATTTTTCAAAAACCAATGAACTTAATTTAATTCTTTAGAGCAAACAAGTAAATGTATGTACTGCTTACGAAAAAATGCTTGCCCTAGAACGAGTTTAATTACTTTGGAACAATAAAAGGCTCTTCAGAAGAAGAAGGTGTTGAAATAGAGAAGGTGTTGAAATAGGAGAAACATTTATTAAAGAAATTATTCAGCACCTGATAGGTTTGAGTGAAGCTTTTACTCAGTATTTTCCAACTGAACAGCAGATTAGCTATCAAAATGAATTGTGGATTAAAAACCCATTTGTTGTCAATGCACGACCTTCGACCATGTAGGCAGAAGAATACGAAACTTTAATTGAAATGACATCTGATTCATCGTTGCAAGAAAATTTTAAATTAATGTGGAATTCTGATGCAGTTTAAAAGATGAATATCCTCAATTGTCGCAAAAGGCCGTGTTGATACTTTTACCATTTGCAACTACATATATTTACGAACGGGGTTCTTAGCTTATGTGTCGACAAAAAATATATACCGCAACAGACTTGATACTGAACCTGACATGAGAATTCAACTTTGATCAATAAAGCCTAATATTAGGTATATCTACGATAATAAAAAACAGAACCACTCATCTCATTAAAATTTATATTTACAGAGCTTTCCGATTGCTTTTCACCATGTATCAATTGTGTTTCACTATTTGTCAAATGTAATTCCCATTTGTCAATAATGACAAGTATTGACAAGAGAGAAAAGCATTTGAGATAAAGTCAAACACAACTGATACATGGTGAAAAGCAATCGAAAAACACGGTAAAAGTTTTGTTTGAATAAGTTATTTTAAGAACTTCTAAGTTAATTTTGAAATTACTTTTTGAAGCAAATAAATATTATTTGAAATAATTGTAATTTTTTTGCAAATACTTCATTTATAGAATGTTGCATTATAGTATTTAACATTACTAGCTTGGTAAGAGGGTTTTTACTGACGAACAGAAGGATATAACTGGCGAGCCAAAGTCACTGTATTCACCTTGAAAATGTTTCCTAACTGGCTAGCCTGTAAATTTTTTACTGGCTAGCCAGTAAAATTTTACTAGCGTGCTCATAGATAAATGATAGCCTGCAAAGCCAGAGTCTTCCTTAGTATGTGTCATATTGATGAATTTAGTTGCTTGTCAGTTTGACATTTTGAATAAATGGTAAATTTCTAGTTATTTACAAGGGAGAAACAAATAAAAAGATTAACAAAGGCTGATATAGACAATCTTGAGAACAAGTCTGTTGCGACATGATGTATAAGACTAATTGTTTGGATTTATTCCTGTGACTGATCAAACTGGACAAGGATTATCCACTGTAATAATTAAATGCATTATCCAACACGATTTAGATTTCAATAAACTTCATGGCCAGGACTATGATAGAGCAACCAACATGAGTGGTGTCTACAATGGGATGCAGGCAAAAATTTCTTTATCAAACAATGCTTCATACCTACATTACCTACATTGTGCATTACGGAGTTTAAATCTCGTTTTGAATAATTCCATCAAAAATATAGACTTGATAAATGTCTATGATATTGAGGAACGTATTTACGTATTTTTTGGGCAAAGTATCAAACGCTGGGCACTACTTAGTGTTGCCTCACTTTATACTAACTGCAAGACGACTCTAAAAAAACTCACTCCTACAAGACCATTATCAGACATGGTGCTTTCAAAGCATTGCGCATTAGATGTACTGATATTTTAAAATTTCTGTCTAAAATAATTCTAATATCGTCCACGACTGCATATCGTTATGTCTCCAGCAGGGACCAACCAGTAGGTTGAAACACACACAGGCCCTAGCAAAGCTCACTACGCTACTGGAGTAACGGCTATAATCTTAAGAAATCTTTAGTAACCACATGTGGGTAAAGATATGTTTTATTTGCAACATGCAAAATTTGGACTATAAAATCACAAATTACAAATTGTTTCCATATATAACGTAATTTTCAGAAAACCATCCCATGCAAAATGATAAATAGCGTTTGCTATCTTGATATATATAATTCTTCTGTACGTGTGTATGTGACTGAACTCCTCCTAAACGGCTGGACCGATTTTGATGAATTTTTTTGTGTCTATTTGAGTGGGTTCCTGAATGGTTTAGATTCACAATTGGACCCGGTAGGTGGCGCTGCAATCGGGTTCTAGGATTTTTTTTAAATTTTTTTGACAAATTTCTTTTTTAATTTTTTTAAGATATCTCTCATATCAGAACATATAACCCCAAAATTTCACCCCCCACCACCCTTCAGTATTTTTTAAAATGAAAAAAATCAAAAATTCGAAAATCGAAAAACCCATTGCTGAACCTGTTAATAGCAGTCAAACCAACGTTCGGGCAGGACAACGTCTGTCGGGTCCTCCATAATTTCACCCCCCCCCCCCCACCACCCCGCAATATTTTTTAAAATTAAAATCTTTATATATATATAATTCTTCTGTACACGTGTATGTGACTGAACTCCTAAATGGCAGGACCGATTTTGATGAATTTTTGTGTGTTTGAGTGGGCCGCCTTGGATGGTTTAAATTCACAATTGGACCGGCAGGTGGCGCTGCAATCAGGTTCTAGAAATTTCTTTTAAAATTTTTTGACAAATTTCTTTTTTTAATTTTTGTTAAGATATCTCGCATATCAGAACATATAACCCCAAAATTTTACCCCCCACCACCCTCAATATTTTTTAAAATGGAAAAAAATCAAAAATTCGAAATCGAAAAAACCTTTGCTGAACCTGCTAATAGCAGGCAAACCAACGTTCGGGCAGGACAACGTCTGTCGGGTCCCCATAATCACCGCCCCCCCCCCCCCACCCCACCGCCCCGCAATATTTTTTAAATTAAAATCTTTATATATATAATTCTTCTGTACAGGGTGTCCCAAATTCGTGGTGACCATTGGGATCTTGGAAACCGTAAGAAATACGAAAAAGTTTAAATTATATCAAAGTTGAGCATTTTGACGTAATTTTTGCCTCGAAATATTCAAAAACTATAATACATGACAGATGCTCATTCTTGGAATTACGCGTTTTTCAAACATTAAAATAACAAATCCAGGTTTGTATTTAAAAAAATCTGGTGTGATACACGCACACAACTTTCTTTTACAGTGATCTTATAATTAACCAAAAATTTTATTTTAAATTTTTAAGCATTTGTCAAAAATTTTCAAAAATTACCAATTCAACGAAAACGGTACAAAATAGAGCGTTAGTTGAAGAGACAAATTTTCTCCAGAATTTTAAGCTGAATTCAAAAATTTAATAATATACCGGGTGTTCTATTTAAAATAGGAGTTAATAAAAACAATAGTAAAAAATACAAAAGAAACCCATTTTAGAAGTATTCAACTGGAAAATCACCTAATACACATTTAAAATGTAATAAAAATGTGAAGTTTTAAAAAAATCGTTGGAGCCGTTTTTGGAAAAGTCGAAAAAAACTGAAAAATCACAAGAGTAAACACCTACTTCGGGTTATGTGATTTTCTTCAAAAGCTTGCTGTCGCATCTACAGAGTACACAAAACTTATATATGAAGTTTCAACGCCATACCTCTTTTAGTTTTTCAGATATTCTGTTCAAAGGTTCGGTTCAAATTTTGGGGTGAATCCAATACTTCCTTTATTGTAAAAGAAAGTAAAAAATGAAGTTGATGATGGTAGCTGGAAGACGAAACGTCGAATATAAAATCTAAATGTACCAGCGAGTAGTGCAGGAAAAGAGACCATGGACATGTTAAATTGGTTTCGCATTATCTCTTTAAATAAAGTCAGAAGCAAGAAAAAACAAATTTTCAAAATTTCGGTTTTTGTCGAATACCTTCGGAAATACTCGGGATTTTCAGAATTTCAAAACTGCATTTTAATAAGCTTTGCTCAACTTTGCCATAATTTAAACTTTTTCGTATCTGTTACGGTTTCCAAGATCCCAATCGTCATCCACGAATTTGGGACACCCTGTACATGTGTATGTGACTGAACTCCTCCTAAACGGCTGGACCGATTTTCATAATTTTTTTTGTGTGTTTGAGTGGGCCCCTGGATGGTTTAGATTCATAATTAGACCCGGTAGGTGGCGCTGCAATCGGGTTCTAGGAATTTAAAAAAAATTGAAAATTTTTTAAAACTTTGTTTTAAGATTTCTCGCATATCAGAACATATAACTTCAAAATTTTACCCCCTTCCCCCCACCAATCCCAATATTTTTTAAAATAAAAAAATCGAAAATTCGAATATCGAAAAACGTTTGCTGAACCCGCTACTACCAGGCAAACCAACGTTCGGGCAGGACAACGTCTGTCGGGTCCGCTACTCCTTAGGGGGTGAAATGGGTAAATAAGCCTAAAAATCGATATGGGTGTCGTCATTGAGGTTTTTTGGTACGTTGATTGCGAAAATGGCATTTATTTTTAAGTCCAAGACGATGGACATGACATAAAATTAAAACTCTATAGTGGTGAAACGGGGTTTCAGAGACAAATTATTTTTGGGCAGAACAACGTTTGCCGGGTCAGTTAGTAATTAGTATAGATTTTGTCAGAGTCTACTCGAAGTGTGAACTATGTCACTTTGAATAGTTTTTAATACTAGCTCACTTTGGAATGACCATGAAATATTTCAGTCGGTAAAATTTGTTGGAAACTCCGGAATGATTATTGGAAACCTGCGTAAAAGTTAACAAAAAATTATTACAACTCTACTGAATATTTACTGCAATCTTTGTTCAAAATTTGCATAAAATTGGGTAAATGTGACATATAGTTTGAAACCTGTCAAAAAGTGGGTGCAAACTAGCTCACAATTTATTTCTTGCAACCTTACTAAATTTGGCCTGTAAATATTAATAAATAATGTTTTATATTCGCCAATTAATAATCATAATTACAAATTTACTAATAAATAATAATTTAAAGCAATTTTGAAAAATGTGCTGAACACTTGCTAAGAGGTATTGGAAATTTGCTAAAAAATTTGTTTCAAATTTATGTAAATATTTACTGAAATCTTATTAAAATATCCCATTAGAATTCAAATTTTGCGGAAAGCTTTGCCGGAAACTTTATTACGAAAAACTTGCTGCAATATTGTCGAAAATGTCTCCAAACTCAATGAACACTGTCTGAAGAATTTGTTATAAATCGGTGACTTGTGCCCGAACTTCATAATTTTTTACTGCGACCTCTCAAAAACTGTGTTGCAAATTTACTGCAAACTTACTGAAACTATGCTGAAAGGTTGGTTTGTTTTACAGATGCAACGGCAAACGTAATTGTTTTTAAATTTAAATCATAGTTGGCTATGATTACATCAGCAAGTAGCTGAAATTACTTCTAAAACGACTACTAGGTGCCTTGAAATTCGTACAACAATAATTACATCTACGGAATCCTTGGCAGACTTTCGGTGTACTTCTTAGGAAAAGGTCCTGCCAGTGCCCTTGACAACAAAATATATTTCCAAAAATCTCAAATTTAATTGTTCGAGGTTTTCTCATAAACAGATTATTAAGATTTTATAGAATTTATTCAAACCTTGATGTGCTTATGTTGTCCATGTACATAATGGGCCTCTTCTGATTTCCATAAAGCTTGATTTTACCTAAATATACATACATACGCACCCAGTGTTCCCCGGGCTACGTGTTTGAACAAAGGGAATAAGGTTAGTTCTGTTTGAAATAGCGGTAAGAGATCCAACAACAATTACAACATTGTCAATAATTGCTGTAATGAACCATTGCGCAACTATGAGCAAGTGAGTCGCTGCCAGATAACGGGGAATTACCGGCCGGCATTACGTCATTTGCTGATTTGGCGTCCAGGGGCTGCCTATAACGACGCGTCCTCGGAATCGACAACTTTGCGTTCGAACTACTTGCGTGTGCGGAATTATTTTAGGCACTGGGCTCATGTATTTTGACTTTCCATGCGCTACTGAACGTTTGTAATCTAGTTAAAGCATTTTCTCATATGCAGTGCGTAACTGCTTTGTGTACTTGTTTTTATGTATATTTTTCTTTGTGTGCCTATGCTTGTTTACAGATTATATGTATTCCTGTAAACTGTTGGGTTTTTATTACCGTTGGTGTTTGCATCTGTTAGTACAACATTTCAGGTGTCAACGGCTGACCACAGCAATATTAGTTTTGCCTTAGCTGCACTGACGATGTGAATAGAGTCTCATAGCTCACCGACTGGATAAGCTAGCGAACCAGGGCATTGTAACGTAATAATTCAGTAGTGTAGTGCTAGACAAAAGGCCGTGTTACAACTCATATCTTATTTATGGCTTAAAGTACAACAAATGTTTATACACAAAAACGTCAGAATTTTGATCTTCGTATTCAATTTTTTTAATAGAACTTTGTATATTTTCAGATATTTGTATTTACTATTTACTTCCCTTTGTGACAGTATTATTAGTTTTATAATTCTCATGCGGCGTTGCCGTCATCAATTCGTTTGTGACAAAATGGCCAACTGTAGGCGTCAGTTTAAAAAGCCGTTACAACATTATTGGTAATACTATTTTATTTTATTTTCTACGGATTATACCATTTTACATAATAAAAATTAAAGAAATACAAGCGAACAGTCGCTACATGTGACATGCTATATAGAAATAGAATAAAAAGAAAAAAAAGTATACAGAATTGAAATCCTTATTACATTTACATTAAAGTGCTTTTAATATTATAAATAAATGTATACAAAGATACATTGAATAAGTGTGTTTAAAACTTTAGGTATTCGATTTACTAGACTGTTAGTACCATACGTTGTTCTATGATACTTCACTTGCAGCATGACTATTTCTAGTATTAACTTGAGGAACATACAGGTTAATGAGTGACAATATTTCCTCGATTAATTATCTATTTCTGTTCAGAGTATCATGGCCTAAAGTTTTCCAAAATAAAGTATGATCAAAAATTATTTACATCTAGTATGGCTATCAAATAATTCTTGATTTATGAATGCAGCTATGTTTATAGTTAAATGTCAAACTTGACATTTGATTTTTAAGTAATAACTAAATAGTTGAATTCATAAATAAGCCATACTAGATGAAAATAATTTTTGATCATACTACATTTAGCATTCCGTTGAAGCTCAAACAATTTAAGAATGAAGAATTAGAAATGAAACAATAGAAGAGCATCCAAGCAAAACTGTCAAACGCAGAATTTCTGTTGATAATGGATTTTTCACAAGAAGAATGAATTGATTTGGTATATGCCCTTTGATAACATGATACTACTATTTACTGGTATCAAGAATTTATGCTCAACGATACCCTGACCCGAAAGGTTTGATAGCTTCCAGGAAAATATAAAAAACATGAATGAAGAAAACAAGCTAGCAACGAAGAAATAGTAAATTATATGTTAAGAGCTGAAACTGCATTCCTGCCGCTTGCGCATGAATATTGCTGGTTGAGGCGCAGCCGAAATCAACAATCATGCAAAAGCGGCAAGAGCACTTTTAGCTCGAAACATACATACTATTTTTTTGACGACTGAGCATATTGTTAATGCGAAAATAATCATATTATTTCATTTTATTAAAACAAAATAATTGACAATCAGTTTAAAATTGCTCGCGTAGTCTATGACATGTGACAGAATTATTTAAACAAATGACGAGCGTTGTCAACGAAACATCCTGACGTGGCTAACTATAGTATGATCAAAAAGTATTTTCATCTAGTATGGCCATGGAATACTTCCTAATTTATGAATGCAACTATAACTCACTTACAAAGCAAATGTAAAATTTTGACATTAGGCGTAAACGTAGTTTGCATTCATAAATTAGGAACTATTCCATGGCCATACTAGATAAAAATAATTGTTGATCATACTTTATTTTGCTCAAGCGGAAACCCACGACCCTCGAAGAGCGGAAAAGTGATGAAAACGCTCGCTCAGCGGCGAATGTCAACTATTTGTTGTCAAATGACAGTGAGAAAAATCTGCTTTCGATGTCAGTCGTCGAAAAATTCATTTATGGTGGTTGAAAGTGTAATTGAAAATCCTCATTCAAATGGCGTAAACTTAGGCTTTAGTTAGACACCGCTTAGTTGTCGGTGTCAAGAATCCTTCGTAATACTAGCATTCAGTTAGAGCAAAAATGTTATCACAATATTTTTGAAAATCGATATATTAATGTGAATGGGCCACTAATAAAAATCGAGAACTGGCAATTTTTTTGATTTTGTGTTATTTACAGAAATAGCAACATTTCACAAGAACGGATTTGTAAAGCAACAATTTTCATTATTATGCTACTACAGTGAATCCTCATTTTAGTAGATGGTCATTAAATGTATGGACAGGAATAGTGTGAGATTATTTGACTAGAACTACTTCTTTAAGGAAACGTTATCGGGTAAAACTATTGTCAATTCTTGAAAAAAAAAAATGTGCTCCAGGACCATATATTTAATATGGCCAGAACACTATCGCATTGAAGTTCATAAATCCATGTATTAAGAAATTAGCTTTTTGTTATTGGTGCGTGTAAAGGAGTTGGTTTATCAAACGGAACCAACTGACTTTGATCAGTGGACGAAATGTAAGTATGTAATTCAGATTGTTTATTGTTATTATATGTATTAGTTTCTGTTGATTTTTTATATTTTGAAAATGCGTCTATATTTGATTTTTCTGCTTTTTAGAGTAATTGTAATAATAATGTTTCCTCCCTTTTATTCTTGCGCCCCTATTATCTCACTCTACTGATAAGTTTTTCATAATTATTTCATTTTCTATAACATGCTACATATTTTGAAAAATGCAGACTTTAGGTATATGACACTGATAAAAATTATAGATAATTAACTAACCAATCAAAGTATGCCGAAATATACTGGGTGCCCATGCCACATATAAAAAGAGATTAATGAAATTCCCTTTGAAATATAAAAACACGCTGTATAATTCAGCCACGACCACCCATTTTCACTTTCTTAAAAGACGTGTTTAGTTAGCTGTTTTGATTTTAAAATTGTAGAATTTGGTAACGCCGCATGATCATTTAAAAAACTACACATTGTAGGAAAGAAAAATAGATAACGGATAGCAGTTCTTAAGGAAGCTTTTATGTAAATATTTGATGTATTCTAAATTATGAATAAAATGTGGACCATGACGCTCTATCACCATGTACATGACATGTCTTGTATCATACAAAATATGCAGCTATGCAAATCAGTCACCGAATCTTGGGGAGACGGTTCTTTTTGTGAGATTTACATACTATACACAAAAGGTTTTTCATTTTTTACTTCCCTCGTCTGAAATACGAAGGAAGTATTGTAAAAAGCTTTCGAAATCTCTTCAGATCTTCAGGAGCCCCAGATTTCGTCTATCTGTCTGTCCCTCTATACTTCTGTCTGTTGGCAGTATAGCTAAAACTATTGATTGGAGGAGACACCAAATTGCACGCGAATAGATGTATACCAGGTTCAAAACTGAATATACTTTCGGTCAAATATATATAGGGTGAGCACTTTAAAGAATTAAAATTCTATCCAGCTTTGATTGCTAACTGGGGAACTATTAGTTAAATAAAAGTAATATTTTGCAAATAGCTCAGGAAATGCCCTTAACAAACCTAGGTATTTTATGCACGAAAATATACAGACTGAACACTTTAAAGAAATAATTCTTTTTTCTTTTGATATTTACAAACATTTTAGTTTCAAAACTTGCGATGGAAGATTCAAGTAAAGCCCTTACGGATTGGTTTGTTGTAATACCTTTTATTACTTCTTTAAGGTTCGCTGATTGATGTTACAGCGTCACCAGTTGCTTTTCTAAATCCAACTCTAATGAATTGAAACTTTGAAACAAAGAGACACAACAGAATAGCAACGAACTTTACAACAAATTAAAAGCATTGCAAATAATAATATCTAATAGAAATGATGGCATTACGATCGAATAAAAGTATGCACCTTAAATATAGGTACCTACTAGAAAAATAAGATAGAATATATTTTTCTTTTATATAGATCTTTAAGAGTAAGTCAAAACCCAATATAATGTACATTCAATGTAATTTTAATCTACTAATATATAGTTCCTTCAGATTCAAGATGGAGCAACCCAAGTTACAAAGAAACGACCGTAACTATTATATATTGTTATGATACATGATGCAGGAAATTCAAGCATATGAAAGAAATATTTAAAATGAACTAATAAAGTTGGGCAGTTACGATAATTGAATCTTGATGGGTATAAAGTTTTGAACATAATAATGAAAGTAAAAGATACAAGGGTTCTTTTCATTGTGAATCATTTAATATTGTTATATTTAGTGGAATGGATTAAACTTAATGGTTGTATTTAATATTTATAAAAATAAACAAGGTAACACTGACAAATGTATTTGTTAAGAAAATTCTGTATATAGCATTATTTAGAAAAAAATAGGAAGTGTGTATTAAGAATTGTCTCTAACAGATATAAAAAGTTTGTTTAAAAGCAGTTACATAAAACAACTCAAGAAAGCATGTATGTAATTTGGCTATAATAATTTTGGTATAATAAAAATAGAATCTCTGCCTTCATTTGTCTAATTTTGGTGATAACAAATTAAATAAAGGCTGAAAACAAATCTACGAGGTAAAATAAAGTGAAATTTTTAAAATGTAAAAGATATTGTGACTTCAAGTGTTAGAGGAGAAGCTACAGATACAGTTAATTGGATATAGAATACAGGACATTATACTAATTGGGGGGATTTGGATTTATTCATACGTACAAGATATTAGAAGAGGTATTTTACAATTTATTATTTGATTTGGGTGTTCTGTGGACGTTGCTTGAGACATCAGATTATCTACAAAAAGGGGAACAAAGTTACAATTGGAATTTATTAAAAGAATAGAAACTTACCAGGACTTGGATCGTGTGACGGTGACATCTAGAAGGAGCCGTGGCATCCGGCAGGAACAGTGACATCCAGGAGTAACCAGGACAGGATTTTGAACCAAGGGAGTTGATTTGACCGGACGGAGCCAGAAGGAGGTTACCAGGTGGTAGATCGTGTGACGGTGACATCCAGGAGGAGCTAGGACTGGAATTAGGTATCTGAGCTGTTGGTGAATTGGACATTGAGTACTGCAGTCTATCGATGACAGGATCCAGTAGTGATTGGTATTTGCAGTGAAAGCATGAGCAGCTATTAAGGTTTGTTAAGATAAGTTGAAAAGCATTTTGAATAACTGTCAATTTTGAAAGTGATAACATAAAGTTTAGTTAGTACTTACATAGGTGATTTGAATAGTAGTAAATGTCAATGTGAGATACAGTTGTCAGTTTACTTGGTTTGATTAATTTTTTAAAGTCAAGTTTGACGTTAAGTATCATTGATAGCAAACTAGATTTTGATAAACCCACCCTGAAAATAAGAGCTCTCGATTTAAAAGCAGGTATCATTTGATACTTAAAACATTACATGAATTAAGGCATAGTTTACCTGGTGAGCTATTGCAATATAGATCACTAATATGACTCGATAGAAAATTTGGATCCGAGAGACATGACCTTTTTGCTGTCTTTATGAATGTCGTAACCAGAGTGTCATGTCTTTAATATAAATCGCTGCTCTTAAACCCCTTAGTGCGCCTTTTGTCATGTCTTTTTAGGGGGCGAATTTAATACCAGCTGAGAATCAGCAGAGTTCTTTGACATCCCACAATTTATTACCCCCACTACTTTTACGATACAACAATTCAAGACCAATAATGTATTATAACACAATGTCTCTCTGCGCTCTCACCTGCTTATAAATCTCTGCCACCAAATAGGGGTAGCTTTGGGAGTTTACGCTCACGACCACTCAGTCGCAGATGGGAGTGGGTTTAAAAGAACTAATTACCTGAGTTACCAGGATCCTAGGGCGCCACGCCGTTGTAGCTTCGTATTAATACTCCCCGTTGAAACGTGTAACGGCGAACCTAAATTGCTTATACAAGAAAGCAGAGATTCGACGCAGTAGCAAATAAAAGACAGATTTCACTTGTGTATATATAATACCCACTACGGTTCTAACATTTCGATA
Organism: Agriotes lineatus; assembly: GCA_940337035.1. Lineage (NCBI taxonomy): Eukaryota > Metazoa > Arthropoda > Insecta > Coleoptera > Elateridae > Agriotes > Agriotes lineatus. The sequence goes on from OW679196.1 coordinate 57,957,627, forward strand.
CAGTCTGTACATAAGGATTAATACCAGAAGGGCAAACCAGATAAATGTAACATAAAGGCTATTCAGCATAAACACATATTACGGCATTTCGACGTTTGACTTTAATTAGGACCTCAATTTTTACTTAATGTAATCAAAATTTAATGACAAGAGTAATGAAGTAAATTTAGCTCCGGACAACTAGTCCTTAAACGCTGTGTTCTGTACACGTCAAAAGAGAGCCTTATGTATTCATAGCTCTATATTACCCACGTTTAATACCTGGTGTTTGTACTAATTAAACAGATCTGTGTAAGCGCACTACCAGAAGCAACATTGGCTTATAAATGAAACCGCTCGTGTGACAGCATTACCTCGTTCAAGTCAAAATGGGTATTTAAATGTTAAACCTCAGTTAACGAATCTAACTAAGCAAGGACAAGTCCGTCCATAAAGTCAAATTACAAATTTCAACCGATTTCCTAAACTATAACTATTTTTCAACGAGCTTGACCGCAGTAGTAAGATTTGATACACAATTACTAATAAATAAGGCACATGAAATGCAACGAGTAGCAAAAAGGTTGCACTGAAAGCAATTTAATTAAATTTAATAATTGATTGTACAGCACCTTGGATCGACAAAAAACTGTGACAGCTATCAAACCTTTTCCATGAAGCAACGGATCCCGTGGCCTAGTTTGACATCAGCAGGATTCGATCCATTTAACTCGGAGCTGTCAAGTGAATTTGAAACGTCAAAGAGCTGTCCCCAATGAAGAATTTGGCTGCCTATTAAACCTCGTACGAAGTCTGTACGAAGTCCCGTACAAAGTCCAGTACAAAGTCCAGTACAAAGTCCCCTATGTAAGAAGCTTCCAATTAGATAAGAAATTAAACGGACAACACTACATACCAAGGATCAAGCAGAAATCATTGCATAGCACTATTTAGCGGAATCCGATCCATGGAGACTTTCAAGCACTACAATTCCATCACAAATAGGCACAAACGGCAAGAGGAAGCCCAATTTCTTGGCTCAAAATAAGCGGCTTACAATTCCATCCCGAAATGGACGAAAAAACAGCAAGACAAAAGACAATACCCAAACAAACAATTTTCTTGTTTCGTTACACGAGCGCCACCTATCTCAGAATGTCAGAGCTTGGAATCGAGATCTGCAATAATGCACTATATGTTTTGCATAAAATCAGACGCTCCAAGTGTTCAAAAATTAGAATGTAACAAATTGTATAATTTCAAGCTTTGCAGAAGCAGTTGTCAAGTTTAACCTATACATAACCTCTATATTATACATAAAGTACGTAGTTTCTATAATAACTGTCAAAGTGTTACAATGTTGGTAGATATATAATTAAAACGCTAGGAAATTTTTATACCTCGTGTTGGTAGAACTTTTTCAAAATTATGGTTGTGTCAATTTTGAATGTCAAAAGTTTCTTAATTTGAACTCTTGACAAATTTCTTTTTTTAACATGGATCATCATCATCAATAAAATAGGCTAAAAAAGAAAACCAAGAAATATTTTAAATGTAAAAATGAAGCAAGCGATATTAAATTATGACATCTGTCAAAATGACAATCATTTTTTTAGTGGAAAAAAAGAACTAAAAATTTATGTACCAACCTGCAGGAATGCAACTTATCCCCTCGAAAGTTGACCTTGAGAACTATTATAGAAAAAAAATGTACTTTACATTCTATGATCTACATTTTAATTAAATCATATTAGTAGTCAGCTTACTGTTGATATTCGTAACTTTACAGATGTTGCTCTATCTCGAATGTGAATGAACTATCGACACTAATTCGTGATATACTAGCGGTCTGAATGCGCTATGTTTTTCGGTTTGTTCCGTTGAGACCTTGGTAGAAAAACTTCAAAGTAGAGTACTCGAAACTCTTCCTAAAGTAATTACATTCGTCATTATATAAATACCTACGACGTCATGTATTATTAATATTGTAAGAGTAACTGGATTATATATTAACAATGTTGGGGGTGATCTTAAGTCTTGTAAGTGATATGGTCAACCTAAGGCTTATTATTTAAAATCCCGGTAGGCTAAACCGTATACCAGAGTAATTTTTAATTTTCCAAGTGTCTAAACCGAAGAAAACAGATGACATGAACGCGAAGACTTTCAACAGGAGGGGTCTATCGTAAGTGGAAATCGCCTGTTTTTCTTGCTTAACCAATAATGAGTTCCACTTTTTGAACTTTATATTAGTAATATTCTGTATTTAACGATTTTATATTAGCTTTGTAACCAACTAAACCAAAATATTATTTTACAATTGATTTGGTAATAGATATTAACGATACAAGTTTGATTATGAGCATCTTAACGATACGAGTTTGATTGCCAAAAACGAGGCGGTGAGCCGAGTTTTGCGGCAATCAAACGAGTCTCGTTAAGTGCCATAAGCAAACGTGTATTGTTCAATATTTTATCTTCATCAATAAATTCTGGTTCAATGTATTTCTTGATACAAAAAGAGTGCGGTAATGTTCATTACCACACTGAGTGCGGTAATATATATCCATTACCGCACTGAGTGCGGTAATATCCATTACCGCACTGAGTGCGGTAATGAAGCTCATAACGATACTAAAATTAGTTTGGTTAAGAGTCTATAACAACACCGATGAAGATAATAGCTATTAACATATCTAGGAATGTTATGAGTATCATAACTGCCAGATATGTCGATTTGATATCCAAGCTCATACTGCGAGGATTTTAAGACATCTAAGGCTGTTATGCTTCATAACATCAGTGGCTTGTTCAATAGTTTATCGTTTCAGTATGGTAATAGTTGACATGTATGGTAAAGTAACATTACCGTACAAACACAGTTATGACTTAGTTACCAGCCTACTTTTGTAGAGTTATTAGCACTGCTAGTTATACGAAGTGATGTCAAACTATAGGCATCCTCTTCTGCATTACTGGTTTGCTCGTAGTAAAATAACCACGTATATATTTAAGAGTGTTTGTGATGCTATCTCTGCTTGACTAATTTCTTCCACGTAGATAGAGAATTACCGGGTTGTCGTACTGGAAACTTGTTTTACCAGTTCATATTAAATCTACCACGGTTCTTTCTCTCGTCAACATGTAAACTACGGCGAGGCATTTTTGTTACCACTCAATGCGGTTGACGCCAAATGTTTGGCGAAACTAATTATTTGCAATACTCAACATTTGCAATAATTACAAGTCATTAATCAACTCGTATTAATGGTCTATGTTTAACTGTCACTAAAGAAATATTGTAATGAGGTAGTGAATGCAGTGGTGGAAACGAAAAGCGGGGCAGTGTATAATTTAGTCTTATAATTATAACTGAGTCACTTGGAAACTAAATCCATTGCAATGGAATTTTAAGCACTAGGATTGTATATTCGCTAAACCTACCTATTTATGTAAACAATGGTTAATAACCTGAAACCGGTAAATACATTTTCTATTTCAAATAATTTCTAAGTAGGTACATTAAAAACACATTATGAGGTCGCCTTTCTAAGGGAATATCTCCCTAGTGGAGGTATAAAGCTATTTTCTATCTAATATAATAGAAAATCAGTGGAGTCTTAATTCTAATTAGCATAAACACCCCAGTTAAGAAGTTGTAGTGATTGCGGTTTACACAAGAATTTTCCATTACAGAATATTCAAGACGGGATAACAAGAGAATCTCCTAAAAATTTTACAACAAAAGAAATGGTGGAAAGTATTAAAAATATTAGTTATTTTAACGTAATACTTATAATAAACTAAGCTTTGAGACTGGTTATTATTACAGTTTTTATTAGTAACACCGTAATAATTTGAGCATCCACGTGGAAACTAACTAAAATCTAAATAATATTGGCAATAATACTAATAGAAGACCACAACATCCTTAGACTTACTTTTCGGGGCGATATGAATTGATCTTTTAACAGTTTTGCGATTTATAGAATATTAATATGTGTTAGGTAAATGTAACTAATGTAACAATTATATATAATTATCGATAATTTTATATAATATGACAAATATAAGTTAATTTTGTTCGCATTATTATGTGTATCAATAATTACAAATAATTTACAACTTGGCTTCGTAACTGTCAGTATACAGTGTGTCCAAGATAAAGAGGGGCAGTATGGGGATCTCGTTAATAGCAAGAGATACAAATTTGGTTAAATGGGAAAAAAGTTGCGTAATTAAATGACTAACGAAATGACGCCTAGAAATCCTTGGTACGATTTTTCGTTTTTGAGGTACCTTACTTACCGAATTTTTGTGCCCAAATAAAGAAATCTTAATAGAGTAGGTCTGGTGATCTGCTTAGCCAATTTCCCGTGTTAATTTATGCGCGCCATATTTGAAAAATGGTGAACATTGGTTTGAGAGACTCCTGCCACAAAAACTTCTATCTACAGAAAGAGCAGCATTATTCCACAGCCTACAGGTTTATCATCCGATAGCAGCTTGAAAGGTGAAAGATTTAAACCCAACTAATTGGAAATGGAAGAAAACGAAGAATGGATTTGCTCCAATCATGACAGTCGACGTTACAGCCCAAGACGACATTGTCAAAGTTTTCAGGCTTAATTGAAAGACAACAACGACGCACCTTCAAGGTTGGTCTGCACGTGCAAAAAATATGGTGTGCAATGCGTGGCTGCTTGTTGTAGCATATGCTAAGGCTTAGTCTTAACAAGTAGGTTGATAACAAGGCGAGAACCCGAAATATTCTTATGCTATCCTCACCGATCGCATAGGAAAGTTTCTTCAAAAACAAAACATTAAAACAGCCAAAACTCACAGATTCTTTCTTCACCAAAAGATAAATTACACACTATGTCATCTATAGGTATTTATAGAGTCCCTTGCTCTTGCAATGCTGTATACATTGGTAAAACAGGACGTTCAGTAAAAACTCGCATCTCTGAACACCAGCGCTGTGTCAAGTCGGGTCTCGTTTCATCATCAGCCATCGCCCAACACCAACACGATGAAACTTCCATTATCTGAAAATCCCCATTCTTCTTAAGCAGAAAGATTCGCGAAGCCATTGAGATTTACAAACACCTTAATAATCTCAATTGGGACGAAGGCTTTCCCCTTCCTTCTATATGGAAATTTCTAATTTCTAAGCACCGCCTACCGTCACTCAACCGCGACGGCACTTGCCTATAAATTCTCGCCTTTCTCGTTCCGATCGTTAGAAGAGTTTCGCCTCTAGCGTGGTTTACACGTTGAGTTACCGTGCTTTTCTATCCCTTTCCTTGCAAAAGAGTTTCGCCTCTGGCGAGGTTTACACTTTGGCTTACCGTGCTCTTTTGCTTTTCCTCCTGATGAAGGCCCTTACGGAAGTGGGTGAAACGTTGAGTTCTTCGACCTCAATAATGACACGGTACAATCCCGGAAGTCATGGCCGTGAAAGCCTCCGAAATCAGTTTAAGGATATGGTTAGACCCTCATGATTTACATTTAGAATACAAAAAGAAAATATATTAATACCAACCATGAAAGAAATTACGAGCAAATTTTGTAATAAAAAGTATTTACGGTACTTGACTTAAAAGACTGATTTTGGTATATTAAATTAGGAGCAGAATCATCAAAAGTTTGCACTTATCGTGATAATTATACATTTATAAGACTGTCGTTTAGGTAAAGCTTCACCCCTGAGTTATTTCAAAAAATTAGTGGACAACATTTTAATATCAGTGACGTTATAATCTATTTCGACGACCTAATCATAGCAGCGGACTCGTATGAAAGACAAAGAATTAGGTGTAAAATTTAATAAAGCAAAGTTACCATGGATATAGAGCTAAAGAAGTAAGATTGTTAAGACATGTGTTTTCTGAAAATGGAATTAAAGTAGATACAGAAAGGGTTAAAGCTATCATGGCATTAACAGCCAGTCTTATAAAGGCTACTAATCTGACGTTAACTTTAATTCGCTGTTAAAATCAACAAAAGCGCATCAAAATGTGTTTACTAATGAATGAAATGTCATAAGCACTAACATTTTGATGCGCTTTTGTTTGTTTTAACAGCGAATTAAAGTTAACGTCAGATTAGTGGTATTTATAAGACCGGTCGTTAGTAATCCTAAAAACAAAATATAATTACAGCGTGTGGTAGGCATGATTAACTATTTGATATACATTCCAAAAGCATATTGTTAAAGCAAATTGTAGAATATCAATGGTTATTGCAACACACAGAGTGCCTAGAGAAAGTTAAATGTAAAGTAAGTACTGCGACGTTGCTAGTTTTGACATGGATAAAGAAGTCACTATACAAAGTGATGCCTGAAAACACGGGTTAGGGTGAGAGGGCAAACCTGTGTGCTATGCCTATAACAGATACTGAAAGAAATATGCAATGATCGAAAATGAATTTTTAGAGGGAATATTCCTTTTATATATTAAATTTGAAGTTTTCCATAGCAAAGGCGATTATTAATAATCGGAAACTTTTGGAAATTTACCGCAAAATTTCCAATTATGTCTCTGTCATCAAAATATTTAGGGACAACAAAGCTGGGCACAATGTTTGTAGGCCGATAATGATTGTTGTTGTGGACAACCGAAAGCAACTCCTAAACAAACTTAAATGTTTACTGTAGTTTTAACAAAAAAAACTAATATTTTAGTATTTTAGATATTAGTTTAGTTATTATATTTAATTAAAAAAAATTCCTTACTGTGTTTTTTCATTTGTGATATTCTCAGTAGAAATAACAAGTGCCTACAAATTTCCGGAAATATTTGAAAAAATGTTCTCAGCTATTTTTCTACAAAATCATGAGTACATGTCAACTGGAGGCATGCACGAATGCTTTTGTTATAAAAAATAGCTGGGAAACATTTATTGCACTTCCATAAGAAACTTTCATGCACACGTTATATTATTTTGATAGAAAATATCACGAATGAAAACACAGTCAAGAAAATATTTTTATTTAAAAAAATACGAAACTAATATCTAAGTACTAATAGTTTACGGTTTTTTGTGATGGCAGTGTAAATCTTCCGGTAAATTCCCAAAAATTTCCAAATATTGATAATCGCCGTTGTTAAGGAAAATTTTCAATTAAATATGCAGAAAGGATATGCTCTATCTAAATATAACACGTGCATAAAAATTGGGCATAGTGAGGAATAAAATAGCAGATATAAATTCGGTTGCAAAGAATGAAAATTAACTTACTTAGATATGATTTTGAAATAAAACACTTACCCCGGAGGTACATGTATGTGGCTGATCTCTTATCCAGATCATACTTAAAAGATCAAAAACAAGAAATAGTGTGTTTAACTAATGTAGTGCACAGATGAAAATCATGTAGAATTTGTAGAAGAAACATAGAACGATCCTATACTGACTCAATTGGTAAAATGTCGTTTAAACCGTTGGCTTAAAAAAGGAAGAGCTAGCGAAACCTATTATTCAATATTAGTTTAAATTTCAACAAGAAATCATTGTGGAGAATGGTTTGGTGGTTCTTAATAACCGACTGGTAGTGCCAAATTTATTACGGTCTTAGATCATATGAAATGTATTAAAGTCATTTTGGCATTGCGAAAACAGAACCAAGGGCTACACAGATAGTTATTTTTTAGCCAGGTCTTAGCATAGACATTGAAAATATAATAGAGATTATATTTATAGTATGTGAAAGTTATCGCAATGCAAATGCTAAAGAGCCATTAATTTGTCATGATATTCCAGAAACACCTTTTAATAAAATGTCCATTGACATTTTGGAGTTTGAAGGGAAACGTTATTTGGCATTACAAGATTACTTATCTAAATAGTGTTAAATTTAAGACAGCTAATGAATTTATTGTTATATTGAAAATAATATTTTCTACTCATGCAGGGTCAAAAGAGGTCGTGACAGATAACAATATCTGTAATTTATTTGAGTGTAAAGAGTTTAGTAGAAAGTGGAATTTTAAATTTACGTTTAGTTCTACGACATACCCACGTAGCGATAGGCATTATGAGCAAGCTGAAAGATGTAATGCAACATACCGTATGAATGATGAATTTAATTTAATAATAATATGCTCAACATTTAATTAGGGGAAGGCAAGAAAAGTATAAGAAATATTATAACAGAAATGTGAAAGGTAGGAAAGGATTTGGCTGGTAACACATTGTTACACGGAAATAAAAACATCTGTAAAAGTCTTTATCCAGAACTTCCCTCGTCGACATTGTGACGCTAAATAACATTAAAAATGAAATTAAGTTAGGAGTAGAAATATCTTCTAATAAATTGGATACATTTTCAAATAAAAACAAACGTTACCGGTGGTCGAATTCGAAGGGCAGGCGGACTGCGTATGCAGCCCTATCGTTTTGTGGGATATTGCAAGGGAACGGATTATTTCTACCTGAGCTACGGAGCACCGACCCTTCGAATTCCTGCGTTGCAGCTGTATTAAGTAACGCAGTATATGTTGCTTCTTTTTGTATCGTACAACATTTATTCTGTATCTATTGGGGCCCATTTTTGGTAAGAATAAATCATGCACTATGTACAAATTATTACTTGTATTTATTGCTAAGTTAAATCAAAAGTAAACAACATTGTATTTTTTAAGGTGCTCACCCTGTATATATTTGTCTGAAATTTTCTCGGTTTCATGCCAGGTAGATATATAATGTGTATGCAAAATACTGTCTTCCTCCGACAAATAGTTTATGAGTTATACCGCCAACAGGCAGACAGACAGACGGAATTACCGCCAACAGGCAGACAGACAGACGGAATTGAGACAACCTGTTTTTCGTCACCTAGGGACCCTGAAACGTGAATATCTGAAGAAATCTTTTTTTTGCGATTACAAGCCTGCTGTGTAAACATACTTCTCCGAGATCTTATGTAATACAAGACAATAAAGGTCATATATTACAAAGAAATCTCAGTCATTTACGACAAATTCGAAACGAATTGAGAATAACTTAGCAGATCCTGAACATATGAATAATAATTTGGCTTTTAAGCTTCATATGTAACAGTTGCAGAACCAAAATCAAGTGATGACTTAAACAAAATCATCAAATCTCAATTTTGTCGCAGCAACAATCAGGTCAATAAGCTAATTAGATGTAATAATTTTCTTTCCTATTAAATGTAAAACGGGAGCATATGCAGCATATTTTAAGGTTGGTAATAAGTAGGTTGGTAACAAAACGATAAGTCAAATTTAGCATGAAGATGGCTACTGTTGTAAACATACATTTATGTACGTGTAAAGTTATTTATATAATAAATACCAATGTTTAATTTAAGTATAAGCATTAAACATGCCACAATTGTGGAAACTGACACGGAGAAGAGTGTAATAAGAAAAATGACTTATTTGGAACCTGCTCAGATGATTAAGATGAAAGTTATACTGACGGTTTAGTGTCGGACGAAATAAAACAAGGTGGATACATGCGTCTTAAAACAGTTCACTATACAGATTTTTTTTACATAATGGTAAAATACGAAACCAAAGGTGTAGAATTTATTGTTCTTTCATTTAATTATCTTGACGTTTTTGTAGGATGCACCGTTTTTGAGAAAAAGTAGAAAAACCGAAATGTCCGCCATTTTTTCGATATGGCTGCCGTAAATTAGAGTGAATCAGAGGTAATTTTGGATATATTTTTCTGCAGAGTCAGACTATTAGTTTGACATCACAAATGATTTTACACTTTTACAGTAATTTTATTTAAGTTAAGGCGATTTTTACGTTATTCTACCAGCGTAATTGTAGCAAGTTTATTAAAAGTACTTTAATATTGTGATAAGTTATGTACCAAATGTGAAGATAATCGCTTTTGCTGTTTTTTCCATTTTATAGCTCCATATTACTGAGACAAATCACTTTTAGAATAAGCAAGTTTCTTTAAATTGCTTTATTTTTAGGCATTGAATAGGTTCTTTTTTGTATTTTTCTTCGGATTTTTTAGCGACACCCTGTATAAAGACTAATCGATTTATCTGTCATTTAATTTTCTATATTAAAAATCTAGTCAACCATTAGCAAATAACGTCAGAGTATAGCAACAATCTACCACGGGCTGCAGCTAAATCTATTATAATACGTACATTGGTCGATACTGCGCAGACAAAAATAAGTCGAAGACGGCTCTGTCCCCCAGACTATGACGAACGACGGGATAAATACAGTGGCAAAGTCATGGTCACTCTCTCATTAGTGGTCGAGCGTCCGTGACACCGAACCGAAATCGTGAGTTAGCAGTCGCCTTCCGCTTATTGTGCACAAAGTTAGCATGGGGTCATTTCACTGCATTATTGCGGTTCTGTGCTTGTACGTGACGGGCTCAACCGGGTTTACAAACGTTTACGGCGAAATAAAACAAGTGAAATACGAAGGCGACCCCGGACAACCCCTTATTTTAACCCCGCTGATAAAGCAGGGCAAATGGAAGGAAGCCCAAGCAGCGTCGCAAGTGACATTCGCCGGAGTGGAAAATATCCGCAGCCATGCAGCTTACCTCACAGTGAATGAGCAGTACAACTCCAACTTGTTCTTCTGGTTCTTCCCTGCGCAGACGAACTACCCCAACGCCCCCGTCGTGCTGTGGCTGCAAGGCGGCCCAGGAGCCACATCCCTTATTGCGCTCTTCACCGAGAACGGACCCTTTGTGATCACCCCGAACCTGGAACTGAAGCTAAGAAAGTATTCTTGGACTCAAAGCCACTCCGTCATCTTCATCGACAACCCCGTTGGAACGGGTTATAGCTTTACCAACGTTGGTGGCTACGCGCAGAATGAGACAGTTGTAGGGGAGGATTTGTATCAGGCGCTTCAGCAATTTTTTCAATTGTTCCCCGAGCTGCAGAGCAATGATTTTTTCGTGACGGGCGAATCGTATGCTGGAAAATATGTGCCTGCTGTTTCGTACGCCATCCACAAGAACAACCCCTCGGCCAAGCAGAAGATCAACTTGCAGGGGCTGGCTATTGGAAATGGCTTGAGCGACCCCGAGCATCAGCTGAAATACGGCGACTACCTGTATCAGATCGGTTTAATCGATACAAATGTTAGGAAAATGATTCAGGACTATGAAGAGCAAGGGATTAAACTTATCCAGAATAAGCAGTGGCTGAAGGCGTTCAAACTCTTCGACGATCTTCTCGACGGCGACTTGAACAACCACACGTCATTGTTTAAAAACATCACAGGGTTCGATAACTATTTCAATTATTTAATCTCGGATGATACCAGTGGAAGTTTGGATTACATGGGGAAGTTCATCCAGAGCACAGATGTTAGAAAGGCGATCCACGTCGGCAATGCTGAGTTTAATGGGATCAATCAGATAGTGGAAATTAATTTAGTGCTTGATATTATGCAATCGGTGGCCCCGTGGGTATCGGAGTTATTGAGCCATTACAGAGTTTTGATTTATAATGGACAGCTAGATATCATAGTCGCGTATCCCCTGACCGTTAATTATCTCAAAAACCTAGATTTCAGTGGCGCAGACGTTTACAAAACCGCAGTAAGGCATCAGTGGCATGTTGGGAAGGATCTTGCTGGATATGTAAAACAAGCCGGAAATTTGACTGAGATTCTGGTGCGTAATGCCGGCCACATGGTACCAGGAGATCAACCACTATGGGCTTTGGATCTAATTACGCGTTTTACACACAACAAACCATATTATTGAACAATTTAATTAGATGACTGATTAATGTTTTTCATTTTTAAATTAATTGTAATAGATAATTATTTATATTAAATAAATACCTTAAAATTTACGTCTTTCTTACTAATGATACTGCTGAAATAATAGCGCTAACAGACTGATATTTCGCAACTGATAAGAACTATCACAAGACGCAAATTAAAAATAAACAAAAACTACCATTCAAAACTTATTTCATAATCTAATGTTTACTTGAATTATAACGCTTGGGTATTTATTTCGTCTAAATTGGTTGATTTTCAAATATTATTTTGATTTGAAAAATGGCGACCCAAAACCCAAATTTTCTAAATAGTCCAATTATGTGTTAAAAATAGTTGAAGTAAATAATTAGTTGTAATCTTTACTTTTGCAATTTAACAGTAAAATGTTTATCAAAATACACAGTGTGTCCCCAGCTTGTGCGTTGAAGAGGAAAAGTTAACTTACTGTCAGTTTTAGAAAAAAAACTTGGGAAGAAACAAGTTTGTACCTATCAAAAAAAAATAAAATTCATATCAAAAACAGGATTTAATGTACAGGGTGTACATTTAAGAGCAATAAAAAGTGTTTTATAACTGCAAGGTATGGTTACTTCAAAATTCAAATTGTTTAATTTATTTTTATTTTGATTCATAAATAAGGTTGCCAACCGTCTTTTGTTTCAAAGGACAGTCCTTCATTTCAAAATAAAGTCCTTTGACCTTTAATAGGTGTCAAAAGACGGTAAATGTCCTTTAAAACCAAACAATTTATCAGTACCTTAACAAAATGTCCCATTTAACGCTTAAATTGATTATTCCTTTTATTTTTACGTTTCTAAAGAATAAAACATTTGGAAATGCCAACACTTTTACGGTTTAGAGTTGGAAATAGTTAAAAAAATACCGGTGAATCCCCAACTTCAGAGAATTCCCCAATCCGTTTGATCGGCACGGCATGCTGTGCTATTTTTATTTTATTTCCATTTCGGTGAGACACCTGGAAAGTACTTATTATACCAGTAAAAAATAGTGTGCTGTGGGCGTTGTGACTTGTGTCTTTAACTTAAATGGTTAGTAAAATAATACATATTTATAAATTTTGTATTGTTTGTCAGTTTGCCTGCTTACATTAATTACTTTTATTTATGTATCTCTATTCTTCAGGTCTTCAGGCATGCTCTAAACAACTGTGAAATATTTTAAATATTTGCCCGGAATCTACTCAAGTTCTTTTGAAAATAGAAATTTATTTATTATTTATAGATCACATTTCTGATCTTTTTGAAGAACAATAAAAAATAGAAAATAACAAAACAACGGCGTGTGAAATATTTCGTATTAGCTTATGACAGATTTTAAAAAGCAATTACTTAACAGAAAAGAACAAGTATTTTTTGGTTATGAAATTTGTAAAATACACAAAAATCTAAATCTATCCGAAAGGAACAAAAAAATCTAAAAAGTGACTTTAAATTTCCGAGACGTTTCAATAGGTAAATTACTTAAATAAATGATTTAAGTTTGATAATGATAATTAGCTTTTTCTTGTATCCTGTTTATCGTTAGAAGAAAATAAATGTCCAGCATTTAATGATTTGGTTCAAATAATTAAGTCTCAATTTGCAAGAAAAACTAAAAATAAATATGGATATTGTTTGACGAAATAGTTTCATTAAAAAATAATTTTGATGCCATTGTGCATAATGAAAACTTCAATTTTGATGCCATTGTGCAGAATGAAAACTACCCGAAATCTTTTTCAAGTGACAAATGGTATCTTATTTTCCAAAAACTTGACTCTGATTTAAGAAATTTATTTAAAATAGTTTAATTTTTTATGAGCATTTCTGCCTCATCAACATTTCCTGAAAGAGTTTTCAGTGTGGTAAATTTGAAGTTGAGTGAAGAGCGGAATAGATGTGGAATTGCTTTAATAAAAAATGAATTGTATAAATTTTTGAATTGAAATGATAATAATTGTTTTAATTTTTTTTAGTGCGATAAAAAGCAATTCAGTTTTACTTCATAATGCAAAAAAAACAGGAAAAATAGTCTTTATTTTTGTTCTGTAATCTGGTTTGTGTTTAGATAATAACTTATACTTATGCGTTACGTATCATAATACTTATTATAAATCAAATGATTAGCTCCTTTTTTAAGTATGCCCTCGACTAGAATAACTGATTGGTTTTTGGTTTATGTTTTAGTTTTTAAATTGTGTTATTGTGTTTGTTAAATAGGACAGACAGAAGATGATGCTTGTAATTTAATAAATACTCACTTTTATAATATGATATCTACTTATATGCATATTATTATATTAAAAATAGAATACATTTTCTTATATCTTATACATATTAGTATTATTTTGGTGAATGCAACAAAAACATTTTTGGCGTGGAACCCAAAAAAATTTGCGTCTTGGACGAAATGCCTGCGGCGCGGGCTTGTCCTTTGATTTTATATTCAAAAGTTGGCAACCCTACTCATAAAGGCTTTTTAGTTTGCTTTAATTCACTTGATGTAATGTTACGAAATGATAAATTTACAGGTACAGTCCGGTTTCTAATTAGGGTACAGCCACTACTAGTCTTGCATGTGTTGCTGATGACAGCAGCTACCGATAACAGTTTGTTGCCCACTCTGGTGCTTTTGGACTATCATGACGTGTTGCTGGATAAGTTGCATTTCCTTGGATGTACAGAGGATGCTACAAAATTGTTATGTAGTTTGCCATAGAACAAGACTACAAGTAAAAATTGGGCAAGAGTTTGTAATATAACCCCCTTTTGGGCCCTACTTGAGGTGCCAATAATTGTATAATTCCTTTTAGCGGTGTTATATTTGTATTAATGTCAAATTCCACATTGTGAGTCAAATTGAAATATGTAATATACTTTTAAAATACTTACAATAAAGAAATACTATCCTTTACGTAAATGCACTCATATATAATACCTACCTTATTGCTTAATAAGATCGGTAGTAATTGATGTAGTTTATAAATCAATCTGACTTTTGAAATTATGTCATGTAATTATTATTGTTTAAGCCACAGTTAGTTAGTTTTATGAGCAATGAGACTCCTAATTCACAGCTGAATGGGTTAACCTTCAACTAACAACTTCTCTATCTAAAGACTCAATTCCTTTTAAAATATAATTATTTGATTTTATGAATCAAATACAAGTTTCAGGTACTTCATAAACTTAAATTCGTACGTTCAGTTTGTTAGTAGCACATAGAAGTTTGATTTGACATTACAGAATGAAATACAGATTGTAAGTAATTTAATCAATTGTTAGTATTTCTAAACTTGATTAAATTAAATATAAAATTCTAAATGTTATCCTACCTTAAAAATGTACAAATTTCAAAATATAATTGTCGAAAACGTTGAGTACTCGAATCACAAATATAATTTAGAAAAATAATTAATATTCTATAATAATCTTCTAAATATAATTACAATGTTGTAATAGTTGTCACACCAAACTCACTTTATGATTACTCATTATTTTGCAAGAAATTGTCACTAACCTTCTGAATGTTTATGTCTTGTAGTATGTACCTGAATGCTCTGCCTCAGCTCCTAACTGGACAGATTCTAGTCAGCAAACCCCTCCTGGTTGTTCCCGACCAAATATATAGCTCGTTGTAGCTCTTTGAAAACTCTATTACTTGAAGAGACAGTTCTACAGCATACCACAACACTCACTTTCACTGGTTTTACTGGCTTCGTAGTATTCTAATATTTACAATAGAATATACTACGTTAAATGAATGCAAATAACCTTGAATTATCTACTTGAATAATATTTGTGACTAGAAGTCAAATTTGATCGTAGAGAAAGCTTTATTACTAGTACGTATCAAACTAACAATTATTATTTTCACATAATTAATGGAAATTTAACCCTTGACTATTTCTCGTAGATTCTGAATTCAAGTTATTTCGTTACTAAAAACAACCTTGTGGTTGCCCATAGTACCCCACCAGTCAACATACAACTGTTATATCACATGATATCCATTAGATATTTGGATATAAATATTTAAATTAAATGTATCATACAACCTGTATGCTGCTTTACAAGCTTTTCAACATTAAAGCGGTAACGGTGGGAGTACCACAAGGATCTAGTGTGGGTCTATCATTATTCACAATTCACACTTCTGATTTTGTTAATTGCATTAAAATGTGTAACGTTCATCTTTATGCTGACGATACAATTATATTTCTCGTTTGATTCTACTAAAAAAATGAGAGAGTTTGGTCAACATGTTTACTAAACATTCCCTTAAAATAAACACTCTGAAATGTAATGTCGTGTTTTTTTGGCAAAATAATCACTGGCGAACAAAACCGACCACCGACAACCGTTTTTTAGACTTCATTTTCACGCGTAAAGCAAGTAATTTTCGCCCTAGGGTGATAATATCCCTTTTCGGCAGCTGACGTCATTTTAGCCGGGAGAGAATTTGATTCACACATAGGTATATGTAATACGGTCATTACTGACTTTTACAATAGCGACTGCTCTATTTACTTCTTCGAGAGTGTAAAATTGAACTTGATTCACTTGATGATCATTTACCTCGCTAACTGAAAATGCGTAATAGTTATTCGTAGTACAATTGTGTTTCATCACAAATAAACCACGATAGAAAAGTTGAGCATTCAAGGCCGTCTGGCCGAATAGGGTCTTTTATTGAGTGAATTATTTTTAATAACACATGCGTGCAATACAAAATTTTATCCAAGAACCCAACTAATACCAAAAATACCTAAATTTTGTATTGACAGTTGTGAAAGTCAAAGTGACGAACTAATTGCAAATGAGCTAAAGTATTTACAAAATATGGGAGTGAGTTAATGTACTTATAAGCCCTGTGAGGATTATTAATTACAACCTATAGTGTCGAGGGTAACGTGAGTTATAATGTAAAGAGCTGAATAACCCACAGTATCAAGGGCAACGTTGGTGATGATGTAAAGAAGCTAGTAATAAACGAGTTTACTTGTTTAAAACGAACTAGTAAAACGCATTATACTATTGGATATTGAATAAATTAATTAACTGGAAAACAAAACATAATTTTTTTATTAAATTGCGCTACTTATTAAATATGTCAATTTATAACAGAATCATTACAATTATTAATATCTGTTACTGAAAACCCTGCAGCAAATGCAATGCGCGAACAGTCAAGCAGCAACTATCATATTTAGTTTTTAAAATGACAATTTCAGTATTTGTAGATACAATTTTACATCGAACACGTGAGTAAAGAGTTTTTTTGATCTCGCAAATTTCCATCACTCGCTCGAGATGTAAACTTTCTGCTCGAACAAAAAAGTATCGCTCTACTGGCTTGTACCATAAATAACTATTTTTGCTTTTTGTATAAATCAGATTTATCGGCCCTACCTCCTAGTATTAGTTATTTATGATTTCGTCTTCAATGAATAATTATTTCCCTTTGAGAAGTAAGATATCTGTATTAATGTATATACGGTGAGACTTTGCGGTGGTGGGCGGGATTTATCGAGCGCGATTTACTGAGGCGAGGTATAATAGCAGCGCTGTATTGTGGGTTGCTTGCTACTAGGCGTAATAAATATGAACCTTTAGCAGCGAAATTTAAATACATCCAAAAGTTAGTGCATGTTCGATACCCTTAGAATGGCTTCAAGTCAAACAATATACAGAGCAGGACAAAAAATATGTAATTCGTTCAAGAATAAAATTAACTTATTTCAAAAAATATACCAAAATTTTATTGAGAAAAGTTGTTTAGAATCAAAAGTTATGCTCAAATACAAAATCACGGCCTCCTATTCGAATTTTGATTATTTTTTTGTAAAATTTTGTATTATCCCCGTATGATACATATTTTTATTATTTTGATTTTATTAAGAGCTTTTCATATGTAAATTATTATTAGTAAAGCATTTGCCTGGTTAAAAAGAATATTTGCGAAATTCTAAAGTTCTGTTAAATATCGTTGCAACAAACATGAAGTGGACGCTTACCTAAAAAAATATAAATCCAAGTAAATTTTACAAATACGCTTTAAGTTGCTAAAAGTTATTTAAAAGAGATGTGGTTGTGGCTACTTTAAATACATATAAAATCAAAATAATAAAAATATGTATCATACGGGGGTAATACAAAATTTTCCAAAAAAGAATCAAAATTCGAATAGGAGGCCGTGACTTTGTATTTGAGCATAACTTTTAATTGTAAACAACATTTCTCAATAAAATTTTGCTATATTTTTTTAAATAAGGTAACTTTATTCTTGAACAAATTTCATATTTTTTGTCCTGCCCTGTATATTGTTTGACTTGAAGCCATTCTAAGGGCATCTGATATGGTTATCGAACATGCACTAACTTTTGGCAATATTTAAATTTCGATTGTACAACTAATAAAAAAAATTCCCATTTGTTGCACACTTAATGGACCACACTGTATATATATACGAATAACTTACCATTTATATCATTCTACTTTATATTATCTGATACATCCATTAGTTTATAAATAAACAAATTTTTAACTTTTTCAACAGTGATATTTTTACTTCCTTTTACAATAAAGGAAGTATTGGATTCTCCCCAAAAATTCGAAATTGAGTTTTCAACAGATCTTCACGTTTCAGAGTCCCCTGAACCTAAAAAACATATTTTTTTCATTGGTCTGTCTGTCTCTCTGTCTGTGAACAGAATATCTCAAAAACGGAGAGAGGTATGGCGTTGAAACTTCATATATAAGTTTTGTGTACTATGTAGATGTAGAGAATTCTATGATCTACAACCTTTGTAATAACCTCTAACGACATGCGACGCATAGGAAGCGTGATATTTACAAAAAACCAATTTCGCAACCTTTGACATTTTGACTAGCGGACACGAGATCCTACAAGACCTTTCAGCCAGTCTTTAGAACGTCAAAACAAAGGTGTATGCAAATTTTCAGCTTTCTGACTTTCATTCCGAGGTTTAGGCTTTATTTCGCCTTATTTAACTGGGCTAATATGGGTAGAAGTAAAATTCAAGCCTGCGAGTTGCGAGAGCTGTGATCGAGGTTACGAAAAAGGCAGAATTAAAAATAGTGTAATTCAGGAGTGGTGTAAAGTTGAGCTGGTACAAAATAACATTGAGATCAGGTAACTGATGTGGTTCAACCATATGTTGCGAATGGATAAGGACTGGAACGTTAAACAGATATGGAATATGGATGGTGATAAAAAGCGCGTGCATGTAAACTAGCCTGAATAAATTCTGACGACTTTCTGTCAAACTGTTTTGCTCTGAAGAGATATTTCGTAGTGTCACCAACATATTATTCATACGTTGTATAACCATGACCATTCAAAAACGTTCAATCATTTCTGAAGGCACTTTATTAGTAGCTTCAGCGTACTTATGCGAACGTTTTGTCCGTCCGTCCGTCTGTCTGGATCGCCTGTAACTTTCGAACGGCTACAGATATCGAAATTTTGAAAGGGGGCAAAGTTGTTGCTAAGGTCACGAGCACCTTCATGCGCTATTTGGTTTTGGCGAAAGGAGGCGATTTTCCACTTTGCAAAATTTCCAAGCATTGTAGCACAGTGGCGGCTTGTCTACTTGGCGCCATCTACAGAACTTCGGTGGTCACGTTTTGAACTACACATTCTGAAGCTACTCTTTAGATCTGTAGTTGAGCAGTTTATTTGTTTCTACAAACTATTTGTATAAGTGATCTGTGTACTTGATAGTTATGTTAAAATTTTCGAAAAAAGTACCAGTAGTCCATGCAGAATTTGTAGTTACAAAGAAACTTGTATTTATATTCTGTAGCTCCAGCATTAGAAGACGCGTATAAGCATTGAAAAACGTTAAGAGGTTTTGGGGTATTAACTAGATATAATACACGTCATATACGTTTGTAGTTTTAATGGCATTGGTGGATGGTAAAATCACAGAATAAACACCTAACGAACGGCGGCGCCTTTGATGTTCGAGTAGCAGATTTCAGCTATGGCGGGCATATTGATCAAATTCAAGGTTAGCAGGTTAGGTTTTGCATCAGTTTTGACACAAACGACAAAACCAAACCTGCTAACCTCGAATTTGACATAGACTTACAGTGCTACCAACATATTATTCTTGATCTACTCTCTTTCAATATGGCCGCCATAGCTGAAGTCGGCTACTCGGCGCCGCCACGAGTGTCGCTTCTGAGTCCGTTAGATGTTTATTCTGTGGTAATATGCTTTAAAAATTATAAGCGGCCCTTTGATCTACAAACAGAAGAGCAGAGCAGAATATATAAATTTTCACTAATTATAAACTTAGCCGGGTAACAGTTGAATGGATCCTCCACGCAATTATTTAAGCCAACAAATTATCTTATAGAACTTGATATACAATGTACTTTAGCATATGTATCGTTCTGGTGGCTGACATTAATACTATAATTGAAAACAAATCAATTCTGGATAGTATAAAATATACTTACAAGTGTTTAAATAAGTTAGGTATAAAAATCTAATAGCAACATAGTAGGTGCAGATCCTTCGCATTTGGTGTGCAAGAGGCGCTTTTTAATATACAACAGTGCTTCAGTAATATTACTTAACATACATATTTAATTTGCAGTTTTCAGAACCTCTGCAATATAATTCTTAGTATCACAGTGTTAACTATCCAAATACTTGGTCAATCAGTTGTTATAGCTTTGTATATTATACAAAGGTTATAGCTATACAGCATAAACCTTGAGTAATAGAATTGTTGCCTCTTTAACTTCAATTCAAGAGTCTAAATACAATACTTTCAATTATCCAGAGTAATGACCAACAGCAGGTACAGTTGGCGCCATTTACTATAACCAAAATTTAAAAAAATGCCATAGCAGCGAGAATCGGTTCACATTTCAATGGCGCCAACTGTACACGGATAACGCAAAATTTGCCCAATTTATGACAAGTCACTCGTATTGTACTGGTTGCCGGCACATTGTAGCCAACAAACTGGATAATCAAGAGCCCGTTGTAGGTCATTATGTAACAACACTAAAAGATATCACTTTACTTTTCATATTTTACTACAACTTTACTCACTTTATACAGTTAATAATAACATCAACATTTTCTACTGGTTTAAGTTCTATCAACAAATCACTACTAATTGATTCCCTGCAAGAATTTCGATAAAAAGTCTCTAGGTTTGGGTTCTATCGTTTCCTTGAAGTACGACATGATGTGACCCTTCTGTTTCCAAATATTAACGGTTTCCTTAAGTTCCATTTGACCCTGCAATTAATATAAATGTAGAACATGTATTGTTCATTACATACGGACTTAGCACGGTATAAAATGTACAAAGTGTAGTAACTAAAATTATTCTACCAACGATTGCAAGCGTGCATGCACAAGTACCTTAATAATCAACATGTCGATAACACGCACGTCTCTTAGCTTCTCGTGCTTCCTAAATTCCGCTCGCAGCAGGTCCCGACACTGCTCAACGGATTTTGGAATATCATACTGCCTTACTGTAATATCAAAAAAGATGTTGGCGTTAATATTATGAATGTTATATAAAATTGAGGTTAGCTCACCAATGTAGGGTAACTGACGATACCAAGCTTTGTACAAATTTAAAGCTCTTTTACGGGCTTCCTCATTGTCTATCGACAAAATTGGTTTAACTTTAAGGGCCGCCGATTGAACAGCCCGGGATGCCATTCTTGTACTCAAAATTTGATAGACCGATTAATTAACCAAAATTTTTGACATAACTGGACAGTGTTGCCAAAAGAAATTTGATCGGTTTTCTTAACCAGTGGCGTAGGTAAGAACTGGGTAAGGCTTTAAACGTCAATAATTTATTCCCAATATGTTACAATACATAATCTTTAAGTACCAAAGAGGTACAAACACAGTCTGCCCAATAAATAATTGAATAGTATATTACAGCCCGAGATGGGAAGTGTTTCATTACGGTCGAGAGATTAGGTAGCTGATCGAGACGCGAAGCGTCGAAATCAGCTATTATCTCGAGACTAAATAAGGACACTTCCTGTCGAGGTTTGTATACTATTTTATTTACAACCATATATGTAATGTACTTCCCGCACTCACTTCCCGCACGCGGGAAGTGAGTGCGGGAAGTAGCGGGCGGAAATGTACGACTTCCCGCTCTCAAATGAGGTCAGTAATGTTAACATTACATATATGGTTGTAAATAAAGAATATTCAAATGTAAAAAAATTTTGTAGATAAGTAAAATGCGTAAAAATAGGTTTAAATCTAGGTAATGTTTTTTGACACTGCAGGTTGTAATTTGTAATTAAGTCGTTCTTGTATACGTATGTACAAATACACGTTGATCATTTCAGTGCTATTAGCACTGTAATTATCAATTTAAATGTTAATTTTTATTTTGTGCACGAACAGATGAATACCGAACACATGTTAAATACTAATAATAACTAGTACCAGGTGACCATAAATGGTTGTAATTTTTTTTCTTAGGTTGGCACTGTTTATGTTGGTGGCATTGTAAGTCTATGTCAAATTCGAGGTTAACAGGTTAGGGTTTGTGTCAGTTTGTGTCAAAATTGACGCAAAACCTACAGTGCCGCCAACATAAACAGTGCCAACCTAAGAAAAAACATCACAACCATTTATGAAGACTTTTCAGTATTTCTGCAACCAATAGACCTCGCACAAATCTAGTTTTCATACTCTATAAACTCCGCACTCAAATAAAATGTGTACCCCCAGATATCTCCCTCCCCGGAATTTTTAGATAGATACTGACTATGGTTGGACAATAAGCAAAATCGATAAAAGAAAGCTAGAGGCGTTTGAAATGTGGTGCTATAGGAGGGCTCTAAAAATCAGCTGGATGGCGAGAAGAACCAATGAAGAAGTTCTAGCACTAGTGGGAGAAGAAAGAAAAATGTGGAAACAGATTAACAGAAGGAGAGACCAAATGATAGGACATGTACTACGAAGAGAAGGATTGCTGAAAACAATTATACAGGGAAAAGTAGAAGGGAAAACCCCAAGGGAAAGGCCTGGCTTGCAATATATAAAATAAATAAATGAAGACACAGGAAGCAGAAACTATCAAGAAATGAAAAGAAAAGCTTTGAATAGTGAAAAATGGATTGCTGCGACAAACTAGTTTGAGGACTGAAGACTGAGAAGGAGGATTAACTATAGGTTATCACTTATGAGTAAGAGGGAACTGTCATCTGTGAGAATGATCAAAATCTTTAAAGCAATTTTTGAGAAAAAAAACTGTTTTCCGACATTTTGGGGTATTTGAGCCTCCCCATACCGGACGGTACATCTTAGTGAAACCAAAGTCTGGTATTATCGTTCCAAAGCTTATATCCGTAAATTTACTTGCAGTAAATTTGTAATTTCCGCTTCATGGAATTGTTGGGTACATACTGACCATATGACCCCATCATTTATGAGTAAGAGGAAAATGTAGTCTGTGAAGATTACCAAAAGCGTTAGTCATTTTTGAGAAAAAAAATGTGTTTCGACATTGTTTGTGGTAGGTATTTGGTGTTCCTCGCACCGAACGGTGCATTTTAGCGTAACCAAAGTTTAGTACCATCGTACTAAAGCTTCATGAAACTTCTCCGTAAATTTTCATAGAAATCCGTCTGTATGAAATCTGCCACCTCCTCTCTTCCCAGATATCTTCCTACCTAGAATTTTCAATATCCCTTATAAAAAATGGGAAAGCGTCGTCTGTGAAGACGATAAAAGTCGTTAGGAGTAATTTTTGGAAAAACAATTTTTGCAATTTTTTTGATTTCATTTTTTGTATTTGGGCCTCCTCACACAGAAAAAAAAATGCATTTCAGTGAAACCACAGTCTGGTACCATAGTTGTAAAGCTTCATAGAACACTTCCGTAAATTTTTGTGGAAAGTCGTTTATGTGAAATGGAGTTTATTAAAAATATACTTATTCTACAGGGTTTTCATAGGGAATTTCGATAACTATAGGAGATATGGAAAAATGAACACCCCATCCTCGATCTCTTTTTTTCGAGAAAATCTTAATGAAGCAAACCAAAATTGGCTATCGTCTTTTGTTTTGAAGATACAAACGAAAGTTCAATTTTTAGACTTTTATTGTTTATTTATTATTTATATTATATTATATACTATACTATTTATATTATTTATTAATTATTTTACTTATTTATGGAAACAGGGAACAGTAATTTCTAAGTTCTTCAGACACTTTTTTGATGAGAATGCAGTGGCGTAGTTTTTCAAAAAGTTGTACGATCTTTTGTAGTTGGCGAGGCGACAGATTAACGTCAACAGGCGTTAACATAACCTACAAAAGTTGGTTAAAATGTGGTAATTTCAAGATTTCTCTATTTAAAACAACATGGTGTTCCCCTGGGCGCTAAAGTTCTTTTTTATCCCTCATGTGGTTTATCTGCATTGACCCTACGGGCGTCTGCAACTAACTCCACATTCGTGATAAAAAGTTAAACTTCAGTGCCTTGGTATACAAATTACTGTTATTATCAATTTAAACAGAACATTTTATTTATGGTTAAAATCCCTGCATCTTCTCAAAGTTAAAACGCATTTTTCAAAATTTAAATATCTCTTTTCGTATACGGGGGGGGGGGGGTCAAACATATGAAAATGGCTCAAGAATAAAGTACCCCTACTTTTAAGAATAAACAAAAACGTTATTTGAAAATATTTGTTAGAGCATTTCAATTAAAAATAATAATTGGTTTGAATTGTTTTTTACTTTGGACAAAAGCATTAGATTTTTAGCACTAATTTCGAATAATTTTCTGGTTGCAAACTTGAACGAAATAGTATATTGAGTATTAAGAACAGTAAGGACACTTTACCGATCGAATACAATTGTTTGGAGGAGGACCGAAGCGAGGATTTCAATTATTGTCAGAGATTGGTAATTCCTTAACGTTCGTGATGCTTATGACGTTTTTTGCCCGATAGCAATGTATTTTTCTTCAATCGTCAGTAAAATGTGACATTATACCACAGAATAATATGTTGGCGGCACTGTAAGTCTATGTCAAATTCGAGGTCAGTCTGTGTCAAAACTGACGCAAAACCTAATCTGCTAACCTCGAATTTTTACTTACCGTTCTAGAACGGTAAACATAACTTACTGATTTAGCAACAAACGCGGTAACTAAGTAAAATTGTTCTATCGTGCAAAAATTATTTTGAAGTATCCAATTTTCCGTAACTCAGGCAGGGTGATAGAAAAAATACTTTCTTTCAACTGGAAATAACCTTTTCCAATAATATTTTTGTGTATTTTGAAAAATAAGGGTACGTTATTCTTGAGCCATTTTCATATTTTTGAACCGCCCCGTATACGGAAAGAGGTTTTTAAAATTTGGTAAAGTGCATTTATAGTTTGAGAAGATACAAATACTGTTATGAAGAATAAAATTTTCTTAGAAATGGATAATACAATTTTGTCTACATGTGTCCATACTTATCACGGACACTGTGTATTATGTTCTACATTATAATATATAGTACCTACATTTTTTTTTCTGTAATAATTTTCAAGGTCAACTTTCTAGGGGATAAGTTGCATTCCTGCAGTTTTAATAATGTTGGTGCATAGATTTTTAGTTCTTTTCTTCCACTAAAAAAATTATTGTCAATTTGACAGATATGTTATAATTTAATATCGCTTGCTTCATTTTTGCATTTAAAATATTTCTTGGTTTTCTTTTTTTTATCCGATTTTATTGATGATGATGATTCCATGTTACAAAAAGAAATTTGTCAAGAGTTCAAATTAAGAAACTTTGACATTCAAAATTGACACATAACCATAATTTTGAAAAAGTTCTACCAACACGAGGTATAAAAATTTCCTAGCGTTTTAATCACATGTCTACCAACATTGTAACACATTGACAGTTATTATAGAAAAAAAACGTACTTTACATCACTGTAATGATAAAAAAATCTCTTTTTTTATGATGCCATAGCCAACTATAAGTTCCATATAGAAAATAGAACTTTATGGTGTAACTTGAAATTCGAAATATTTATTGAAAAACTGATTACGTCACTGCATTCTATTAACAAGTGCCTGGATAAGTAGAACTTTTTTTCGCTATTTTTATAAATAAACGAGATATAGCCATAAAACAAAAAGTTGAAAAGTCGAGCTTTTGTTTATATTTCGAAAACAAAAGACTATAGCCCATTTTGGTTTAAACCATATACGTAATACTTACTATATTGCTAGCGGCTATGAGTGGGAAACTCACGAAGGAAGTGAGACAGACAACCAACTCTTCAATGTATAATGGTGAGCTGTGCGCAAGCGCGTCGTCCGCGCGGTGGGGAAGTAAACCAACCAAGTTTAAAATTCGCTTCTAAAGGCGGAGTTCGAATTCTCACGCATGCGCACAATACGCGTTATACTCTAAGTGACACTATGTCGGCGCCGTAATGTTTTCATGCGTTCCGAGGCCCTACTATCAATATACCGGGTGACTATAAATGATTGAAATTTTTTTTCTTAGGTTGACACTGTTTATGTTGGTGGCACAGAAAGTCTATGTCAAATTCAATGTTCGCAGGTTAGGTTTTGCGTCATTCTATGTCAAAACTGACACAAAACCTAACCTGCTAAGCTCCAATTTGACATAGACTTACAATTCCACCAACATAAACAGTGCCAACCTAATAAAAAAAATTTCAATCATTTATAGTCACTCGGTATGTATAATACATGTATGGTTTAAACTAAGGTACTATATTTATACGAGAAAGCTTATCCGCCATTTTAAGTTACTGAAAGTGGCGCCAAATTCAAATTCTAGTTACTTTCCAAATAGCATACGGTAAGTCGGAAAAACAACCATCATGTCATTTAATTTAATCCGTCTTGAAAAAGATTGGTTTTTAAACAAATAAAAAGAAAGCAGAAAAAATCGAAACGAAAACACTGTTAACTAACACGCACGTGGTTCAAATTAGAGAACTTTAATAGTACCTTAGTTCAAACAACAGTGACGAGTGACAGAACTCAATAGAACTGACAGATACAGTTGACAGCACAGAACAACACCTACAGACTGTATAGATTTAAATAACCAAACTTTGATTAAGACTGTAATTATAATTAGCATCGTAATGGAATGCACCAAGATTTAAATCAGCATGCATTGTTCGTCTGGATCGAGCAGTACGTACTCCAACGGTTTCCAGTCTTGCTTGGTTGACAGACGACATAATGCACGGTTACCGGTCAGCGCAGCCAACGGCTTGGCGCTAAAATCCCTGTGACACAAAATCTAGTGGGATAAGCTTGCCTGGTTAATAAAGCACTCTAGTTTAAACCATTAAGCTTTTCTCGAAAAAAAAAGAGATAGAGGATGGGGAGTTCATTTTCCATATACCTTACAGTTATCGAGATTCCCTACTGAAAACATTGAAATTTGCTTATCATGCACAGTCACAGAATCAAAACAGTTTACACCTTAGTTTTTCAGTGTAAGTTCAGAAAAAATCAGTAGAATTTGCAATAAATTTAGTCCGATACGTTAAGTGTAAAAAAAATTTAAAAGTACTTCAGTTCACTTAAAGTACCTCGAAATTATTTAAAGGATGAGCAAAATGGAAGAATGTTTGTAGGATGTAAACTATATTGATTCTCCAACTGTACTTACACTATGTGAAATAAATAATTATGATTTTTTTCCTTGAAGGGTAGAGGGTCACATTAATTTGACATTTTCAAAATCTACTCATTTTAACCATAAGCAGCGTCTAAATGTATGCTGTCACTATGCCACACCTAATGACATTGGATGTAGTGGTATCAGGAAATTATTAATGGAGACGCTACTGGTCCATCACTTTTGAGTGAAAAGCGCAGGCGCAGTAGTTCGTTTACACGCAAATAATTCTGGAGTAGTTTGATAATTCTTTGTGATAGTAGATTTTATAAATATCGAGATTGTATCATATTTTACCATTTTAATAATTATATTATTGTGATAAACTAAGTGTAGAATATCGTAATTTTATTTAAGGTAAAAACGACTATGCAGAGCATTAAAATAGTTACTTTGAAACATAACCTCCAAACTTACAAACATTGTTTACAATCTACTATTCTCGCTTTGTAGGCACCTTATTAAAGATGAAAGCGACAGTTCAGCCCCAAGCAACTGGTCAAAATGAAATTTATACTTATATTGCAATTCCAATCGAAGCTCTGCAGCAGTGCACCGAACAAGGCGTGCAAGCTCTCACAGTGGCACAGAATGTCATTCTTAAGGCCCTTCCGGATGGCAATATCGGCCAACAAATACAACCCACAAATGAGAGTATTCTCGTGAACTCAACTTTCAAGAGTAATAAGAGTGCTACGACAAATCATGTATGTAGAGCATTGTATAAGTACCTGTTATTGGTATGTTTCAGTTCATAGTTTTCATGCAGACAGGTATTGCATCTTTAATATTAGCATTACAGCAAATCTTGCCAAGTAAATCTCTTATAGACAAGACATTTTTTTTTCAGGTTGCGAGTAATTTTAACATGACGTTATCACAATCACAAGTAACAGAAAAATTGAACGTAATAGAAGATTCGACAAGGCCAACTGTGATTGAGCAAAATAGAAACAAACCGTTAAGGTAAGTTATATACGATCTCCCAAAAACATGTTTATTACTCTATGTAGTACAAATAATAGTATAATGTATATCATTTTAGCCCAGCTATTTTGAGAAAATCTGTTATTCTGAAATCGGAAAGGAACAACGTACAAAATGACACTTTTAATAAACCGGGAATACGTTATTTAAAAATTAAGCCTGCGCCAAGCAAAGGTGGCATCACCAGGAGCAAAGATAGAGAGATCGGTTCATTCAAGTGCACGCTGTGCGGGCAAGTTTTGGACAAGGTAATGACTTATCGAAGGCATATGGAAATGCATAGGAACATGAAGAAATTTAGATGTGAGCATTGTTCGGCCAGTTACAACGTTGAAGATAATTTAAAAATTCACATGGCAATGCATAGTAAAAGCGAGCCCACATGCCCCATTTGCGATAGAAAATTTCAGAGGTTAGCTAGCTTAAAGGCCCATATTATAATTCACGAAGTGGAGGAAACTTACACGTGTGTTGATTGTCTTGCAGAATATGAAAAAGAAGTAAGCATTTAAATTTGTTTTTAATTAATATATTTTGGAACTTTATTTTAGGAGGATTTCAACAAGCATATGGAAGGCCACGAAAAGGCAGGTGGAAATGGAAAATCTCCGAGTGTGCCATTAGTTTGTTCCATTTGCAGTCATGTATTCAATGACCCTAATCAGTATAAAGAGCATATTTCATATCATATAAAGGTATACTTTTATAATATCTTATTAGTAGGTAATAGTTATAAAGTTGGTTGACTGGTTTAGGTTTTGCAAATTTTTTCTATTGGCTCGCTAGATATTATTCTTTTTCTATGACCGGTAAAACTAGAAAACTGGGTGTTTTAGAGTGGATAACAAATGGCTAAAAAGATGAATATTAAATAAATAACTTTTTGGCCTCCTGACATATAAACAACACATTTATACACAGTTGATGTCTACCGTAACTACGGTTTTACTGTTAGTCAGCGTTTTAACGCACCCCGGTGCTGTAAAATGACTACAAAATTTTTAGCTTTTAGAGACCCTTAAAGAAAAGGGTTACTTTGTAGGAATAAAGGATATTTTCTGAAACGCTAGATACGTAGGTACTCATTCAGTTTAGTTTTGAAGAAACAAAGAAAATTGAGATAAAAGTTCAGTATACGGTCCGGTCGTATTTTTTCTCTAAAAAAAATCATCAAGACCTAAAAACTAACCTAAACCGCTAAGCTGAACCGCCGAGAGGCAACAGCATTGCTTTAAACATTATGAGACAATAGCGGCATCCGCAACATTTTTATATTCAGAGAAACATTTCGACCGGACCATATACTGAACTTGACCCAAAATTGATATTTACGACTTTGATTTTTGACGTATCAAAGCGTCAACTACAAAATTTATTGAAGGCAGCTTGCTTGATGGAAACAGTGGTTTTGGTATTTGAAAGCAAAATGTATTTATAGAAGATATTTTTAAAAGTATGTTGGTCAAACAGTGTAATACACTACTCGATGCGTTAAGCATTCTACAGCGCTCGGTTATATTAAAGCACTCCGCTTAGCATTATGCTTAAAAATTAAAATCTTGCACTGTAAAATGCAACCTATGGCAGTTGGAATGTAAAAAACTATTTTAGATTATCTATTTACCTATAGTGAACCAGGTTCATGCATACTTGGGTGTAAGTAGGTGCAAGGTGCACCTATTGTACTATCTGTAAGTCACATTAAAATAGGTTTGTGCATATTTAAAGCCAGACCAAATGAGCGTATTTATTAATAAAAGTACAGGTCAGTGAATGGGAAGCAATCGGAAAGGTAAATGAGATCCGAATAAAGGATAATAGAAAATTGCAAAGAGCAATCCCGAAATTAGGCAACGGAAAAGAAGGAAAGCGAGCAACATGTATAAATTTGAACTCAATTTCCAGTGCATTAATAAGACAAAGTGAAAAAGCAGAGCAGTGATTTTAAAACATTTGTGTGCGTAACGGAAGGAACAATGATAGTTATAAGCAAAGGACAATTTTTTTAGATTTAAAAAAATGTTAATTTAAGATTTATGTAATCAAACTTTACTCCATTTGTGTATTTTGGTATCAAAACTAATATCTAAGTAACAAAAATTATCGCGGTAACATAGCAACGCGATGCGTTTTTGTAAAATAAAAAAGAACAATTGAAGATATAAATTAAGACAGTTTTGAGCGAAATTGTGCTCTCGTAAAATTAATATTTTTGCAAATAAAAAGTGTTTACCAGTTATAAAAAGGGTTGCATTTTATTGTACACATCACCGTGCACCAGTGGAAGTGTTTGTGGCAGTTTCCGCCACGATAAAATGAAAAGTTTTCCAATCTCATCTGCGACTGAAGATCGGCAGCCGACAACTGAAATTTTAGAACTTTGATTCCGGCACAATTAGGCATCGGAAGCCAGAGATCTGTATTGCATCACATCAGCAGGGTCTGCAGGAGCCAGGGGAACGTTTCCAGCAGAGTCATCTGCGACCATCTCCGAGCAAAGTTGAAATCTACGAGGTAGGAATTAGCTATAAATCGAGTGTCTGAGTTCGGGAAACTTATTAAAATACAAGATTGAACCTTCCTGAAGAGGCCTATCACATATCCAAGGGGCCAGCTATGCCGTAATAATCCAAAAATTGCATATTGTCATCAAATTTTTGTGAAATTGGCGGATTTTCCAGAAGCAGAAACAAGTGAATGGTTGGCGTCCTATCTACGTCATTCCTGTAACAATGAAGTGGAGGTTTTGTTGCCAAGTGATAATTGAATCAAATTACCTGACGATTTCTTGTTAACTTTACGATTTTTGTAAACATTCAAGTGATCGCTGTTGTACTGGCGAAATTTTTGTGTCAACTGACAGATTGTAAATTTTATCTACCAGAACCGCGTATATGAGCTACTCAAGGACGAATCTAAAATGAACTACTAATTTGTGAATATAGTGAAATTCTGAACCCAACCTGAGATGAGCAGTTTTGTGTTTTGCTGAGGGCTAGCTTAAATAATATTGCAGTTTAATGAAATATTAAGAAAGGGACTTTCAACCATTTTATTTTGAACTTCAGCTAATACATTTCACTTTAACTAGCCTTAAATTACTGACAGGCAAAGTGAGCACAGTATAAAACCCAACCTGAGAATTGTGTGGTGAAACAGAAAGGTAGGTTCATTGCAATATATGTATGTGTGCGGTCTTGTTAGTCCAACTCATAGACCAATACTCAGAGCAGTGACGTTAACTGGATTTCAATTTCTTTAGCGTATGGCTTATTTGGTCAGGAGTCCCGGGTCTGGGACCCGGGACTCCCGGCCGCCAACTGTAAGATATACATGATATCATATCTTGTGTAAATATTGAATGGTTATGGGGTAAATAAATATCCATTCTGCATCTAATCGCAGATCTTCAAATACCTCATTGTTCTTTCTCGATCTAGGACTTCCTTTTGCTCTTGTTTCTCCAGGTTTCCACTTTGTCAATTCTCATCACTTTAATATTGTTGCTTCCTATGACATGCCTCAATCTAGTTCGTGCAGATTTTATATGCTTGACTGTGTCCTGATTGTTTATTTCCTCTTGCATGTGGTTAATTTTTGGTCTGAATCCATTCACTTCTAAACTGCATTTGTTTTGGTCTTAGTATTATATAGTGTATTCTTAACTTTTTCTCCAGTAAGCTTACAAGATAAGGGTGTTCATGTATAGGAACACGAGAAACTATATAAAGATGCTATTTCAAAAGTAGGATTCAATAGTACAATTGGATGTTGTAATTAGAGAGACGAAGAAGGACATGATAGGATACAAAACGATACAGAAATATAAAACAAATGAAGTTAACGGAATGTGCTTTTGCCAATGACATTGCAATATCTGCGGACACAATGCTTGTATCTTGTTTTTTATTTTTTCCACCAGTTACACTTCATGTATTTTGTCTTTTGTCTATTTCATTTCAATCCGCTTTCCTCTGCTGCTTACCATGTCTATCAATGCTTCTTCTAATTGTTCCTTTTATCTTCTTACTATAACTATGTACTCCATTTATGATTAATGTCCGTTTGTTTTTATGCATCTCACAACACTCCCTAATATTATGTTAAATAAAATTGCTTCTGATCATCTAATTATCATTTCCGTATTTTCCAGTTATTTTTAAGTTCTTCATTTTCTGTATTATATTTTTTTTATCACTATGACTTTCAGTTTGAAATCAGTGATGAATATATGCGTTTCAATATTATATTTGTGTATTTTTCCAATATTTGTTTGATTACATGTATCACATCTTCCAGGGCAGAAGCCAGTGGTGACTTCTAAATTCTTTTTCTATATATGACCCTCGCTTTCATTCATCTGGCATTTTATCATGCTTCCGTCTATTTATCGTTAATGAATGTATTTTTTAACTGTGAAAATGGACTATATAATGGTACAGGATACAAATTTAGTTAAGAATCAGCGATATTTAAAAAGTGGAAAAGTAACATTAATTGGAACATGATATATTTGAAGTCTTATTGAGAAAGAAATGGAAATTAACCAAGAATTTGCGAGAACACAATTAAATATGCTAGCTATAACCGAAACAAAGAATAAGGGACAAGGAGTGGGGGTAAGAAAGTAAAAAGTTATTAGTTGCAATACAAAAATTAATAATCTGTGTATCTCTTTTATTTATCATATAAAGCGAGTTATTAAATCAACAACACTCAAGAATTTTAATTTTCCAATATGATTAGTGATCGTCTCTAGATAGATTTTTAAATCTTCAACTAGGTCTAACGTCCATAAAATTATTCCACTTTTTCTCAGCGTTTCCAACTTTGTAACTGTTGCCGATTGTAAGATTCTAAGAAGGTCAAAACAAACTTTTTAGTAAAAATTGTAAAAGTAAAAGAATTTATGTTCCAGATTAAAAAGTTAATAATGAACGGGAAGAAACAAAAACGACGTGTACATGCCAATAGAGAGTATGCACATAAGTGTGACGTGTGCAAAAAGTCATTTTCAAAATATTGCCTGTTGGAAAGGCACATGCGGATCCATAGTGGCGAAAAACCATTTGCTGTAAGTAGCTGTTTGTATGATTTTCTGTTATTTTAGTATTGGTTTATTTCAAGAATTAGTGGCTATATTAACCTTTCGTATTGTTATAGTGTCATCTATGCAAGCGTGCTTTTACTCAGAAGGGAACTTTACAAATACATCTTGCTCGACACAGCGGAATTAAACCTTTTCATTGCACACTTTGCCCGGCCAAATTTTGTCAGAAAGGTAATAAATTTGCTCTATTATCTACAGTTAAGCAACGGAGTGAAAGAAGTGCATGCAAATAACAAATCCTCATTAGCAGAAGGTTCTGCTTAAGCTTTAATAATGTTGTTTACACCGTTATTATGAACATACAGGGTATTAAGTAAGTCTACCGAAGGTTCTTTGGTGTGAAAAGTTTTTAATTTGATCTTAAACCCATTATTTTACTAAAAATTTGAAATTCCAAGAGGAAATATTTAGAACTGTTGAATGCTCTTGTACAGGGTGTCCCAAATTCGTGGGTGACCATTGGGATCTTGGAAACCGTAATAGATACAAAAAAGTTTAAATTATGGCAAAGTCGAGCATTTTAGAGCTTATTAAAATGCCGTTTTTTCGGGTTTTGTCGAATATCTTCGAAAATATTCGGAATTTTCTTGATTTCAAAACGGCATTTTAATAAGCTCTAAAATGCTCAACTTTGCCATAATTTAAACTTTTTCGTATCTCTTACGGTTTCTAAGATCCCAATGGTCACCCACGAATTTGGGACACCCTGTACCTACACATTTCCATATCCTAATTCTCAAAATCATTCTCCCCCACCTTAAAATTGATATTATATATTTCTCCCGTAGTATCCAATTTTAACTTGTCATGATCTCTTTAAAACGGAATTGTAATATTCATTGTGGTTCTCTTCAGTAGCTAATCTATTGACAGAATACCTACCCTCTACATCTCAAAAAATTGTTCCCTTTGCTGGTTTTTCGGTTTTGAAGTTCATCGGCGCCCTTTCTCCGTTTTCACCTATTGCATGGACTTCTGGTTTGATTCAGAATCACAGTGATGGATCGATTCGTCGTGTTCAAATCGTCTTTTGCCAAGTCCAGAAATTTTACTATTTTTACTTGGTGTTTATTGCTTGACATGGTGATGTTTGTTGCTCAATTATTGACACATAACTAAGATCAGACTACAGTTCATGTATTAGTCATTTATAGTTATAGTAATTTAAAATGTGATTATTGTAAATAATTTGCAAAATACTTTAGGCTACTGAATTATCAACATCTCCATCTACCTCCACTGCTGTCTCTAAAACGATTCTCTTCTCACTAAATTCCACTAGTCCAGTGGCCAAGTTTCTTTGTGTATCTTGATATTTTATGTACAGTTCTTCATTCCTTAATTAATCTGCATTTATTTATCCTTTTTTATTTACTCATGATAACATCTAACCAAAACTTAATTAATTTAGGAGACGGCAGCTTATCATTTGTACCTTGTCTTACAAGTGCTTAAGTGTAGGAGGAACATGCTACTGGTTTGTCGCCAATTTTGTAATAAGTATTGAATATATTTAAAATTTGATTGATTATTCATAATCTACATACTTGGCTGTACGGTGTGAGTTATTTTCAGCCTAATATGAAAGTTATTTACATAGATATACTTTGTTAAATATCGTGTGAAATGTTCGGGTAAATAGTGACTCTTGTGAGTGTTCAGTAGCCAGAACAAAGAAATGGAAATAATTAAATCAGCTAAAAAAGCTTAAAGGAACAAAGGTATATATCTCAGAAGATCTTACTAAGGTAATGCAAGAACAAAAAAAAGTACTAATAGATCATCAAAAAAATCCCGGGAATTGGGGAATAGAGCACACATTTACAATAATAGATTTTTGTAAACGAGGAAGGGTATACAACCGAACAGCTTAAAGGACCGGAAGTAGAACAGGTAGAAGAGGAGATACAAGAGGGTGAAAATAAAAAACAAGAAGAAAATAAGACAAAAGATGATAAAACAAGGAAGGTGAGCGGAAGAACCCTAACAGAAGAAGACAGGAAAAGGAGCTGGGACCGGAGGGAAGAGAGGGGGGAAAAATATTAAACAAGAATGGAAAAAAAATGATCGAATTCTGCTAAATCAATGATCTACTTATTGGTAATACCTTCTACCACCAAAGTATAGAAAATAGGTACATCTTTGAAGCAAGAAGAAGAAAGGCAAAAAGCATAATCGACTACATAGTATATACGCAAGAATCCAAACAGCTTGTTACTGAGGTAAAGTGATAGGGGAAGCAGAATTAGGTACAGATCACAAACTAGTTACTATGAGAACAAAAATCAGAAAAATAATTAATGTAGAACACAAACAGTACTGCAAAATAGATGTTAAAAAACTAAAATGTGAAGAAGTAAGACAAAAATACAAAGAGCAGGTAGAGAGGGAGAGGTAAGTAGAGAGGAAGAATCACAACAGACTTGGACGCTAGAAGATAGGTGGAACGAATTTAAAGAAATCGTAAAGCAGGCAGCAGAAGAGGTATGGGGAAAGAAAGAAGTAAATACAAGGTATAAAAGGACAAGATGGTGGAATAAGCAAATGAGAGGAGCAATAAGGGCCAAAAAACCGCTTGGAAAAATATTATAAAACAAAACAGGAACACGATAGAGAAGACTACATAAAAAAAGGAATGAGGCCAAGAAAGTTGTAAAAGAGGCCAAAGCCAAAAGCTGGGAATAATTTGAAAAAAAATGGAAGATAATACAATTAAACGAATAGGAGGGAAAACAAGAAAAACGAACAGAAGCATCAAAAATCGAAATGGAAAATTAACGACAAAGGAAGGATAGACCTTAGAAGCATGGGCAGAATATTACTGTGAGAAAATTAATACAAAAGGACAACAAACAAATAAAAGAAAAGAGGATTTAAGTTATGAAGAAAAACCAGAAGAAGAAAACAACCATATTACAAAAATAAATGAAGAAGAAGTCTACAAAGCAATAGATAGATTAAAAGCAGGAGAATGGAAATGATAAAGTGGGGGGGGGGGGGGGAATAAGGTAGTTACATGGCTCTAGAAGATCTGCGAGAAAGCATGAGAGGAGGACCAGATACCAAAAGACTGGCAGAAGAACCTAATAATCCCAATTTATAAAAAAGGTGAACTATCAGGTTGTGATAACTATAGGCCCAGAGTATATTTCAAGTTGTACATAAGAATAATATCGAGAGATCCAAAAAAAACTGTTCCTCAGCGGGCTGTGGAAATTCAACGTATGAATAATATGTTGGTGACACTGTATGTCAATGTCAAATTCGAGGTTATTAGGTTAGGTTTTCCGTCATTTTTGACACAAAATGACGCAAATCCTAACCTGCTAACCTCGAATTTGACATTGACTTACAGTGTCACCAACATATTATTCATACGATGTGTAGTTGTCGCAAATAATACCACGAAATCATAATATTAACGATACAATTATGTGCCTACTGTTAAATAGATGTCGCTTCACAATGTGCGGTTATGGGTGCCAACATCATGGATCGATAATGCCGACGAAACAATCAGTCAAGCGGGGCAAGGGACGTGTAAAAGCACAGTCTACGATCAGAATGTATTTCACTAATTTTGATGTCTCTTTTACCGTGCGCAATAGCGCAGGAGTTGATCTTGGCAGCGTGATTTATGAATTTAAAAATTTGAGCATACGTACATACCCTCCTCTTGTGCGCCTATACATATACCAGTGTAGTAATTTGTTTAGATTTTAAACTGACATCTGTGTATTTATGGCGGCTAATTCCATCCTCGACTTCTTGGAAGTCGGAATTCAACAAGAACATGGGATTTTTGGGAATTTTTCATTATGATCTTTTTTTAAACTTGCTATAAACATTTATAATTTTCACCTGTCATCTGTCAGAAGTTGATGTTTCTTGAACAATCTTTCATGTATAATAATTCTAGGTAATTTTACTCTTATCAACAGTAAGATCACGAGCGCATTATTTTATGATCATTGGTAGCTTAGCAATTAACGAGAATAAATTGACGAACAGACACAAGCGCGCAAGAATTTTTGAAAGCATTTTTCCAGACTTTAAAGTAACGTAGTAGACTTATTAATACCCTTAAACAAACTTTCCCCAATTGTATAGAATTTGTTAAGAACTATTGCATATACCGGGTGTTCACTTTCAAACTGGAACATAGGGATTTAACATTGCTTTTAACAGTTTTATGGATTCCTGCTAGCCAATTCAACTTACAGAAAATGTTTTGTTATCAATGGAGAGAGAAAATTATTGCGCATTTAATGGTATCAAAAATTAAATAATTTTCATCAATTTTCATTGAATACTAGTAATCAAAAGTTTTCACGTTTTTAAAATATGGGTTGCCTTGACTTTGAAACGGCTGACAGCTATATTCAAATTAATTTGTTGTTTGATGACATTCAAATCATTCGATTGACAGAGGTGGTACCATAGACTGGCCAGCTAGATCTCCTGATTTAGCACCTTGCGACTTTTTTCTGTGGGGTCACCTTAAATTTAAAATTTATAAAAAGCACCATTAAATATTAATTCTTCGAGGGAAGCAATTGTTGCAGAGTGTGGGCTAATAAACGAAAGACAGTTAGCTAATGTTAGGAATTCCTTTTATAACAGACTTGGATATTGTTTACATCAGAATGAGGGGCTATTTGTTTTATAGATTCTAGCCTATCTCTGTTGAAATATTAGTAATTTCTTCATGGCATGATTAATAAAAATTATTGTTGCTATTAATTCCAAAAAAGTCTTATCGCCCGGTTAACAAAAAATAACTAAAATGAAAAATCAAAATGGAGTAATTATCACGAGCAGAAGAGACATTATACAAACAGTAACAGAGTTTTATACAAATTTGTATAAATCTCACAATCAAGAACAACAAAACAGCAACAGAGCAATGGTTACAAATGTGGGTTCAGAAGATATGCTAGAAATCACAAAAGAGGAAATACGCACACCTTAAGACAGATGCAAAATGACCTGGAGAGGACAGA
This sequence comes from Agriotes lineatus, assembly GCA_940337035.1. Taxonomy (NCBI): domain Eukaryota; kingdom Metazoa; phylum Arthropoda; class Insecta; order Coleoptera; family Elateridae; genus Agriotes; species Agriotes lineatus. The sequence continues at coordinate 57,996,179 of OW679196.1, forward strand.
ATAACAACTGAAATGCTGACGATAGGAGGAAACGCCTTAATAACTTCGCTGAAAATAATGAAAATAAATGCTTAGAAGAGAGTAGAATACCTGAAAGTTGGAGAAACGCGGAGGTTATATTATTATTTAAAAAAGGGGATAATACAAATATTAATAAATATCGCCCAATAAGTTTATTGTCTCATGCCTATAAATTATTAACAAAAATAATATGCAATCGTTTAACATCTAATTTAGATGCATACCAGCCAGCGGAACAAGCCGGCTTTCGAAGAGGGTATACTACTTCAGATGACCTTTAAACCGTAAAACTCCTAGAAAAGACCACTGAATATAAAATCGACATTCATCTGGCCTCTATCGATTTTCAAAACGCCTTTGATACGGTTGAAACATGGGCACTCTTAAAAGCAATGGATAACTGTAGAATTGACTCAAGATACTCAGCCCTCATGAAAAACATCTATAAAAGAGCAACAATCCAAATTCAAATTGACGAAAACCTCAACACCGATAAAATTCCAATAGGTCGAGGAATACGACAAGGCGATATCCTATCACCGAAATTATTCACATTGGCTCTTGAGGATGTTTTAAAAAATTTGAGATGAGAAAACAAAGGTATTAAAATAGATGGTTGCTACCTGAGTCACCTATGCTATGCGGATGACATCGTGCTGTTTGGCAGTAATATTGAAGAGCTGAAAACAATGATTACCGAACTACGTCATGCTTCCAATAAAATCGGACTTAAAATGAATATTGACAAAACCAAAGTGATGAGCTCCACGAACACTAACGATAACGTAGAAATAAATAGGGAAATAGTAGAAAATGTAAATCACTACATTTATCTTGGACATGACCTAAAACTCGGAAAAGAAAACCAAACAACGGAGATTGCAAGAATTATCAGTCTAACATGGGCTGCTTTTGGTAGGCTAAATTATATCTTCAGAAACTCCGGTATACCCCTATGCTTAAAAATAATATATACGAGTCATGTGTGTTACCATCCATGGCTACGAACGGCATAGAGACGATGACTGTTAACGAAGAACAGCGCAGAAAGGCTTACAGTAACACAAAGAGCAATGGAGCAAAAAATTATTTCACGAGCCGTAACCAAGACAACAAAATATTTTCTTGAAAATTTTTTGTAGGTATGTTTGTGTCGTTATGATTTTCTTACCGAATCTGCATTCGAGCACGATGTTGTTGGAACACACTCAAAAAAATTTCCGGAAAGAATGAATGCTCTTATGAGATTATATGCGAAAACAAATCTCACACTCCGTAAACTAACCTCACTGTGATATGTTTCTTTTAACTAGAAGAATTATTGTTTATTTATTGTGAAATTGTTTATGTGTAGCAATAATTCTAATAAAGTTTTTTTCATAAAACTCTTCGTTCGAGTAATCGTTGATTTTATAAAGTAAAAACTACTGAACTAACTCTGAATGTCATCAAATAACAAATTAATTTGAGTATAGCTGTCAACTGTTTCGAAGTCAAGGCAACTCATATTTAAAATACATGAAAACTTTTGATTACTATTATTCAATGAAAATTGACAATTTACATTTAATTTTTGATACCATTAGATGCGCAATAATTTTCTCTTTCCATTGATACCAAAACATTTTCTGTGGGTTGAAGTGGCGAGCAGGAATTGATGAAACTGTTAAATCAATGCTAAATCCCTACGTTCCAGTTTGAAAGTGGACACCCGGTATAGACCCCCAACGGCACTACATCTGTCAAATCTACTGATTGTTATTTAATTCTCAGGTTTCATTTGATTGTATAAAGAAAACTACCCACTTTCTTATAAATCTTGAAAAGCAATTTCCCTACTAGATTACATTCGAATCTAAGGGAAAAATATGTTGAATTTATTGACTGATCTCATTTCTATCTTAACAGCATGTAATTCTCATACTAGGTAATCTACGAGTTCACGTACAAAAAACACACGTAGTTCCGAATCCTGGTGAAAAAGTGTACAAATGCACAATGTGCACATGCATTTTCAAAAGAGTATCATCGCTGAATGCACACATCACCAGAGCCCATGCCGGAGACAAGCGGGTTGACGATATTACAGACATACTAGAGCAACTGAAGGAACTGGAAAAACAGCTTGTACCCCGAGCTACAGAAGAGAAGCCTGAAGTGGAGGCAAGAGTTGTCAGAAAGGAAGATCCACCTGCAAGTGACGTGAGTGGTGTTACTGTAAAGTACGTCAAGTTGGTAGATTCAAGTGTCGAGGGAACTCTTCGGCGGGTACTTGGTGAAATCAAGAAAAGTAGGGGAGCACCAGTGGTACATTTGTACTTTTTGTTCCAAGGAGTTCAAGAAGCCGTCCGATTTAATCAGGCACTTTAGGGTGCACACTAGAGAGAAGCCGTTCAAGGTTTGTTCGAGCTGGGAGTAATGGTACTGAACATAATGCAATCTTTTTTAGTGTAAACAGTGCGATCAGGCCTTCTCACTAAAATCTACATTAGCAACTCATATCAGCACACACATTGGGAAAAGGCAGTACCAGTGTATTGTTTGCTTAAAAATGTTTACCTCGATTCGGACGTTGAATACTCATCTGAGGTAGTGGTTTTGTTAAAATGGTGTTGCTTTATATTATTCTGACGTTTATTTTAGGAGGCATGATAAAAATCATTCGAAACGTTCCCAGCATTACATGTGCAGCACTTGCAACAAAGTTTTTAATTCGGTATCGAAAGCCAAAATACATATGGAAATGCACAAAAGTAACAGTGGGCAGGTGTTACTCAACAAAGGAACGGCAATAGAAGTAGTGATGCAGCAACCTATGGTGGAAACGGCTGATGGTATGGATTATTTGAATTTTGATTTATTGGATATTGCTATTTTTTAAGTTTATTACATTCGTCATTGTGATAATTGTCATTGCAAGTGTACGTTACAGCTAGAACGTGAAATAGATTGGAACTTACTGGGAAAACCTATCTTTGAAACTAGTTTTAACAAGCTATAAACAAAACCAGGATTCACTTAAAATTGCCGTCAAAACTAGATGTTCGTTAAAACTACTTTATTATTTCAGTGAGAATATAATTCCTTAAATGTTGAGCCAATCATCATCTCTTAAATTTAAGACATTGACCAATATGACCCTCTACCATACTGACAATATAGCGACTTGCGATTTTTGATTTGGTACGAGCTAACTTGGTTTCGTTTCACGGGTCAAATGAACTAATTTAGAAATGTCAGCTGATTTTTCGAGGTTAGGTTGTGCGTTTTAAGCATGAAATATTACACGCCCTCTTCCATATATTTTAAATCATATTCTCTTTCTAAATATAATTCGTAGTATGCCTATTAATCTATCATTTTTTAAGAATATCACTTTGTTATAATTCCAATGCATGAAAATACAACTCGCCCTGCGGGCTCGTTATATTTTCAGCTTTGGGATTATAACTCATAATATTCATCAAAAAATCATCGATAATAGGCATACTACTTATTATATTACCCCTGAGGATATAATTAGTTGAATTTTGAGCCAATAACCGTGCCTTTAAAGTAGGACCTTCTACCGTACTGACAATATAGTGACTCACGATTTTCGATTTGGTACGAGCTAACTTCGTTTTGTTTCACGTGTCAAATGAACTAATTTAGAAATGTCAGCTGATTTTTCGAGGTTAGGTCGTGCGTTGTAAGCATAAAAAGCAACAAAAAGTGTGTTTGGGACAAACATTGATCATTAGCATTGATACTCACGTAATATAACGGCATTACGTTCTCTCTGGTATATATTTTAAATCATTATATTCTCTTCCTAAATATAATTCGTAGTACACTTAATAATCTATAATTTTTTATGAATATCAGTTCGTTATAATCCCAATGCAAGAAAATACAACTCGTCCTTTGGACTCGTTGTATTTTTAACTTTGGGATTATAACTCATAATATTCATCAAAAAACCATCAATAATAAGCATATTACTTATTACATTTATTTATTTAGACCATTAATACGGGACATGCCCAATTACATTATTGGCGGTTCAGGCCTCTTACTGTATATACTAGTAGAATATAAAAATACAAACTACAAACTAAAAAATACAAACTAATAACTAAACATTCCTACTACTGATTCGGGTTTCGTAGACGTGGCTACAATCAAACTTTATTATAATAAAACGTATTAACTGTTTTTCTAAAGAATTTAGAATTTATGTTAAATATATGGTTTTCTGACTGGTGAACATATGCATTGGTGGTTATAATTATCCTTATCATAGGCGAGTTAAGTCTGTAACTCGTTCGACATGTTCGATATTACTCCTGAGAATTCTACCCACTCTTATTTATTGCAAAAAGGCATATGGTCATAGCACTGTGGTGTAAACATTTTTTGTAAATGCACTTCCAATTGTTCAGATTTGAATTTGTCAAAATACTTTTGACTAATTTCTCTAGTGAGGATTACTTTTGCCTGTGGCCTTCCCATTGCCGGATATTTTGTAGGGTGCGTGTCATAACGAAATTCGGCAAAGTACTGTGTCTCTCGTTCTAGCCTGTTTAGGTTAGTTGCAGTCTTTGATAATTTTTTCACTACCAGTTTGTCTGTTATTACTAGATTTTAGTAACAGCAGCCAGTGAATTCTAGATTTAGCTAGTTAAAATTAGTATTAATTTATTAACTAAGGCGCTTTGTTAAAACTAGTTTGTTTTAGTGAAGTGGGGTATTTATGAAATTTATGTCTAAACTGTAACGTGTATGTGAATTATGTATATTTTTATCTTTTTAACTCTATAACTGTATATCAAATGGATATGCCTTTATAAGGTCTAATGTCTTTGAATGTAGTAGACATTTGTAGGCCTTCACAGCTTTTACATGCCTAGAAACACCAGAGTGGTCAAATTGACTCCACATATTTTTATGAAAAAATAGGACAATTATAATTTACAATTTCTGCAGATACCTTGTTACATACATGAATCACACACGGCTTTTTTGCATATTTGTAGGTCAAATGTTTTCGGAGCCCCGAGCGAATTAATTTTTTTCTGGATTTAGATCGGTTCTTATGCATAAATTCACAAGGACTGGCAACTTACCAAAAACGTCTAAGGGTTGCAGGCCAGATACATGATATCGGGTGAGAGCTAGGCAATTGGTGGGCCCTCTCATGTGGCATGTGATCACACGCAATTGTTCACAAATACAAAGCTAGAAAAATTCCAAAGCCAAACATGCAAGCAGCAATAAACACACATTACAACATTTAGTACAGGATGATCGAAAACTTTCAACGTCTAGAGGGCTGTAGAATTATTTTGTCAAAACATTTTGTTGGCAGTCGTGGTAGTAAAAGTCAGATTGGAATTTTATATCTGTCAGTTTAAGGTTATGTCGGAATTGTCATTTTAACAAATACAAACATTCTTGTTGAATACATAAAAATGTTAGTAACAAAAACAACTACAGCTATACAGAATGATTTGCTGCATTTTCCATACACAGAACCACCTAGTGCTCGGCATTACATCCTGTAAAAGTTAAGGTTATCTGTCAAAATTGTATAGGTTATATTATTAAGTAGCTTTACTCATCACTGCCAACATAAATTTAATTTTAAAAAAATCCACAGCTCTCTAAACGTTGAAAATTTTTGATCGTACGGTAGTACGTGTTTGTTATCATAATACTTACAGGGGGTTTTGTGCCCCCTCCGCTGTGTTCCCACGTAGCATCTAGGAGAGTGCCTCGTTCAGGAATATTCTTCAGTGCACCTTCGATGATGTACCTGTAATAATCCTTCAACACGGGTGCTTACCGCAGCTAGTACCTATTAGCCAAACGCTAACTAGAACAATGGACCCAAGCCATGTCAATGTGATCCGTATTTGCGGTGGCCGCTTCCAACCACAAAAGGCCCAGATTACAAGGCATTTGTGGGAAATGAGCGTCCTGGACTATCCAGGTGCGCAGCCTGAATCACTGATAATTGCTTATTAGGTTGAGGGTTATTGATCATCTCGCCGGATAATCTCTAACCTCAAGTAGTCGTTTTCTATCTTTCTGATATAGGCCTCTCTCATATTTTGCCAGTTCTGTTGGTTTTCAGCTACCTGATACCAGTTTAGACCCGCTACTCTCTTCAAGTTGTCATACCAGCATTGTTGCGGTTGTCCTACTGATCTTCGCTCTTCCCACGGTCTCCACCTTGTGACGAACCTCAAGTACATAGTGCACTAAAGCGGTTTCAACTGGAATCCAGCCTAGCAATAAACACATGTGCAATGACCCAACAACAAAGCTGTCTACAATCAGCAGCAATACCAACAATAAACGAGTGTTCAACTCGGCTGTACAATAACTACATACAGCCTCTATTGCAAAGCTACACAAGCATTAGTACTTCTTACAGAGCTTATTGTTTCATTCACTTTCTTAAATCCACATAATATTAATTTGACTACAAGTCACACTTCAAAAAACCACAGGAGAACTTGCACCATCGGCCCTTTCGTATTTTTGTGTCGGCCCACTCACAATATCGGTCGCCGACTACTTTCTCATAATCCACATAATTAGTACAAGCGACACTGCCGAAGCACATGAGAGCCCTCGTGTTGTAAAGATGGATTTGTGGAAGTATCTATATTATTTTGTTGAAATTTATGTCATATTATTTTCATAGTATTGTAATTAGAACTACGTAAGTACCAGTTACATATCAAACTAAATCGTACGTAGTGTTAACAGATTTATATTTCAGAATAACAAAAAGGCCTTTGTGGCAAATATTTATGAAACGTCAATATTATGCCGGGAAGAACTTAATAAATTAATACAATACCATGGACAAACTGCGAATTTGCACATTTTTACACATTGTGTTGTACTTCTACTGTTTGATCTTCTGTTAGTTCTGTTTATTAAACCTGAAGGGGTAAATTTTGTAATTCCAAATCCAAATCTTCATCAGAATCGGATGACTTTGTTAACGAAATTACGACAGGAGGAATGTCGACGTGAAAAAAGGCATTTCGTGCACTGGAGCGCCAACAATTTTCCCGCACTATGGCGCGCAACAATATTGATATTCTTGTTTGACGGTTGTAGAAAAAACATTGTTTGCATTGTGAGCGCGAAATGTTTTAGAGCCTTCAAATGGCTTTTTTGACTCGGCTGTCGCCTCCTCAAAAGAAGTAACATTCTCATGTTCCAAAATCATTAATTTTGTGCACTTAATACAAAAATAACATTTTTGTTTTTGGGAAGTTACAACTTTAATCCTGCTTGATTATAGCTATTAACATATCTAGGAATGTTATGAGTATCATAACTGCCGCAGATGTTGTATTGAAATCCGAGCTCGCAGAGCGAGGATTTTAAAACATCTGAGGCTGTTATGATTCATAACATCCTTGATTTGTTCAATAGTTTATCGGTTGCTGTATGGTTATGGTTGCCATGTACGGTAATGGACTATTACCGTACAGATCAGTTATGATTTAGTTACCAGCCTACTTTTGTATATGTAAACAAGGGATTAAGATCCTGCAACCGATAAAGTTTTTTAATCATATTTGCTGTGATTTGTTGTAGTTCTTGTTGTGTTGCTGCATGTAGACTATAGAACGACTGTATATGTATTAGTATGTCGTCCATCGAACATTCAACTCCTTCCATATTTTCTAATAATTTGCACATCATTTATTGGAAAACTACCAGAGCAGAAGTTAGTCCTAGACACTTGTAGTGTAATTTGCCAGAATCCTTTTCTGCAATCTAATAACGTACAATTTTGAGCCATGAACTCTTGCTTTAATCTCCTCCAGTTTTTGCAATGGGTAAGCTCTTTGTTTCAGTTTTTTATTTAATTTTGATGACTCTAAGCAGACACAAATTTTATTTTTTTGTTTTACCACTACCATTGGAGAGACCACTGGTGTTGGTTTGTTATTGACTCGATGATTTTCATCTTTGTCATTCGGTGTAGCTCTTTTTTTTTCAACTTGTATGACATGTGGGATTCTTGGCGTTCTATTTCATATGCATAGCTTTGTAGGCATTTAATGTCTTTAAATAGCATTTGCGGTTGAACGTCTACCAAGTCTAATCTTTTTATTAATCCTAAGCTTAGGCAAGTGTCCTTGCTTTTTCCTTCACTACAACATATCAGTTGAATGACTTTGTCTTGGATTTTGGTTTTAATTTTTGTATTTTGGGTATGATAGTATTATCTAAACTGCTCAATAATTAAATCGGTCCAGCAACAAACATTTTGCTACCATGTTTATTTTAAAACAAAACAATATCGTATGTAGCTGTTAAGTGTGGTATTTGTTGATACAAGCTTCTGTTAGAAATAAAATATGATTGCTAGATTATTAAGCTAGAATTTTTTTTTTCATTTTAAGCATTAGTATCTCAGAAACCATAAAACATAGAGATTCGGTTAAATGAGGAAAGAGTTGTCATTTTTAAAGCTTATGCAAGATATGCTTTAGTTAAAAAAAAAAACAGTTTACTAGATATGAGCGAAAAACAGATTTAGTGATTTTTCTTTTAAATGTTGTAGAATTGTTATTATTAAGAATACAACAAAATGACACGAATAAAAGTTGTAGACATTTTAATGCTTAACATGATGAACGTGGAACGTCCTAATTTCTTTTTCGATTTTACAGTTTTTGAGTTATAATATAAACTATTTTTTTTAAATGGTAGTCATAGTTGGCTTTATCGGTGCAGATACAATCTCTATGTAGATGCAGCGGGTTCAAACTCCAGCGAAATAATATTTTTTATTTGAAAATGTATATAATTTATTAGAAACATGAAGATATTTATACTCCTAACTTAATATAATTTTTAAAATTATTATTTAGTGTCATAATGTCGACGAGGAAAGTTCTGGGTAAAGCCTTTTACAGATTTTTTACGTGTATAATTACTTCAAAGTAGAAATTTAAATGTAATAATTCATAGTTTCTTTGCGTTGTTGTTCTATTTGCCGCCCTAATGTTTTTAGGTGAAATAGTATAATAAACTGAGTAATTACCTTGAGGAAAAAAAATTTTTCCATGGCAAACTCAGTTTTTGCTACTCTCAATAATACAAATAGTCTTGTATCGTGTTCATCTGTCAAAGTAAGTACAGCGAACCTTATATCACTGCAAACAGAAAAAAATGCACTTTGTGTCTGTCTGTATGTATGTGAACAGAATATCTCAAAAACGAAAAGAGGTATGGCGTTGAAACTTCATATATAAGTTTTGTGTACTATGTAGATCCGACAGCAAGCTTTTGAAGAAAATCGCATAACCGGAAGTAGGTGTTTACTCTTGTGATTTTTCAGTTTTTTTTCTATTTTTTCAAAAACGGCTCTAACGATTTTTTTCAAACTTCACATTTTTATAACATTTTTAATGTATATTGATGTGAGATAGGTAATTTTCCAGTCAAATACTTCTAAAATGGGTTTCTTTTGTTTTTTTTTCAATTTTTTTTATTAACTCCTATTTTAAATACAACACCCGGTATATTATTACATTTTTTAATTCAGCTTAAAATTTTAGAGAAAATGTGTCTCTTGAACTAACGCTCTATTTTCTACCGTTTTTGTAGAATTTGTAATTTTTAAAAATGTTTGACAAATACTTAAAACTTTTAAATCAAATTTTTGGCTAATTATAAGATCACTGTAAAAGGAAGTTGTGTGCGTGTATCACACCAGATTTTTTAAATTATTGTCATATTCTTTGCTTCAGCGTTTGTTAGGTTAATTGTGTTAAACATTGCGACAGCTTCTGGCTCTATTGTCAGAATGGAGAGTGCCGATTGCACTTTTGCAGACTTTTTATCAAAGAAGTCTGCATACTAATTAAACTGTTGTAAGAACATTTTCCATTCCGTGCTCATGTTGCCTCTGCTACTAATGTTTAGTGATTTTGTCAGTCTGATGCTCGTTGCATTATCTTTGTCTGCCGTTGTGCCGTTTTATGCATTTTTCTTAGTGTAATTTTATTTTACACCTCGTTTTTTTGCGTGTTTCGGCACCATGTCAGTTTAAGTACATATATATTGTCGTGCAAGTGTTATAACATATATATTATACAAGTCATTAGTTATACTACAGACACAAGATATACTACATGTGACAGCGGCCATCTTCTGAACTTGACTTCACTGAATATTACCTGGCTATTTGGTCGAAAAGGTCTACTCCCTGTTTTGCCGAGTTGTCATCTTTATCAATTTCCACTCTATGGTACAATGAGCTCAATACAAGTATATTTTCATTTATGTTCTGTTGATAAACAGTAAGTATTACATCCTGTTGATTTTTATAAACTTACTGCCGGTCTTATAAAGACCACTAATCTGAGGTTAACTTTAATTCGTCGTTAAAGCAAACAAAAGCGCATCAAAACCTTAGTGCTTATGACATTTTATTCAAGTAAACAAATTTTGATGCACTTTTGTTTATTTTAACAACAAATTAAAGTTAACCTCAGATTAGTGCTCGTTATAAGACTGGCTGTTAATGTTGGATATATTTGTAAGATGTTTTTACAAAATTTGGATTTTCTCTTCTGAAATGGTTCATAGCGCCAACAAGAGTTGTAATTTTTCTTATCGTAATCCTGAAATTCTGAAATCACCCACGATTTACACTTGGTTAGCAATGCAGGCACAAAGACCAACTGATACACTTTGTTTTTAGTTTTTTTGGAGACCTCGACTTATTCGGTTATTTAGTTCAACTTCGATATTTGCATCTTCGCTAATGTGCAACCCCAAATACTCAAAATTCTTTACTTTCTCGATCTGCTGTTTTCCCAGCTGCAGCCGTTGTTCTTCCTGTTCTCTTGCTATCACTAGTGACTAAATTTTCACCACACTGATTTGCATGTTTCTTTTCTTAAAAGCTTCATAGCAAATATTCAGAAACTGTAGATCGTGATTCTGCGCTATGTCATCCGTGAAGGCCATATGGGTTAATTGCATTGGCGGCAGCCTATGGTAGCTGATATGAAAACTCATCCTCTTGTTGCATTTCTTAATGATATCATCTATAATAACCATGAATAAAAAGACACTTACAGCCAGTCCTATAAACACCGCTAATCTGACGTTAACTTTAATGCGCTGTTAAAATAAACAAAAACGCATCAAAATTTGTTTACTAATGAATGAAATGTCATAAGCACTAACGTTTTGATGCGCTTTTGTTTGTTTTAATGGTGAATTAAAGTTAACGTTAGAGTAGTGGCCTTTATAAGACCGGCCGTTGGTGTTACCCCTTTACTCCATTTTCTAAGTTCTAACCTCGTTGACTCAAAACCGATTTTGAATTTTTTTTTTAATTTCGGAAAAAGTTTGTAGAAAAGTTCCCCATAGGTGAGATAACACAAGGTTTTTGGGGTCATAGATTACGAATCTGGCCTCAAAATCGTTCTAAAAACAAAATGGCGTCGAAGCTCAAATTTTTTTAAATTTTTAAAAATTTTTATTAGATGTCTGAAGGTTGTTGAGATTGCTGATTACTAATTTGACATTAAAACTAAAATAAAAAATGGCGGATCTAAAATGGCGGAAAGGAGTAAATTTTTTTTAATTCGAATTTTATTTCTTACTTGCGTTCTGCACCCAAATTGGGCGCGAAATAATTCATTTAATGCAATTTGTACAAGAGTGATCCATTTTGTGTGTCGAGTTAATTTTGAGGTTAGCTAAATGCTTAAAAATTTAAAATCAAATTTTTGGCTAATTATAAGATCACTGTAAATGACATATAGGTGAATTTGTTCCCAAGAACCTGTACTTTCAGAATATGTGCCGAAAAACCTTATTCGTTAATGTTTTTATTCGTCATTTTCTATATTTTTCGAAAAATTCAGAAAAGGCATAAAAAGTCTTTTAATAAGTCACATGAGCTTCCACAGGCGAATCAACTGCTGTTAATGTAGGGAACTGTAGTTGAGAATCTGCTCTTTCACCCTGTTGTATTTATTTTTTACCTAAATGTCTCAGGTCATTTTGAGATCCAAATTAAAGTCGTGACTTTTTTCGACATTTTCAATAACGGGCCCCAGGAGTCGTATTCGTGAATAACGTCTTGCACAGTAGGGTATGCACTAGTCAAACGCAGATTTTTATAAAGGTATGACTGCTACAGTAGCTCAGGAAACATTATTGTCCAATATCAAAAATAAAACTCGCTTGGTCGGACTTCTGAAGATTTAATTGGAAAAAGTAGGCATAGACGTACGACAAGCAGCTGATGATGCCGATCTTTGTATAGTAAAATGTTCTTTAGAACACACCAAAAAGATTCTTGCGATAGTGTCTGATGATACCGGTGGAGAGATTGTATCAATTTTTACATGTACCATTTAACAGTTGCAAAATTTATAGCAATTTAGGTAATTGTCTAAACATCTGCATCTATTAATTAAACATTTTTCACACGTACAGCTTGGAAGCAATCCTTAGCGCTCTCGCTAGAAAGATTTAAGCAATTTTGAATAATATTAATAGCCTAGTTTAATACATTTGTATTCCAGCTGAAAAAAGATTAGCACAATATTTGCTATAATGATTATTTAAGTAAAAGCATAAAAAAATTAGCCAAGATAAGGTCGAAAAATTAATTTTTATCGTACAAAAATAAAACTAAAAAACTGAAATGTGCAGAATTTTTCTAGCTCTTGATTTTGCATTATTTGCAATAATTTTTTTATAACACTTGACTCGGCACTTTTTCGAAACTGGGACCTACGGCAATCAATTCCGCGTGTGAAAAAACATTGGAAAAGACCTTAACATTGTTATTTTTCCGAAATGTCATAGAGCAGTAAGCGAAAAACCACTAATTTTGCAATAATTTGTTATGGGATCATTTTTGGAACTTGGGACCATCGGCAATCGCTTCTTCGGATCAAAAAACATAAAGATACATGGTCAAATTACATGCACACAGACAGTGTACACGGGAGGACGCTGAGCGACAAGACTATTAACAAAAATTTTTTTTCAATGCTAAATATCTCGCAAATGAAGCGTTTTTCGAAAAAACTTGAAGAGACCTTTTCTACAGAGAATGTTGCGCTCTACAATTTTGCTTATAGATACTATCTACAAATTTTCACTCTGTTCCAATATATTCGCGAAATTTCAATTTTCCGATTTTCTCCGTGCATTTTCCACCTTTTCCATAGTCGCTCGAGTGCAGAACATTTTTTTTTTCTTAAAGTACAACCAAAAAACTATTTATGTGCAAATTTTCATCAACTTGGGTTTTAATGACATCTTTTGTCAATATTTTTTTCTCAGCGTCTGGACTATTATTCATAAGTAAATTAGTAATATTTTGATTCTTTAATGGCGGATATTTCAACAATGGATGAAGTAATTATAGGCAACTTATATATTTTTGAGAATTTTAAGCGCTATCCGATAAACACATAATATATAGGGTGTTCCATTAAAAAAAAGTATACAATAAGTCAAAAAGTTCACCCGTGATGCTCAATTGTTTCTTTAAGTAACAAATTCGGACGGTTTGGATGATACCCTACAATTTTTATCTGAACAATATTTTTCTATCTGGAATAACAAAGTCGCTAGAAGCTGTCAAAATTTGAGCAAACACCCTGTACTTAGGGGTTTTTTGGGTTGCTGATCTCAAATTGATGTTAAAATTTAAAACCAAGAAAAAAATTATTTAGCTTTCACTTCTTCTTCCATTGTCTTGCCGCTCGTGAATTAAGGCAACTATTTCCGCTGCATTCACCACAAGCCGCTAGGCAATAAAGGCCACTTTTCCTACACTCACAAGCTGGCCCGCAACCAGGTTTGCAGTTGCAAAGAATTATTTTTAAGATGTTTTGTGGAGCTGGTTTTTGTGTCATTAGGATTGGAAAATACTTTCCTGCATCATCAACTGTGTTTGCAAATACACGCGTTTTAAATGTTGTTCTGCTGAATCCATCGTAGGGCACAATTATGCTAAATTAACGCTACTTTTTTAGTAGACGCCTTAATAAAAGAGTCAAACGTGAAATTCAAAATGTTTTTATTTAAAAAATCTATATACCGGGTGCTGACTTGGGCGTCGCACCATAGGAATTTGCATAGTAAATTCTTTGTGTTCAATTATTTGCTCCCCTAATTATTTTAGAGTTAAAGTGTAAATACATTTTTTGTAGAGAAAAAAATACTGCATCCATTCATACTGTTGCTAACAATTTTTCATTTTCCGGAACCGAAGGAATGCAAAAAACAAACTAGCATTTTCACAAAAATCAGTGATGCCATGGAATTATTGAAACAAGCCAATGCCAACGCAAATGCCTGCGGCGCGACAGTATGTGCTGTTTGTTTGTAATAATTCATTATTAATTATGTTCTGCTTAATGTCTCTAAGGTACATAGACCTTGTCCATAACAAAAATGGTTTTACTAGTATGGTGGACGTTCGTTAAGTAAGCTCCTTGTTTATTGTAAAATATCCGTATCGGCAAATTTCAAACAGTACAACCATTAATAAACTGATTCATTTTCAGTTTAAGACTACAGGCAGGTTATTAAATAATTGTAGGTGCAATAATGAGGTTCAGAACTTACACCAAAATGAGAAAAACGACAATACGTTCAATCTTTTGACGGCAGTGACTGGATGATCGTCCCGCAGGCACTTGCGTTGGCATTGGCTTGTTTCAATAATTCCATGGCATCACTGATTTTTGTGAAAATGCTAGTTTAATTTTTTGCATTCCTTCGGTTTTGGAAAATGAAAAATTGTTAGCAACAGTACGAATGGATGCAGTATTTTTTTCCCTACAAAAAATGTATTTACACTTTAGCTCTAAAATAATTAGGGGAGCAAATAATTGAACATAAAAAATTTACTATGCAAATTCCTATGGTGCGTAGCGCAAGTCAGCACCCGGTATATAATAGACTTATCCGGGACGCTGTTTCAGCAGCCAAACCGTAAGAGATAGAGAAAAAAGTTATGAAAGTTATATGTTTGGAATGGTCATGTCAGGTCAGGAACCGAATTTCAATCACGTGACACTTCTGGTTTTCGAGAAATCACGTGATTTCCGTCCGTCCGGGACGCTGGTCCGTCCGGGACGCTGTTTCAGCAGCCAAACCGTAAGAGATAGAGAAAAAAGTTATGAAAGTTATATGTTTGGAATGGTCATGTCAGGTCAGGAACCGAATTTCAGTCACGTGACACTTCCGGTTTTCGAGAAATCACGCGATTTCCGTCCGTCCGGGACGCTGTTTCAGCAGCCAAACCGTAAGAGATAGAGAAAAAAGTGATGAAAGTTATATGTTTGGAATGGTCATGTCAGGTCAGGAACCGAATTTCAGTCTCTAACACTAATTATTATCTTAATTATCCTAATCCTAACTTTTTAGGTTAGATTCTAGGCAAATTTTATCAAGGCGAATGCGACTGGTAGTTTGCTACCAACAATGACGTCATATACGTACGTGTGGTGAATACGCGTTCTATTTGCAAAACAGTCTTTTTTGTTTTTTTAAATGAGACATTTGTCTCACTGGCTGCTAGTATATAAATAATAAGAAACATTCAATCAATTAAACGTAGCTGTTAAGCACCATACATTGCAAGCATACATTTTATGCCAGCATTTTTTTAATATAAATTTTGCAACCCTTGTAAATCACTGCTGTTTTCAAATATTTTGACAAATTTATTCTTTCCTCTGTTAAAACATGCTGAAGTTGTGTCACATCCAGTTAAAGCATGTACAGAAAGAACATGCTCACTACAATTGGGATACGCAAATTGCAGGTTCTTAGAGGAAGATATTTTTAAATTTTCTTTATTTTTGGTAGATTTTAAAATATATATATTTTTACCAGGAGATGCTAAAGCTGTTAATATAACTAATACGTCTATATCCTGTGATACTACGACTATGTTTTCATTTGATCCATTGAGAGCTGTTGTAACTATTAACCAATCAGCATCACTTTCAGCTTGAGAGCAGGGATACTATTTGCAGCTAAAGTTTCTTTAAAAAAATCAATAAAACGACTTTTATGAAAGACATTTGCCAGAAATCTTTCTTGATGAAACTTTAAAAACCTATATCTTTCAAATCGAATATATGGTGCAGTTTTTGTTTTTAGCTGTCAGCCTCTTTCAGCTGATTTTATTCATGTTTCTGATAATCGACAAAAACAATTGTTTTCTTCCATAATTACCTACAATAAAATTAATATAACTATCTAAAATTGCACCATACTGTTGACCAAGTTGTCTTATGTTTTTATATAATAACATTCCGTCATTGGTAACAAACAGCAAATCGTTTAATTCAGTAATATCTTTTGGTAATTGTACAAAGACATTTTTAGGCGTTCGAATTTATATGTATTCGTATGTTTTTAATCTATTTAAATTTGAGTTAATTTAACAATTTTAGAATTTTATTTGTAATAATAAAGAAGCCGGGTAGCACAGTTGTCTAGCGCTATGCTTGCTAGTAAGCAAGTCTTCAGTTCGAATCCCGCGGGTGCCGGAATTTTTCCGTAGCCTTGGCGATTGGAAACGGGCTCGGTGAGACCATTCACAGTTGGGCACCAAATTAACTGTGCTCTATTCATATTCTTATATGGGTATTTCGCCACTCTGCAAATTAAAATATTAAATAACGAAAATATTAACAACGAACGTTTCGAGGGACAATCTGCCCTCGTTATCAACGAATAACAATTAAAACTAACAAGAACTTATCTTTTTTTCACTGGAAGAAAAACGACCAACCTCCAATGAATTTTCTGACATTGACGTTTGTTGATATCTGTACCTACTTGATCTCATCGTTAAGAATCGATAGCCAACTAT
Organism: Agriotes lineatus; assembly: GCA_940337035.1. Lineage (NCBI taxonomy): Eukaryota > Metazoa > Arthropoda > Insecta > Coleoptera > Elateridae > Agriotes > Agriotes lineatus. The sequence goes on from OW679196.1 coordinate 58,013,097, forward strand.
TGTCTAAAAATATTGAGAAAGACGACACGCATTTTTCTTCGTTAAGTAAAATGTATGCCGTTTCCTTAATTTTTCGCCTAGTTGACATCGATTCTTTAGACAAGATCTTTGTGTTGTCCCATTGTATTTTATGGTTTTCATCCCAAGCATGTTCTGCCAGCTTAGACTTATTGAATTGATACGTTTTCAACATATTTTTATGTTCTTTAACTCTGACTGCTAAAGGCCTGGATGTTTCACCGATATAATATTTCCCGCATTCACAGGGAATACTATATATACAATTCCTTGAATGTTGTTCTTCGTTGAACGGTTTAGTTTTTGTAAGAACTGACCGTAAAGTATTCATCGTTTTGAATACCGTCCTAACATTGAATCTATTTCCAATTCGTCTAATTTTGTCAGATATGCCTGGAATATATGGTATAGTGAGAGTGTTATATTTTTGAGTGTCATTCCTTTGTATGTGTGTGGCATTGCTTCGTGTATTGAAAATGTTCCGAACAAGAGTCTCTGGATAGCCATTATCTTGTAAAACATTAATAATAAATTCTATCTCTTTTTTGAAAATTTTATCATTAGAGCAAACAACTTTGGCTCTGTCGTAAAGACTTTTTACAACGCCTGTCTTTATGTTTTTGTGATGGTTAGAATTAAAATGTAAGTACCTATTAGTATTGGTTTTCTTATGGTATACTGATGTTTCAAAAGTATTTATTGTGCGTGTGATTAGTGTATCAAGAAAGGGTAACTGATTGTTTTGCTCTGTTTCTAATGTGAATTTGATGGAGGTTTCTTTACTGTTAATATGTTCAAGAAATTTGTCCACCTCATCCATATCATGAGGCCAAATTGCAAAAACATCATCGACATATCTCCACCAAACTACTGGTTTGTTGGTGTACGTGTAGACATGTTGTTGTTCAAAGTCTTCCATAAAAATGTTACTAACAATGGGAGATAAAGGTGAACCCATTGCCATCCCAAAATCTTGTTGGTAAAATTCATTGTTTAATTGAAAGTATATCGTTTTAATGCATAGTGTTAAAAGTTCCATAATGGTACCAACGTTTAATGTTGTTCTTGTATGTAATGTGTTATCGTTTTGTAGCCTATGTTTAATGATGTTGAGTGTTTTGTCTACTGGAACATTAGTGAAGAGACTAACTACATCGAAACTAACCATTAAGTGTTGTGTGTTTATGTTTGCTTCTTTAAGTTTTTCAAGGAAATGGGGCGTGTTCTTTATATACGTGTCTGTATTTCCTGATATAGGAGTCAGTATCTTAAGTAAATATTTAGCTAAACTGTGACAAGGAGAACCTATAGAACTAACTATTGGCCTAAGTGGTACATTTGGTTTGTGTATCTTTGGTAATCCATAAAAATGTGGTGGTTTACTGTAGTGTGGTGTTAGCGTACGTCTTACAAAATCTGTAAATTGTTCTCTGTGTTTGTAAAGTGTTCTGTATATTTTTGTTTCTATTGTATGTGTTGGATCTTTATAGTTTAGTGTATTGTCCCTCACTAATTAGTGTTAAAAGTTTTTCGTTGTATGTGGTTGTATCAAGTACTACTGTGGCGTTGCCTTTGTCTGCAGGTAGAATTTTAATTGTGTTATCGGTTTTTAGTGTGTGTAGTGAATGTTTTTCTTGTTTGGATATATTTTGTCTGATTGTGTAAGGTCGTTCTAGTATGATTTTGTTTCTAATTCTGTATTCCTGTCTAATGTCTTCTGGAAGTTTTTGACAAGTCTCTTCTATAGCTGTAACTAAATCAAGTTTATTAATTCGTTTTGGCGCCACTGCGTAGTTGAGTCCTTTGCTAAGAACTAATTTGTCAGTGGCGTTTAGTTCTTTAGAAGACAGATTAACTACAGTTTTATCCTTGCTTAATTCCTTTGGTCATTTTAAATTCATCTGATTTCTGCCCTGCTAGTTGTACTTTTACTCTAACTGTTTCGTATGTGCTTTTTATTGCATTTATCAATTCTTTGTCTTTCATAGCTACCCTCTATCAACTGTATCAAAAGCCGCTTTCAAATCCACAAAAATGAGGTACATCTCTTCTCCTACTTCAATTTTTCTTTTAATTATGCTTGTGATTGTAAATATATTGTCCATTGTTTGCCGATTTGGTCTGAAGGCTGCTTGCTCTTCGCTTAGTTTTAGTTCTATTTGTTTCCTTAGTCTCTTTTCTAGAATTGTCGTGTATATTTTATGGCTCGTTTGTGCTAGGCATATTGGCCTGTAGTTCTCGCATTGTGTCTGTAATCCTTTCTTATATATTGGTAATATGAGATTGTTTTCCCAGTCTCTTGGGATTTTCTTCTCTGTCCAGGCTTGTTTGCAGATCGTCCATAACCAGTCTATTCCTTCTTGTCCCAGCCCCTTTAACATCTCCAGCGCTATTCCGTCTTCCCCGCATGCTTTTCCAATTTTTATTTTTTGAATTGCCGCTTCTACTTCTTCCCTCTTAATTATTTTTTCCTGGTTTTTTTGTTCTTGAGTTTTACTGACTTACAATTCTACTGTCGATTATACTTATTCTTGTAGAATTCTTTCCATGTTTCTAATATTTCTTTCGTATATGTTTGTATTTGTCCTTGGTTGTTTTTTATTGCTTTTATACTTGTCATTTTATCTCCTCTTAATCTTCTTATTCTCGTCCAGAATTTCCTTGTGTTTATTTTGTGTACTTCTGTTATCTCCTCTCCCGTCTTCTTCCATAATTCCTTTTTTGTTATCTTAATTGCTTCTTTTACTCTGTCCCTTTTTCTTTTGTATTCTTCTTTTTTCCCATTTCTTTTGTTTGTATATACCTTTTCCAAGCTACCTTCTTTTCTTTTACCAATCATCTTATTTCTTCAGTCCACCAGCTTGTCGCTTTTATGTGTTTGTTACATTTTCTTACGCCACATATTTTTTCTGCTGCCTTCTTCAATGTTTCCTTGAAAGCTCTCCATCTTTCTTCTAGCGTCCACATTGTTTGCATATTCCCTTTTCTTTGAAATTCTTTGTCTGTGTCCATCTGATATTTTTCTTTACTCTGTATTTTTAAGTTTATGTATTGCTAGGCTATTAATCTTCTCTGTTAAGTCCTGTGTGTAAGTTATGTAGTGTATTAAGCTTTTGAAGTTTCTTTCTTCTGCGAAAAATGTGTATCTGTCTTCTAATGGTTGTTCCCACAGTGTGTTACCTATTAATATATCATTTCTTCTGCAGAAATCTATCATTTTTATTGCGTTTCTATTTTGGGTTCTTTCTCCATACCATTCCTCTGCTTTGATCATTTCCGACTCTACTGTTCCAGTCCCCCATTATTATCGTCTTCTGGTTTTCTTCTCTCAGTTCATCTTGCATTTGTTGTAAGTCTGCATAAAAGTTTGCCATTTCCTCTTCCACTGTTCCTTCTATTGGTGCATATATTTGTATAATATTGATTGTTTCTTCTAGTTTTAAGATTATTGCTATTATTCGTGAGTTTATCATTTTAACGTCAGTTATTCTTTTGTTTATTTCCTCCGTTATTATTATACCTACTCCCTCCTTCGCTTTTTGTTGTGGGTCTACTCCCGAGTAGTATAGGATATATTTATTTGTTAAATATGTATTTCCTTTGCCCTTTTTCTTGGTTTCGCTTATTCCTAGGATTTGTATGTTGTTTCTTTCCATTTCTTCTGTTAGTTCTATTTCTTTCCCTGTTAGTGTCCCTATATTCCAGATTACTATTCCTATTGTTTCATTTTTAATTTCTTTTTCCTTAGTTTTTATTGTATTGTCTATATTCGTGTCTTTACTCATGTTCCGTTTCATTGCCCCTGTCTTTATTTTTACTCCCTTAGTCCTTACTTCCTCTCGGAGTTTTTAGGGATTGTACCTGTATCTCTATTTGTTCTGGTTATTTTCCGCATCCTTTCTTGTAAATCTTCTTCCGGCGATCTCTTGCTACATGTTTTTTCTCACATCTTTTTTTTTGGTGTTCCTTCATTCAGCAGTTTTGTTGCCGTTTCTTTCTCTATCTCTATTTCTTTCAGGTTTTCCAAGTAATATTCCTCTCCGTTTATTATTAACTTGTTATATCTCAAGATTATATGATGTCCATGTGTTCTTATTTTATTTCTGTATCTTATCAATTCTTTTCTGATTTCCTTTGTCTCTTGTGAATAATCTTCCTATATGAATATATTTCTTTCTTTTAGTTTTGTGGTTCCTCTCATAATCTCCATTTTCTTTTGTTGATTTTCGTAGTTCCATTAGAAATAATGTAATATAATAATAATAATAATTGTACAGAATAAAAATTTACCTTTTAATGCTATATTTATAATCAGTGTGTCCAAAACTCGTAGATATGAGGCAACGTACGAAATTAAAAAATAAAGCTATATTGTGATTTTAATGACGAGTGTTGATTCAAGCGAGCTATGAACACTAGTTTTTAGACTACCATACAAAGTAAATTCTATTTTTAAGAATTTTTTATTTTGTTTGCAAAATTGATTGTTATATTATTATTGGTACAGTTATAAAAAATGAGAGCTTGTTGGGAAGCGTAGCAACGAATAAAGCAAAAGCGTCTGTATTATTTGACTAACTTTGTACCATTACGATATGACTAGTACGATATAATATCGTGCTAGTGTATGAAATTGTCAACTTTTTGTAGTAGGCTGTTTTTGCGATAATGTTACTTTCATATGTGGTCGTCTAAAAAGACGTTGTTTTCCATTTTTGATAAATTTTTACATGAAATTTGAGATCAGCGACCCAAAAAAACCCTGTATAAGAAATAATAATAATAGTAATAATAAAATCGTCTTTATTTCCAAATACATATACAGATACACGTATTCGAACATTTTTAGTTTAGAAGGCGAAGTTTAGCTAAAGCTATTCTTACACTTAATCTTCTAAATAAAATCCGAATAAAAAAAAACCCAAGTAGTTAATTTTTTTAAATGGCAGATTTGAAAAAATGGACTTAACCAAAGAGCATTTTTAACTGATGATTTATTATGATTTAAAAAAAGGTGTAAGCGTTTATGAGTGCAAAAAGAGTGTAGATACTGGTTTTAATGAGCAAACATCTTCCTTGGCTACAATTTACGATGGTATAACAAGTTTGAACTTGAAAGCATCAAAAAGGAGCAGGACATGCTCCTACGATCGTTAATGAAAAATACATTGCTGCTGTTAGAAAAACAATTGAAGTGGGTGATAAAGTTACTTATGCGGTAATAAACCACCAACTCAAGATTGGATTCTCAACTGTTAACACAAACATATACGATCACCAACATTTAAAAAAATATCAATATTTTTGTAATGCATTTTCTTTGCGTTTCCTAAAAAATACAGCATTTTATTAATTGGTCATGAAATTTTATATCTCTTAAGTAGTTTTCTACAGCAAATCCTATACTTGGCACAGCAAACAAATAGAGTGGCATATGCAACTCAAATGACATATTACAAAGTTGAGTGGATCAGGTTAGGTTTTGCATCAGTTTTGACACAGACTGACGCAAATCCTAACCTGCTAACCATGAATTTGACATAGACTTACAGTGCCACCAACCTATTATTCTTGATCTAATGCCTTTCAATATGGTCGCTGTAGCTGAAATCGGCTACTCGCCGCCGCGAGTGTCGCTTCTAAGTCCGTTAGGTGTTTATTCTGTGATAATAGTGCTTATAGATATAATTCACTGTAAATTGATAACGCTGTAATCAAACCGGTTGTAGCTAATGCAAGTTTATTTTAAACATATATGAAAAGTTAGGAATGGCTACATATAAAAATTTATAAATAACAAATGTATTAGCAAAATAAATTGTATAAGGATCACAATGACCTATCTGGTGCTTCTGGTATTAAATAAAAATTCTTTAATTAGAGTCTTTCTCTTTCGAAAAGTTAAAGTAATTAAAAATTACATTATAATTGGGCTTTAATGGATACGAAATAATAAATGTTCTTTCAAACTCTTATTTTATAAGTACTGACAGAATAGACATCCCTCTTGTGTAAGGTATACAAGGAATAATAAAATTCGTAATTAAAAATTTCTTTTATAGTTATTAAAAAAGATGCATTTTTATGATGTTCTGTTCTTATAAGGCTTACTTCCAATTGCACCACCGAAGTCCAAAGGCTACATAAGCGAACCTGATACCAGCAAACCCAGACCCCACAAATGCAATTACTGCAGTGCAGCCTTTACCAAAGCAGTTCATCTGAAGCGGCACATACTAATCCATTCAGGGGAACGGGAGCGCAGATTTAAATGTGACATATGCACAAAGTAAGCTTCTTCATATTAATTAACAATATTTCAAACTAACAACTTACAGATCATTCTATTCTTCATATGCTCTGAAAGAGCACCTCAAATTCCACAGTGGCGAAAGAAATTTCAACTGTAAAAGTTGTGGGAAACGATTTGTTACTAATGCAATCCTAAAGCGCCATTTGACTATTCATAGTTCGTTTAGGCCATATGTGTGCCCCTATTGCAGAAAGCGCTTTAAGACTGTCCTGCTGTGTCGTAAGCACATTAACATTCACAAGAGAGATTTGGATATGGAGGTATAAGTATTGCAAATATTAGCTTAGATTGTGATTGGTATTAGTTTATTTTACAGATCCATGCACTTAAAGAAACTGGAGAATTAGACGGTTTAGAAGTTACTAATGGCACGGCTACCGTTACAGATCTGAACGATCCCTTGGCTGATAATCCGTTTACTGGTTCGCTGCCCGACAGTGAGGACAATTTAGGGGATTTAACTCTTGGCAATGCAGATAATAATGGAGAAATTAAGAAATTTGTTATAAGTGATTCTTCCTCTGCAAAAGCAAAGTTCATGCATTCAAAATTGCTACAGCAAGATAAGAGTAATACCGTTCCAAAGATATTGTTTACAGATACTGAAAATGGGATTGTTATTTCTACGCCTATGAATAATCATACAGAGGTATTTATTACTAAATAACATTTTTATAATTAAGCGATATTCATCATTGCTCTTTGACTTACCAAAACTCTTGCAAGATGGTAAAGCAATATCAAGAAAGAAATTAAAAGTAAAATTATTTTAAACAGTTTTTAATTATAACCTCAAATTTATCTGCTGGGATAAACAGTACGCTCGAGAGGTGTGTTCCAAAACTCAATATCAGGAAACGCGAGTAATTGGTTGCATTCAATATGACGGAAGGGAATGATGTGACACTAGCGAATATAATGAAAAAACTGATGGAAATGGATGATACAAAAATAAACATCGAACAACAATAGAATAAAATAACTAAAATGGAAGGAACAATAAAACAACAAGAATTAAGAATCAAAAGACTTGAAAACGAAGATAGAAAAAGGAATCTAATAATATTTGGAATCTCAGAAGATAACAATGAGGATGTAAAAAAATTGAAGGAGATATTTGTTAAGGAAGTAACAGAAAAAGTCGAAGTAGAAGTACTAGAACAAAAAATCGACTCAATAATTAGACTAGGGGAGTGCAAGGAAAGCGAAAGCAGACCAATAAAGGTTGGATTGTCAACAATTTAAAAAATAAAAATCTCGAAGAATCTAAAAAAATTGAGAGGTACTGATGTGTGGGTAAAGGAAGATATGGATAAGGAAACAAGAGAAAAAATTAATACCACATATGAAAGAAGGCTAATTATAAATGGGAAGGAGTGGATGTTGGAAGAGTTAGGGAACAAAATAAAGATAAAGATAAGACAAATCGAGAAGAAGATAAAGAGAGTAAAAAAGAGGAAGATCAACTGATGAAGAAAATGGAAACTCAACCGGTGAGACAGCACATAAAGGAGCAATTCCAAAAATAAGTATTTTGCACAGACCATGCTAGCGCCCCATAAGGGAGTAGAAAAGGATGGAAAGAGAGACAGGAAATAACTCAGATAATAGGCCAGCAGTAGATGAAGAAGTAATAAAAAGGGACAGAAGAAATGTTCCAAACACAAAAGAGTACCAACGACAGTCAAAAAACTGGATGGAAGAAACGATGAAGACACTATGAAAAAGGAGAGAAAACGTTTACTAAAGAAAGTAAATACGGAAACAACAATGTTAAAGAGAAGAAAGCAAAAGGAAAAGAAAGAAAAATAAAGAGAAATCGGAAATGAAACTCTGAACATGAAATGTGAAAACAATGCTAGAAATGGGGAAAATGGAAGTAGGTGATGAGGAGGGGAAGGAAAAATAGAAAAAGAAACATGTACAACGATGTATGGAGGGCAGAAAAAACAAGAAAAGAATGGAACTACGTTTATGGTAAATAGCGAAATAAAGGAAAGAATAATAGAATTCAAGAAAATAAATGTCAGAATATTGTACCTAAATTTGACTTTCTAATCAACAAACTCCGGGAAAAAATATGTGTTCAATCTAGTGAATACTGTAGTGTACTTGGGGGCTGAGATGACAAGCAGCAGACAACAGGGAGCAGACATAAAGAGAAGATTAACAATGGGGGCGAGATGTGTGGCATCCCTTGACAAAGTGATAAAAGATAAAAATATCCAAAGAGAAACAAAAGTAAAGTAATACGCCCTTTAGTAACTTTTGGAGCTGAAACAAGGGTAGTAACCAAAGAATATGGGAAAAAATAGACATCTAGGAAAGAAAAATTTTAAGAAAAATAGGAGGAATTAACGAAAATGGAGAATGGAGAAGAAGGACCAACTTAGAATTGGAAGAAATATACAAGGAGCCCAAACTAACAATAGTCATCAAGCAAAGCAGACTAAGATGGCTAGGCCACATAGGCAGGATGAAGGAAGATGAACCGGTCAGGAAGCCGCTGAAAATGGAAGCAGAAGGAAAGAATAGAAAAGGGAGACCAGAAAATACATGGTGGGGAGACGTACAGCATGACCTGATAAACTTTGTACTTACAAGATGGGAAAAAATAGCAAAAGACAGGAAGGCGTGGAAGCACGCCGTTGAAGCCATAGGCCACTGGGCCCGAAGTGCTGAACTATATATCTATATATATATATATCGTACCTAAGAATAAAAAATAGCACAGTCAATATTACAGTTATAAATGTATATGCACCTACAGAAGTGGCAATAGATACTGAAAAAAACAAGTTCTATGAAAATTTAGAAGAAGTATGTGAAAGCATACCGAAACACGATATATTAATAATAGCAGGAGACCTTAACGCAAAGATAGGGAAAGAGGAGTATATAAGGAACGTAGCCGGAAAACATACTTTACATGACATAACCACGGATAATGAAATGAGGCTATGCAACCTAGCAGCAGAAATGAACATGACGATAGCAAGCACAGTGTTTCAGCATAAGAATGAGCATAAAACGACGTGGCTACTACCAGGAAAGACTAAAGAAAATCAAATCGATTATATCGTAATTAACAAGAAGAAACAAAAAATGATACAGGACGTAAGATCTTATAGACGGACAATTGTAAACACTGATCACCAATTAGTGATAGAAAAAGTTAAAATAAGGGTAGTGAAGAACAGTACAGGAAGAAGCTTAAAAAGAAAATGGAACATAGAGGAAAAAAGAAGAGAGTACGAGCAAGAGCTAAAGAAACAACTAAGTAAAGAGAAGGAAAATGATAATGTAGAAACAGAATAGGATAATATAAAAAAGAAGATATTAGAAGCAGCGGAAAAAGTAATAGGTCGAAGAAAGGAACAATATAGAAAGAATTGGTTTGACAATCAATGTGAAATATTAATAAAAAGGAAGAAAGACGTACGGTTAAAATGTATAGAATCTAATAGAGGGAATGGCTATCAGGAATACAAATAAATAAGGAGAAAGCATCAAGAGTAATGAAAAACAAAAAACAGGGGCGGATGATCGACAAGATGATGAAAGATATAGAAAAAGATGGTAAAAATAGCACAAAGTTATACCAGGAATATCACTGCCAACATAGACAAGAGAAAATGGGAAAGATATGTGAAAGAAACGACAACAAAAGAGGAAGACAAAAAGAAGAGAGGCAAAGATGAAGAGAAGAAGAAATAGAAGTAGAAGAACCAAGAGAGGAGGAAGTAAACGAAGTAATAAAAAATCTCAGAATAAGAAAAGCAGCAGAATCAGACAGTATAATGTTGAAAGAACGAGGAGATGAAGTCAAAAAAAGTATCTACGAATTAAAGAAAGCAAATATGGAAAAAGGAGGAGATGCCTGAAGAGTGGAGGTCCGGAGTTATAGTGCCAATACCAAAAAAGGGAGACTTATTGCTATGCGAAAACTACAGAAGAATAACCCTGTTGAATTTAGTGTATAAGATACTAACATCACTAATACTAAACAAATGAAATAGGTTTACAGAGGAAAGAATAGGAGATTACCAGAACGGATTCAGGCAAGGAAGGTCAACAATAGACGCAACGCCTACGGTGAAGTAAATAATTGAAAAATGCTGTGAACAAGATATAGGGGTGGAGATAGTATTCATAGACTATAAGCAGGCATTCGACACAGTAATAATGGGTATATCCAAAAAACTGATAAGAATGATAAAAATAACCATGGAAAGAGCAAAAGCAGAAGTACTAACACATGAAGGGTTAACAGAAAAAATAGACATATATAAAGGAGTATGACAAGGAGATGGACTATCGGTGACACTGTTGAACATTGCCATAGAGGGTATAATGAAAGAATGCCACATTAAAGGAACAATAATAGAAAAAATCATACAAGTTGTAGCGTACGTGGATGATATAGCATTGATATAGCAAGGGATAGAAAAAGTCTGGAAGAATCAATGGAGATGATTAGTAGAAAAGTAAAAGAGAGAGGTTTAGAAATCAACTAAGAGAAAACCAAGTATATGAAAATTAGAAGAAAAGAGGAAAGAGCCAGCAACAGAGTAATAAAAATAGGAAAATATAACATAGAGGAAGTAGAAAGCTATAAATACTTAGGGACAATTATAAATAGGAAGAACAGCAGAAGTCAGGAGATAGAACAGAAGATACAGTCGGGTCGTAAAATATACTACGGACATTAAACGATAATGAATAGCAAAAAGATAAAGCAAGAAGACGAAACTAAGGGTATACAGAACAGTGATAAGACCGGTGGTGACCTATGCGGCGGAAAATATGTGTCTCACAAGAAAAGATGAAAAGAAATTGAAGGTCTTCGAGAGGAAAATAATAAGAAAGATATTTGGAGGAAAGAAGTTAAAGAAGGAACAATATAGAGGTGGAAGAAATATTAGAAAACGAGTAATAAAAGCCAAAGAATAAGTTGGTACGAGCATATAAACCGGATGAGTGAGGAAAGAGTAGTGGATGACAAAATGAAAACCACAGATGTGACCAAGAGGGAGACCTAAAGTGCGATCAGAAGAGCAAGTAGTAGAAGATATAAAAAGAATGAGAATAACAAAATGACGGGAGAAGATGAGGAACAGAAGGCAATGGAAAAAAAAATGTGAAAGAAGCAACAAGACACAACAACCTATAAAGACAGACAGGAAATAGAGTGAAGAGAAAGGTAGTGAATGTAGTGAGTGTAGTGTAGTGGAGTGACGCACCGCCAATACTAAAACAGTCTAAGGAGCGCTTAGGGGCGGCTCCAATTCCTATAGGATTGTTCAGTCTTCTATATAAAGGGTGTTTTTTTAGAGGCGGAAAACTTTAAATTGAATTAAAACACAAAAATGTTTTTAATATCCATGAATTTGGCTTTATTAGAAAGATAATTTTTTTGCATTACTGTTTGAATATGATTTTGGGCATGTGACTGCCGCCGCTGGCGTGTAATCTGGAGGTCCAATTTTCACACACTCTTCGCAGTTAATCAGGCTATATTTTGGCAATAACGCGTCGAATGTTGGCTTCCAAGTGCTCAATTGTTTCCCATTTATCGGCGTAGACATGCGACTTTACATATCCCCAAAGAAAATAATCTAATGGTGTTAAATCGCACGAAAGAGGTGGCCAGTTAACAGATCCACGAAATGGATCAGTTAACAGATCCACGAAATAGATCTGTTAAGTGGCCACCTCGTTCGTGCGATTTGACACCATTAGATTATTTTCTTTGGGGATATGTAAAGTCGCATGTCTACGCCGATAAACCGGAAACAATTGAGCACTTGGAAGCCAACATTCGATGAGCTATTGCCAAAATACAGCCTGATTTACTGCGAAGAGTGTGTGTGGATATTAAAAACATTTTTGTGTGATTTATTTCAATTTAAAGTTCTCCCCACCCTTTATGTATATGTATATATTTACCGTGTTTTCTAGATTCTATCGTAGATTAAATATTGTACGATACACATGCGTAAAGCATCTTTAGTCACTCGCGAGGCTTAAGATGCTCGCTCACTCGCGTTTTAACTCTGCCCGACTCGTGGCTAAAGACTAGGTTTACGCTCTTGTATCGTAAGTTACTATATGGAAACAACTCTAATTCTTAAAAAAATTCTGTTTAGGAAACGGGCGACTTACAGGACTCCTTAAATCAGCACTTGTATCAGGCTGCTACAAATCCTCCAGAGTATGTAGGAAGGTCTACAAATTTGTCACTTTTGCCTGACAACGCAAACATTTTGGAAAACGTGGAAGACACGATTACCACCCTTGCGCAAGAAAATATAGTTGACATAGCTGATAGTGGATATCCTACAGTCTACATAAACTGTGATGACTTGCAGTCATTCACAACGGCTAACCTTTATAATGCCTGCCTAGCACAGCTCAAAGTGCGTAGTACTGTTATTGCAAGTCTTACAAATTTTAACTATTTTATCTTTACAGAATAACGACCCGTTGCTTCTAAGTGGAATCAACGAAATTCAAGATCCCAATCTTTTATTCGCAACTGACCCCACGCTCAACCAATTAACTGACACCCAATTAGATTCGCAAAACTTAGAAACACTAATTCCCACCTTTACGTTTAGTACAAACTTAGCAGCGTTAAATAATTTATCCCTGTCCACAAACTCGCTAAATACATCGTTTCCGAATATAATTTTATCAAACGTTGAAGACAACAGTGATATCAACCAGATGTCGATATTTCCGGGTATGAGTGAAGTTAGCAAGAAATCGCAAGCTAACACGAATGTGGCTGCTGCTAATAACGATAATAGTCAGAAGTTACAAATCGAGTCGGCTGTAATGGATTTGAACGATGACTCCATTACCGATATAAATCAAGAGGGTGCTATTTTGTCAAACTTGCTATATAATGCAAATCAGCTTGATGTCGGTTTAAATGTGGTATCGGACACACCCAAAACTGCTTTTGATACGATCGATTGTATAGACCCTTCATCAGATCCGATGGTTTCCCCAAATAGCATATATTCAAAAATGGATTTCACTTGTTCAAATTGTAAGCAAACATTAAGAGGCTTGAATGGCTTTAAAAACCACATTTGTGATGCCAAAACTGTTAGTAAGAAAAACAAAAGAAAAAGGAAATTTATAACGTCTCGTAAGCAAGATAATGTGGAGAAACCTGTGTCTGATAATCATTGGAATGTGAATGTGTTGGAATCCAGCAGTATTATTGAAGTGAGTTATCGTTGCCTAATAGCACAGGAAATTGTTTCTAATTTGTTTGTTGTAGCCAAATGAAAATGTAGTAATAGATCCGGTTCCGCTTGAGAATGAATCTGAAGATATCGAACACAAGTGTGCAGATTGTGGCAAGATTGTAGCCAATAAGAACGCTTTGGTTCGACATTTGCTAACACACAAAGAGAAGAAGAGCTCCCAAAATATTTGTTCGTATTGTAGCAAAGCTTTCAAGAAACGCTCAGATTTGGTAAGGCTTGTTGTGTACTAATATACAGGGTTAGTCAATAGTGAGTCGTTGGTTTATATCTTATTTATCGTTTAAAATACATATAAAAAAATTTATTGCTTTTTAAGCCTGATAGCCTAAAATCTTGTGATGGTAACAAAGTTTTGCTGAATTATACAGGGTGTTTATTTAGAGGGAACTACTCGGAAGATTCTTAAAGGGATTTAATACAAATGGAACTTCCAGTATATTTCCTTGCTTAGTTGCCTAATATTTTCATTAAGAGTGGCATATACCTACCTAAAGTTTATATTTTTCGAAATATTTAGTATGCTAATGAGAAAATAAATAATTTAAGAAGACTATGACATAAAGATAATGAACAAAAAGGAATGAAAAGGAGAAAAAAATCATTATTTTAGTTACTTTACTCCTTTACAAGTCCCAATGAGAAAAAATCTTATTTATTATGACACTGAGACCTCTTCCAATCAACTTGTTTGAAAATTCGTTGTTAAAATAATTTCAAACTTCAAGTCTATAGTGTCTTGGAACTAGTGATGGGAAGTTTCGATACTTTTGCGGACTCGTTCACTCCAATCCCATTCCGCAAGTGGATCGAGTCCATCGGATTCGATCCTCGGATCGACATCGAAATTGAATGTGCATTTCAGACACCCGGGGTCCTCGGTCATTCCGAACCCGAAACGAACAACGCGCGTATCTTTGTTTTGGTGAGTGGTCACGCAGTCAGTAATTCATATGTTTATATGTCTCAAACATCAATTGGCACATACAAAGCCGCCAAAAGCCATAAATCACTGATAACTGATAAAAAAGCAGGCAACTTCGGCCGTATCATGTGTCGCCTGTCGACGTCGAGCCTCTAAAACGAACACTATCATCATTTGCCGTTCCCCATCAACACATTGTATTGTATTCTGTATTGAAATGGATTGAATAACGGAATGCCAATGGAATGAATGTCCGCGAGAATTGACGCCTCGCGACCTTTTCGTTCCTCGGAACGAATCCGGACCAAAACTTGGACTCGATCCAAATCGATCCTGCCGCGGATTCGATCCTTTGTATCGAATCCGACCGGATTGACACATCGCTACTTGGAACACCGTCATGTTTGAACCATAATTGGCACATTCTGTCGAGATGTTGGTTTTCAAGGCTATTGTGTAGATTTTCTTGCAAAAATTGACTGTAGTTTGTCTATTTCCTTCAGAAGCGTAGGGTCCAATCAAATGATCTCCCGCTATTCCTGTCCATACATGACTCCGGTCAGAATATCGCTAAGCAGAAACTCTAATACCAGTAATAGTTATATACGTTTTGTAACACGGCTTTTTGCCTAGCCCTACGCACTACTGAATTATTACGTCACAATGCCCTGGGTCGCTAGCTTATTCAGTCGGTGAGCTATGAGACTCTATTAACATCGTCAGTGCGGCTAAGGGAAAGCTAATATTGTTGAGGTCAGCTCGTCACCTGAAATGTACTTACACATTCAAACACCAATGGTAATGAAAACCCAACAGTTTACATGAATATATATATAATCTGTAAGAAAACACACACAAAAAAATTACTTAGGAACAAGTACATAAAGCAGTTGTGGGAAAATGTCTTAACTGGATTGTAAAAGTTCAGTAGTTTATGCAAAACCAAAGTTGACAGCGCAACATATAAAATAATTCCGCGCACATGAATAGCTTGAATGCGAAGTTGTCGATCCTTTAGAATATGTCGATGTTTGGAACCCCTAGATGCCGAGTCAGCAAATGACATGATGCCTGATAATAGCTGCCGGTACTTCCCCATTATCTGGACCGCCAACACATTGCCAACAGTTGCGCAATTATTTATTACAATTGCTAACTGCTTATTTCGTAGCGCGGTTTCAAGCAGGAACTAACCTTATTTCAATAGGTCCACCAAGGATTCGGGACCAGCGCAGGGTGCCTTCTAGCGGTGTCAAATTGGAACACCACGGCCTCACTTATGTGCTATTTCACTTGAATGGCTTGCATCTTGGCTAAAGATGCACGTCTTCGGCGGTTTGCAGACGTAAACCTTCAAAAACACTTTTAAAAGGTCGACCCGCGCCATTTACAAGCTTGGGAGCGAATCAATCTCCTCGCGTTGTGGCGGTCTTGGCTGTTCTTTGTTCTCGAGAGCATAACGCTAACTCTGCACATTCCCGCACGTTTTCACTACTGAATTCGCATGTAAAACCTTATAGTATGAGGTCGCCTACACAGAATTTCTTACTTATAATGCGATGCTACTTGAATAGGACATAATAAGAACCTTCAAACAGAGAAGAATGAACTATGCAAAGAAATTGGAATAATCAATAGAAATTTGAAGAACCACGATGGAAATAAAAAGTAATACAATATTGTTGAAGAAAATAATAAGCAGGAAATGAATTTCTCCAAAAAGAATTGGACGTGAGATCTGACATGGAGGAAGCCTTCAAAGTGACAAAAGAAGAGCAGACGGTAACGGCTGAATCAGAAATACAAACTAGGAGTTAAATACATATATCTAGATAACGACCTAACCATAGAGGAACAAAAAGTACAACTCGCAATAAGAGAAGTAGCCAGAGAAAAACAAAAGCAAAGGCGAAAACTATTCGATTAAATTGCAGTCAAGTAGAAATGTACTAAGGACCAAGTTGCAAAAAACTACATACAGGTACAAAGAACGGATCGAAAGCAACAAAAATAGGCAAGTAAATGGACATGAAAGCGAATAGAAAAAAGAAAAGAAGTGATAAATAAAATATGGCACTTGGAATGTGAGTTAAGAAAAAGAAATATCACTTGAGTTTGTTGGAAGAAATTGAAGAATCACATAATAGAACAAGTAAGAACTTTTTACGGGAAGGTTGAGCAGTAAAGCGGGTGTACCCACCACATACGTATTGTAATGGTATGATGCTTAACAGCAATTCTGGTTGCATTGCTAATTCATGAATGTTAATAAAAGATTGAAATAGGCTCAGAATTGGTATTGCAACAGTAAGAGTCACTAGTAAACAGTGATAATTACATAAAACATGATTAGCAATAACTGTAATTTAATTAACAAAGGTTAGTGATTGAATACAATAGTGATTGAGTTGCCATCAGCTTGTATTCAAATTTGTGCTCAATATGGCAAATGTAGCTAAGTTTATGATGACTGACAGATTAATTGTGTAACATCAGGACACGATAATGATGTAGCTTTAGTATAAAGGTGTTTCAAAACCTTACAGAGTTTAAGGCAGCGTTTGCATTCATGTTTAAAGCCAACAATCGATGATGCAACTAAAGGGGTTATTGAGCAGTGCAAGAGGCACAGACATGGCAAAGATCATATAAACAGCAACCTGAGATTTACTGAAGACTACAAGAATGTGCTAGTGGCTTGTAAATCAATGTTTATTAACTAAAAGTGGAACTCAAGTAAAAGTGCGATCAATTGTGAGGTTATAGTTTCCTGAATGACATTTACAATAACAATTGTAAATCATGTTGCTATGGTGACCTAGAGAATCGTTTGTTAATGTTTGTTGGGAAATCCAAGCCAAAAGCTTGTGTGTTGTTTGGCTCCCCGATTTTGATAAACGTTTGTTGATAAAAGTAAATACTTTGTGCCCAGTGTGCGTTTTATTTATTTCTCTGTGTGCGGAGGCCAGCTGTGGTTAAATTGGCAGTATTATGGAGTGCAGTTCCTGATTAAATTGGACCTGGAGCTTAGCTGGTGCGAGATCGTCTTCGGAGCTGAGTTTCTACAAGTTTTGGAGTTGCGGGAAGCTGACAGCAAAGTGCAGCACCTAGAGGAAGCGTGACCCAGAAGCAGGTAGCAGCAGCTGAAATGTCGCCAGGAAGCAGATACGAGCTTGGCGTCCTTTCCAACTGTGTCCTGTGCGAGGTCGCCTTTCGAGACGAGATTCTACAAGATTGGGAGCTGCGGGAAGCGGACATAGGAGGGGAAAGAAAAGTAGACAGGTAGCTCAAATGTTTTAGAGATATATTGTCAACAGCAGATAGTGGAGGGGATGGAGGTATCGCAGCACTTGTATAGTTATACTGGTCTCTTTCTAGTGTCGCCAAACTAGATCAGTCGTAGACCAAATTCTTATCATGTCTTCAATCCAAGAAAAGTATGAGAAAAAAACGTACAACTCCATAAAATATACTGTTCTTCAATTTCAAAGAGGCATATGACAAGATAATTATATATATACAGCTTTTATTAGGCCTTATATGCCCATAGCTTGTTGAACTATTGTCCTCCATTCCTTTCTGTCCTTGGCTTTTTCTGCCCAGTTTCCTACTCCTATCTTCTCCAGGTCTTCTCTTACTGCCTCCAGCCATTTTTTTCTAGGTCTTCCTCTCCTTCGTGTGCTATGACAAAATAAACAACTGGTATATTATGAGCGAGGAAAGGGTTACACTACTCTGAAGGGATAATACAATAGTGAAGATGACTTGAACCAAATGACAGATCAGGTCAAAATTCAAGACAAACTACATCAGACAAGTTTGCAATAGTAAGCAGTTTAAGACAACACTATTTGTTGTGGTAAAGATAATAAGAAACTGCAAAATTAAACAGAACAGTAACATATTTAACAATCGATACAACTGATAGCATATGCTGATGACCAGACCATAATAACAAGGGGAACTAAAGAATTTAGTGACGAAGATCAATGTAGAGGAAGCGAAATTCGGCTTAGTGATTAATGAAAAGAAAACAAATTACATGATAAGTCACAAAGTGACAACAGGATCAGCACCTCCAAGTGAAATGCGGATATATAAAAAAAGAAATTACATTTGAAAAAGTTAAAATGGTAGTGTATCTTGGAGCTCAGATAACAAGCAACAGTGACCAAACCAATGAAATAGAAGAATAACATGTGGTTTGAGAAGTACAGCATCATTATCTAAAGATAGTGTTAATGTTGAAAAATATCTCTTGCGCAGTGGAAGGTACAAGACCATTATTAGACCGACAGTAACTTTCAGAAATGAATCATCGGTTCTGTGACAGAAAGACACTATTAAGCTGTGTACCTTATAATCATCGAAAAATCTGTTAGAAATAGTGCTTTACTTTGCGCTGCTCTAAATAAAATATCTTCTGTCAGGAAAGAAGCGTGTAGGAGGTTGTCGAAGTAAGCAGAGATAATGAAATTGATTTCTGATGCTACACATCTTCCTGTTGATATTGGGGGTAATGTTATTATCCCAATTCCAGATGTGGACAGAGCAAAAGCAAGTCTTGGGAATATTATAACATCATAAGAGTAGTTCTTCATAAAATTAGAGACGGTCTGTACAAGAGTGGAAGGAAGGATGGAGTGATAGAAAAATTATATTGCTGGTAGGTTCATTTCAGTTTAAAAATTTACGGTAGTTCTTTCTTCAGATCCAAATTTGATATTACACCTGAGATATTCTTGGTTTGTGAAGAGGTGCCTAATCACAAAATTTCTTTAAGAATTGCCGCAAGGAAAACAGCATTACAAACAGGACAAGGATATGCACGTTGCACGTGCAAAAAAACTGCTTATGTGAAAAGAAAGGAATTCTTTGCAACTCAAAATGCCATGACGACATATCTGATTGTATAATACATAAACTTGATGCCTAACTAATGCTGTAAATAATATTCCTGTTTTGGACAAATTTTTTTCCACCTCCACTTCTCCATGCTTTTTTTCGGTCAAGATTAAATTAGGCAATTACAAAATCTCCCACAATCGAATACCTACCAAACTGCAAACAAACTAATGTAACGGTACTTTTACTTAACTTTACTTGCCCTGGGTTCGCTAGCTTAGCTAGACATAAAACTCTATTAACATCGTCAATGCGGCTAAGGGAAAGCTAATATTGTTCTGGAATTGCTCGTTGTCACCTGGAATGCTGAAATTATGCATGCAAACACTACCAGCAATAAAAACCCAACAATTTACATAAAAAGATATATAATCTGTAATAAAAACACAAATACCAGAAAATACGTGTACATAAAACACCAAGAATGAACAACGTCCAAACATATAGTGAAGCTGTCAACAATACTTTAATTATCTACGAGCGGAAGCTGGTTCTATTCGCGTTATTACATAAAAATACATGTAAAAATACACACTATTTATATAAAAAGACTGTACGCTACATGCATAAAAGCACCTTAAATGTATTTAAATTCCTTACACAAATACACTCAAGGCGAAGCTGTCTATTCTTCACCGCACTTGTTGCAAGGCTTGGATTCAGCTGACACATACGTCCACAGGATGAGGTAACAGCTTTGCTCGGGTTCTGCGGATTCAGCACATACGCACCCGTTGCCTTTAGGCACGTATAATTGTTGTGCAATGCGTTGCAACAACAGTGAATTACTTATTGCGGCTTTAGATTTTTTTGTAAAGTATAATTACAGTTACAGTAACCAACCTTACAGTCGTTTGATGGTGCAGGTACCTGGGGTGCAGCTCCGGGAGCTGACCTCGGAGGTGCTTGTAAGGTGATGGTCTGCTTTTGAGAACTGCCCGTCAGCTTGAGATACAACGGGCGTCGGCTGCTTGCTAACAAATCTACCCAGGCACTTTATAATTCACTTTTAAATCAGGCGTCGTGTCCCTTGCATTTTGGGACGATACGCACGAATGAGTCGCTAATTTTGCCGCGACTGTTCAATTTCGTTGCTCCCTGCGCGTCACAGGCTTTGTTCTATTTATAACTCCGCATCTTGGAATTAGCTGTCTTGCATATTCACTTTTGCACTCGCGAGACACTTATAGTATTACATGCTAACTTAATACATACTGAGATGTATAAAGAATACGGTTAAGCTGTATTAAGTGTATGAGAAAAGGATATGAAATGTATATATACAGGTGGCATGAATTGGCCCGTTTCACTATGTTGAATGGGCTTTAATGAGGACATCTTTTGGACTACTTCTGTATAGATTTATAAGTTCTACTAGTTTTAACTAACAATATGCAGGTAATTCTAGTTTTGACTGGTTAAAACTAGTATTGATGTAAGCATTTTTTAAAAACTAGTTTTGACTAGTAAATTCGGGTTTTAACTGTAGCATATATAAATATTATTAGAAAGGCAAATAAATAGCAGATGAGAATATCTGAAAATATACAGGTAGATACCTATTCTATTTTTAAAAAAATATACGGATCAGCAAAACTTAAACACCCTGTAGAGTTGACAATTTTGGGTTATCAAGCTTAAAAAGTAGTGAAGATTTTATATACAGAGTGTCCTAAAATCATTGAAGGAACTCTTAATGGCAGATTCTTGATAACACGTTACTAAAGTTAAAAAAAAATTTGTTGTGTGAGGCTAGCGATTTATGAAGTTTATAGGAAGGCGCTGGAAACAAAATAAATGATGAAAAACATACTAAGTTTATTAATAATGTCAGTTGCCTGTTTTTTGTTTCAATACCACAATGAGTTACAATCTAGAAGAATATTGCAAAATGATAATAATTCACGGTAAATGTGGATGTAATGTAGTTTCAACAGGATGGTGCTCAACCACACTTTGCATTGCATGCAAGAGCAATTTTAAATAGAACCTACCCAAATAGGTGGATAGGACTTGGTGGCCCCGTAAACTGGCCCGCCAGATCGCTCGACTTATCCTCATTGGACTATTTTCTTAGGGGCCATATAAAACAATATGTGTATAGGGAAGTTATTCATACCTTGGACGCGCTAGAGAACACAATAACCGAGGTTGTTGCTGCACGAAAAACTTTTAACGACATAAACGGGAAATCTACCTAAAATACGCGGCCCTAACTCTGTTACGGTGTACGGTAACAAAAGGTTGCTCCAGCTAGAACTCTGTCGAGAGGACGGGTTCTTGACGATCTTTGAATTAGGGCTGCGCCCCGGTAAATGAGGTAAAAGATTTTAAATATTGGTGCGCCACCACATTTGGACTAAATCGGGAAAACAAAATCAGCAACACAGATGAACGCACTCTGAACGTAGAAGTGACTGCTCCACCTTGGCACAATTTGAGGTGGTAACTGCCACAGCTGAATTGACCCTACCTTCCGTTACATTCACTTACATCGTTTGAACTCCTGTACATTAAAACAAAACACAAATATGCATGCAAACACCAATGAAAAACATAAGTAACAAACAATAAACACCATTGAAATAATAAAATATGTAAATGACAATGCACATGAATAGTTTTACTGGTTACAGTTAAAAATAATGGGCCAAAGGGGTTAGTCAGGTTAAATTGCGACATTTAAACTAAACACAGCTGTAAAATGACAATCAAACGATAAGGCTACGTTCCGTACAGTAATATTTTTAAATACTTCACAACATTAGTAACAATTACTTAAATAGTGGTACAATACCGTTTACTTGAACTTAAAGCGCAAAACAACATGTAGGCAATAAAACTTGACGGTATTGTTGAACATTTTACAATTTAAATCAACCAAAGGCGCAATTTGCCAAAACAACACGTCGAAAATCACTTCACTTAAAGTTATTGGTGTTACACGTACTAGGAACTAACAAATACCTGATAGGAAGTCAGATGGTCTGAATTACGTTGTTCTTGTCCAGCTGCAGATCGCATCCCAAGCCATTGCCATGAAATGCGAACAGGAACTACTGGGAAACCACATGAATGAGCGATAATCGAACAGAAGAGCGGCGTTACATCCCCATTCGGGTACAAATGAAGCACCTTTACGATAAGTAGGTTTGGTATGACGACTTGGGGCTTTATTACACTGGTAGACTTAGCACAACGACGAAGTTTTTCCTTTAAGATCCGTTATAACAGTGTTAATGGAGATGCTTAGCTCCAACGGTATGGAAAACTTGGCTAAGCGTTCACCACGAACCACTATGCACTGAGCTCGATGACGGCAACAAGGTAGTTTCACAACTTACAAAAATTTTGACTTACACGGGTTTGGCTAATTGAAGCCGGCCAGCGGACCAACGCACAAGACTGCTGAACGATTTGTCAGGCCGGGCGCTGAGTGATGCTTTTGCCTTTTGCCTAATGAGATCATGCCGGCGTGACTTAACTCGTTCCTTGTTCCACTCAAGCATAGGGTTGCCACGGGACGAAATGACGAAACATAATTTTGCTTACAAAGGGGATTCACAGGTAAATCATGCAATCGCCTCACTGGAACCAGGAACTCAATAAAAACGCTATAAGAGCAGGATGGTGTCACCCAGACGGCAGAAACAAAGCTCTACTTAGAATTGAATTTCGGCGGACATAAATGAACTGCAAAGCGTTAATATTTAACTAAGCGGAAAGAAAATTCGTATGGACTATAGTTTTGAATTTGGGCTTGACTTATGCGGGAAAATACAGGAACGTACTAATTTTCAAAAATTATCCTTACAAGGTATTAGCAACGGAAATGGTGCAAAGAGTGATGTTGGATTTAAGCTTGCTAATAGAAGGGGGCCATTTTGAACATTTATCTCTCTAATCAGAGCTCTTGTTGAGTTGTGTCTAAAACGTTAAATTTTATAAGTTAATAAATCGTCAACCTCGCACACCGGAATTTTTTTTGCAAAACTTTAGCAGCGTTCTGCTTGAAACAGTTGAGTCCCAACATAATTGTAATAATATTTTTGTCTCAGATTATTACAATGAAGTCGCCATTGCATTTGGAACACCCTGTATAAATATTTGTTGTATGTTACACTATAAATAGGACAGTTGAAGTCTACTGGCTGCTGGACGATTGCTTGTGATTTTTTATGGAGGAATCCGCTAGTTTTAAAAACAGTTATGTAATATATAATGTATTACAGGAACGACACATACGAACACACACCGGTGAAAAGCCCTTCAGCTGTGATAAATGTGAGAAAAGCTTCTCTCTCAAGTCTACCTTAGAATCCCACTATCGCACCCACAATCCAGGCGGAAACAAAGACTTCAGCTGCGCTGTGTGCAGTTCTTACTTTAGTTCCAAATCGAGTCTAAGGGTGCATATGTTGATGCACACAGGTACGTGTGAGTCATTGCTTTGACTGTGCGTAATTTTTTCCTTGTAAATATGTAGGTGTAAAACCTTATCAATGTACAATGTGTCCCGAGAAGTTCAGAACGTCTGGCCATCGCAAATCCCACATAGCGAACCACCTTAAAAAAACCGAAGCAAAAAAAGGTGGCCAAACCAGAAATGCTAAAGTGAATAGCCTTCTAGCTTCTGTAATTATGGATTCTCAGAATTTGGAGCAGAACAGATCCGAAAACATTTCTGTTGTGACTGATGCAGTAAGTAGAAGTTTTTTTTTTTTAGTTTAAAATAACTAGCTCATCTGTACGTTATTATTCTTTATTAAAGCAGCCATCACAAGGCAAACAAGCTCCTCAACTAATAGTACAAGAATCGGACAAAGATGTGCTCTATCCAAATCAGACTATTCAAGTAGATCCAATTTTCTTGCAACAGCTACAGCTAAATAATGTATTACTGCATGACAATGTAGATGAGTTGCCCTCTTTTATACAAGTAGATATAAATAATGATGGCCAAATAACGAATGTAAAACCCATTACTACCAATGTAGTTACCAGTATTAACAGCTTTGGTGACTCTCAAAATTTTGAAGCTATTGATAAAAATGGGGCTAAGTCAAATGTTACTGTAATTAGAAACTTTGAATGTGACGTGTGCCATAAGAAGTATAGTTCTAAGTCAGTGCTTACAAAGCATAAAAAGATCCACGCCGCTAAGAATTTATTTAATTGTGCAAAACACGAGGTTGGGTTTGCTTCTGAAGGAGATCTGGATAATCATCTAAAACTGCATTCCGGTTACCGGCCATTTTGCTGTCAGCTGTGTGCTAATACCTTTAGCCAGGAGAAAAATTTAAAAACACATATGAAAAGGTAAGTGCATTTGCATTTATGAAATTTAGCAGAGAAATTTTGAGATGTGGTACTAAAAATTGCTTTTTAGGATCCATGGCACTACAACTTAAACCTTTTGCAGATTCACTATTCCAAAGCAGGGTGTTCAATAACGGTGCTTTATGCTGTCATGTTTTAATGTTATTGTTATTTTATTACCGATATTGTCTTAATATTTTTTAATGGATTAAATATAAGTAAATAGAGAATATATTGATGCTACCTACTAAAATGGTATTTCAATTGTTAGGATACTTCTTTACCTTTATTTTCTTATAAGTAGGATATTAAGCAGTGTTGTATGAGTCAAATACTTCATTTTCGAATTACCATCATATGTGACGATGTATACGATACTATTCGAGATGTATTTTTCGATGTCCTATGAGTGCAGCACACTGGCAGGCCACTTGGAGGTGGTGGACGTATTCGAGCCACTGGTGGAGTCAAGACGCCTGTGATAATACATCTATGAGGCAGTAATATTATTCGACACAGCTGCATTATAGTTCGAGTAAAGGCAGGCAATATCCAAGATTGCTAGGGCTCAAGCAGCAAGCCAAACCTAGACACTCCTGCAACAATAGTAAATTTGTGAGAGCCAGAAATTGAAAAACAAGAACGTATTACCTTAAACAGCCATATTTGGGTCAAATCCAACGAAATTAGGTCATTGGGGCGACTGGTATGCTTCACTGGAAGGTCTATGTGGACGGCAACAAGTTGGAAATCTTCGTCATAGCCTTAATGGACAGTGGAGCAGCTATCTGCAGGTTATTTCTTTAGCATCCATTGGTCAAGGACACGTCGCCATGAGAGCTACCTGTGCGCATATGAATTAGACATGTGGGTGCAGAATTAATTAAAAATGTGAATTTCCTGCATTTTTAACATGTTTGGCTCATTTTTTATAATGTTCTTTCCGGCGTGAAGCTTTTGTTATTAAAAACAGGCGACGAATCACACGATGCCGTTTAGCCAGTCATAGAAAGCCTGAGGTAAGTTAAGCTAATTACATTTTTATTTAAACAATTGATGCGTTGTTTTAGGGCTTTGAACTTTAGGGAGCTATATAAGCATTTGTAATCGATTTTGGCGCACTTTTTGTCTATTGTCATTATCAGTGGTCGTTTGTCTTGAAATGTAAATAAAGTGGTACTTGACATGAATTATTCACATTAAAAATCCTTGACCAAAGTTGTTGTTTTTAATTCGCGGGTGAACTTCACTAATTAACAAGTGCTTACCTTAATGAGCATGTATAACAGCCTTCCTAATGAGTTTGGATCACGTGCACTTCACAATTAACCTTCTGTAAAGGCACCCCGCATACAGCAGCGAGATTGTGGATCTGGACAGCGGCAATGTTTCCGGAAATTGAAGAGTCAATTTTGCTTCGATGCAATAAATTCAGAAATCGTGTGAGAACTCCAATGCTGGACAGTAGGGCGCTTATTATTTCTTTTCTATTGTATTTAGCTCGTGATTTTGTTGAATGTTCGTTGCCATACTAATGTACAAGATAATTTAAGACCGTAATTTTATCAGAATAAAAGAAATATTTTTTTAATCTTATATAAAAGCCTTAGGAATTCACGAACTGAAAATTAAATTGCTGCCTATATAACAAAAATCAATTTGTTTAAATTGTCATTGAACCCTGAGAAAGAATTTGTTTCAATCTTGGAGTCACGTGCTAATTTGGTAGAAAACATTTTCTTAAATGAAACAAGATCTGCTTGTGGTATTAGTACTTTTGAGAGCTGATAATCATAGGTAGGGCGAGTGTAACCTCTTGGGTTTATAGCAACGTTAGGTCCAGTGGATTTTTTGAGAGGTACGGTGCAACTACAGACTGCATAACAGTAATTTATAAAAAAATAATTATTAAAAATTTATAAGAAGCGGCGGGGATATCATAGCAGATACTTGTCGCCCAAGACGTGCTGCATTAATGAGATCGCACAATAATTTTTTTTTCAACATAAAATAAAAGAAATTGGGCGCATAACACAGCAGTAAATTTGACGTCCGAGCGTGACGCTGTTTAATATGTTTTTTCATTAACCAAAAACCACGATCGTAGAAACTGATAATTTTCGAGTGCGGGTGAATTATTGACTGAGATTATCGACAAGAAAAGAAGAAAGAGGTAACTGCAGCAAAAATAAAGAAGGAAGGGGCATATGTAGAAGAAAGAAAAGGAAGTTTGAAGAACAAAAGCTAATAGCAATTGAAGAAATGGGTCAAACGAATTGAAGTAGAGAATTTGATAAAGAAAGAATACCAGCCAAGAGTAACGCTATGCAAGGATGTAGAAGAAAATTTTATAGGCAAGAAACAAATTATTGTGGCGAGATAGAGAGAACACTTCGATTTATTAAAGGCAGATAAAGGAAACGCACCCAAGGTACAAAGATCCACAGAATAGGGATAGGAGGAAATAATTGCAATATCATTTTGTTGCTTAAAGATAACAAATCTTTTGGTGAAGACTATATAGCGACAGAGATGTTGAAGTACGGGAGGAAAGAAATGGTGAATAAAATATGCAGAGTGATAGAAAACATTTGGATTAAGGAGGAAATGCCAACATTTTGATATAATTTTGTAATATCCCGTAGTGTTTTGGAGTTCCTTGTTGAACTGTGCCTTAAAATTTCGCTTCCGCATCTCTAACATGTCTTTCTTTCTGAATGTATATGCGACAGAATATAATTCTCTAATGCTCAACCTTGGGGATAACAGCGTTCGCAGAATTTTGGAATTCAAGCGTCTTCCTTGTCATGTCAGCTTGGTTCAAAGCAGCCGATGCGGGTAATCGCTCGTGCCCTGCAGAGGGTTTTGTTTGATTTCCCAGAGTAGGTTTTGCTGTTTGGCGATGCTAATTGTTTTATGCAAACAACCGTTTGGGCACGTTTAAAAGAAGCGAGCTGTACGCATCTATAAGGTCCGCTTGTGATCGTGGGGCTTCTTCCTGCGGTATCCTCTTTCTGCTACATACCCATTAAATGGAAGTCAATTGCTGAGTCTACGGCACTTGCATTATGCACGCTAGTAGCGCTGTGCTGAAAAGCATTTCCCGCTACCATCTTCGGGCCACGGAATGCCGATTTTAGTTTCAGCTGCAGATATAACCTTTGGCTGCTGCGCCCCTGAAAAAACCATGCCGAAGCTTCGCAGAACCTCGCAGTACATGTTAAATTTGCGTAATTTAGTGGTTTTCCATTGATGTTAAAGACAGTTTTGCCAGCAATAGGTTATGCGTAGATCTAACAAAGACCCTTGGTGTCAATCACGCGATCGGACAAGTAACTTATTAGCTTAGTATCAGTCGCATTGGCGTATCAATTAGGGAACTACTGCACCACGCATCTAGTGTGTACAAGCTGCAATGCATTTATTTAGTATAGTTCAGCTTTGATCGGCAGGTAATTAAATTCATTTTTATCGGCTCGCATGCCGGCGATCGAGTGTTCTTTAATCAGCTCGGCCATTAAGATGTGTGCTAGCGAACTAAATTTTAATTTGTTATTTTGTCAAATGTTTGGAATTTTAATGACAATTATGTTAATTGTATCATTACGATTTGGTTTGACTCCAGTCATATCCAATTATTATTTGCTGCTGTAATGCCCCAGGTTTTTACCTGGAATCATTTTGTTATTGTTTAATATTTCTTATATATCTACGCTTGCTGTTTGTGACACTATAGGTGAAATTCAAATTTTACTTACTGTTACTGGTATATCTCTTGTT
This sequence comes from Agriotes lineatus, assembly GCA_940337035.1. Classification (NCBI taxonomy): domain Eukaryota; kingdom Metazoa; phylum Arthropoda; class Insecta; order Coleoptera; family Elateridae; genus Agriotes; species Agriotes lineatus. The sequence goes on from OW679196.1 coordinate 58,041,637, forward strand.
TATCTATACTTAGTACTCTTCATGAAGCTGTTCGTTTTTTTATTTAGGTCGTGAAGTTAAAGACATATAAGGTAGGTGGTGAATTGTTTTGGTAGCTAGACTTGTGTTTTGTTGTGTATAATGACCAGCGCCCGTTCGTGTAAAGATTGGTAAGTTTTTTTGTAACTTTGAATGGCTGCCTGGTTCTTATTCACTCCATATTCTGCCGAGGGTTGAGCTAGCTAGGGCTGCGCTACCTCTCGTTTAAGGATGGTACAATTGGCGGCCTGCATAAAAAAGTTGATAAAACTAGATGCCAGAACTTTAGGAGAATAACGTTTGTAAATGTGGAATATGACATCAATAATGGAAAAGTAGGTGGAAGATTACCGAAACGGTTTCAGAAAAAATAGGTCAACACTAGATCATATCTTTACCCTAAGGCAGATGTTAATGTCAATGTATTTTATTTATTCATAGATTTCAGTCAGACATATGACACAGTTTTGCGAGGACAGTTCTGTATAATACTAATGAACTAAATCTACATCAGAAAATTTAAAAAAAAATATCAAGATGAGACGAGCAAAGGTGAAGGTGCAGGAAGTTACGTTGAAAGAATTCCAAATCCAAGAAAAGCTGTGACAGGTGGATTTATTACCAACGCTGTTGTTAAATATGGTGCTGGAATGAATGATACGAAAAATACCGATAAAAAGAGAGCGAACTATCTTAAACACATGATCCCAATTTCTAGCGTATGCGGATATCATTGTAAAAATATCTAGAAAGGAAGAACTTAAGAAATATTCCTACACTTGGAGGAGGTAGCAAAAATCACTGGACTCAGAATCAACCGTAACAGATCAGAGTTCATGTTGACAACTAGGAAAGCTGTAGGACAATGAGATTTGTAAATGTGGGGTCAATTAAGTATCTGGGTTCAATAGTTACATCGCAAAATGCAATTTCGGTAGACATTGCGACAAGAATCACAGCCGGTAACAGGTGTTGCTATGTATTACTGAAGGTATTTATCCCTGTTCTTACAGAAAATAATTTTTCTACGACCACTACTAAAAATACGCCTTTTACTAATGGTACACGTGCTAAAAGTAAACAGCTGGTTTTGAATTTACGTATTTTAAATTTGAAGTGAGATTATAAAGTTACTCTAGTTACTTCTTTCGTTAGAGGTAAAGAGTTTTTTAAATAATTAAAGCATTGTAATGAGTAAAGTAAAATGTGTACTATAATAATTACCTTTGACAACTACCGGCTGCAGAAACAGTCACCTGTGCCGGCACGGCCATCTCTTTACTATGATATAAATTATAACTGTCATAAAGGCAAACCTTTGTTAAAACGACATTTATGGATTAATAACAGTAAATATAAGGTCGTAGAAAAAATATTGCGTGCAAACTCATGCTAAAGGTGCTATTGCACTCGACATGTTATGAAACTCAGCCTTCGGCTTCGTTTCATAATTTTCATGTCCCGTGCATGAACATTCACTTTTAGCACTTGTTTCATAAATAGCTATTGTATGAAATGCCAATGGGTTTTAAATACTTTCTTATGTAATGTGAAACATAAATATTTAAATACTGTTACATTTCTTCGCTCTACTGGGCCTATAATGTCAACTTAGGTTACCTCATTTCAGTTAGGATATGCCATAGTTTATCGCTTTAGTTGGACAAAGTATATTTTTCTGAAATAGGGTGGCAAAATAAACATTTTAAAAATTAAATGTTACACTTTATGTATTTATGAAAACTAAAGGTTACATTCTACTTATTCTTTAAAAATATCTTAAGTACACAATGTGTACACCTATTGAAATTAATTGTCTGAGAATTACTTTGAGCATATGAGATAATTAACGTAAAAAATTCGCCAAGATACTCTATTACATCCAATCTCATAGAAGAAATGTTCTTAGCATGTTATCATATACCCAATACTATGTATTGTTGAACTAGATTGCATGCAAATTTTGTTTTAAAGATTCAAGATTATTTTGTTGATTGTCGAAAAAATATTGCGTGTACCTCGTCGGAAAGTGCTGTTTGTTGCACTTCTTACCGCGTGCAACAAACAATGCTCCATTCGCGCTTGTTACACAAATAACTATTGGTAACATTTGTTTACATTAACACTAAAAAATACCAACAAGTCGATACAATTGCTAAAATTTCTAAATTGAAAGCTAAATTTTATGCTTTATCCAAATCCGCCACAGAAATATTATGTTTCCAATAAAAAAGAAAAGTCGCAGGTACTATGCATAACCTCAAAAAAACAGAGATGCCAAATTGCGGTTAATAATTATTATTGAAACAACTTTTGTTAGAAACGCTTTTCTCTAGCTAACTTGAAACGATGTGTCTTCTGTACTTTCAGTACTTCCTTACATTTTATTCGCCCTGTAAACGACCTTAAATTAAAAGCACATTGCTCTAGGTTAACTTATTTCTGTCTCTTAGGTACGGCTACTGTTTTTTTTTATATTTCTACCATAATATTTTAGATGCCCTTTTCATTTGGAACACGCCATAAGTAACTCAGCAGCATCAACAAGCTTCAAAAGATTCGATGATGTAACAACAGCTGAACGCGACGTATTATTATTTGAATTCTCCCCGCTGCGTTTCCTCACTCTGACCGCAAAGTCACAACAAGCTCGCTTTTTTGTATTTGCTAGTCGCTGGCGACCCATTTGGTCCCGATTCCTGCCAGAGCTAGGATGCCTGTTCTTATAAGCCCAGTTTCGATCTTTGGGGTAAGTATACGTGGCCAGTTTAGTTTTATTTCTGATTCTTCCCGAATTGGTTCAACTATCGGGGTGTTTCTAGCCGTTATGATCCTCTATCGAGGTGTTATGATCCCGTATGCAGGTGTTTTCATTAGGCATAGAGCACGTGCTGTTCTGATGCAGTGTAGCTGCTCCCGTAAGCTGCCGTTTTGAGCAGGTTTGTTGTCCGATGTCTTCTTATTAGATGCATGGTTTCATAATCTCACTCCTCGGCGAGTCTCGTTTGTGATGCGCCCTTGACCTACTGCAGCATGTGTTGCTGCTCATTGCTCAATGAGTTTTTAATTGACGTGATGGGAACAACTGCTTTGTTGTGTACATTGGTACTTTACCAATTTATGAATTTTGTAAAGTGCTGTTATGTCTCGGGCCGGATTCATCAAATTTCCCGTGAAATTCAATTTGTGCTTATTTTAATTGAAATTATTTTACTGTGCCGAGTGCTAGCGTATTCGATTGAATCCCATCAGGCTTTCTCAAACGTCACTCTTTGTTTTTATAATTGGTAATTTGGCTTTCGTACGTTGCATTATGTGCAAGTGCCTTCGATAATCACACTTAAAGTCTCATCGAAGTGTTACTCATGCTATTTGTTGTAATGATACCTACATTTATCTATTTTATATGTTTCTGATTCTGATGCACGCTTTAAGCTGAGTAAACTACAGTGGTAATTCTAATAGTTTGCCTTTTTGGTGCACCCCCTTTAATAACCGTTTTAATGATGTTAAAGCTAACTGCACTTTATTGGTATGATGTTGAATATTATACATTTCACTATGAATATGTGTGTTCTACAAATTGAATTGTGACCTAGTTATAATATTTATTGCATTTCAGATTATTATGATTTTGGTTAAGCCTTGAGTTTATGAGTTCCCGTTTCTAAGCACATTTGTCATGTAAAGACTCATTGGCGCCACTTTTGCAATGATGAACGCTATTAAGATTTTGTAGCGAAGCCATACCGTTTTTTCTGTTAGCCGACCGGTCCTCAAATGTGCCGATGTAGTCTAGATGGATTGATTTTGGCATAAATTTGGTATTAGTCTATGTCGATAGAACTTCCAGACCTAAAATGTTGGAATTAGAAAACGGGAACTGATTAAAATCGTAAAATTGCATTTTCTTCCTTCGTTGACACTCTCTTGACACTCTCACCGGTTGTGGGTTGTAATTTAGGTTATTTTTATCTTTACTTTAGAAGCTACAGCACCAAACAATGAACTGGTACTGGTCTCATACCATTTTCGCAGTTTTCCCCACGAACGTCCCTCGTTTGAAATATGGAGGAAGTATTGTAATCGCGGAAATAACCTCCCCAGATTTCTTCAGATCTGCATGTTTTATGGTCCCTAGATGACGAAAAACAAATTTTCGCAATTTCCTTTGTCTGTCTGTCTGTCGCTCTGTCTGCCTGTTGCCAGTATAATTTTGGAGAAAGACGATATTTTGCATTCGGATTATATGCCTTCCTGGCATGAAACCGAGACAATTTTGGTAAAAACTATATAGGGTGACCACCATACAAAAATCAAATTCTGTCAACTTCTGCTTGAACTCAAGAGCTATTGCTTAAATGAAAGTAATATTTTGCACATAAGTCAGGTTTTTACCCTTGACGAAAAAGGGCATATTTTCGACCCAACATATACAAGGTGATCTGTTTTGCTTTAACTGAGAAATGGATAAAAGTAATACTTTGCATATAGCTCAAGGTTTATCTTTGACGGAAATGGGACAAAACAGATACATAGTAAATATTGTAAGAAAAAACAGAAGTAGGCCACAAGAAGAGTGTTCTATATAATCCAGCCGCGAGGATAAATGCGAGGCGGTCTTGAATAGCCTCGTGAAACTTGGGGTAATCGCAAAGATATCACCTTCCGAGGTTTCTTGAGATCTTCATGTTTCAGAGTCCCTACATGAAGAAAAACAGGTTTACTCAATTCCATCTGCCTCTGTCTGTCTGTTGCCGGTATAACTCAAAAACTATTAGTTAGAGAAAGACTGATCTTAAAATACTAAATTTCTGCGTATTTTTGCTGTAACTCAATAACTATTATTTAAATGAAAGTAATGTTTTGCACATGCTCATGTTTTGACTGTTGATAGAAAGGGAAATATTTTGGACCCAGAATATACAGGGTGAGCACTTTAAACAATAAAATTTTGTTTATTTGTGCTTTAACTGAGAAATAGATAGAGGTAATAACTTGCACATTGCTTAGGCTTTACCCTTGAAGAAAATGGGACCCAACAGATGCGGGATAAATGTTGTAAGAGACAAAAGAGTGGCATCAAATAAGTGCGTTGTGTTAAATGTAGCTGCATCGCAGAAATCTGTAGGTCTACCGCCGATTATTGAAATCGCAGACGTTGAACTTCGAATCCCACCGCCGGTAATGTTTTTTATTTCAAAATTGATTAAATTCGCTTTAGCAAGTGTTTCCTTTTATTGTTTCAGTATTATTACGAACGTGAAGATATTTTTACTTATATTTTTCTTTGGTTTTTGAAATTGTTTAGTGTCACAACTTCCACTTACCAGGGAAGTTCAAAGTAAATCTCTTTATCAATTTTTTTATTTCAAAATTAATGTAATTCGCATTACCAAGTGTTTCCATTTATTGTTTTAGTATTATTAGGAGCCTTAAGATATTTTTACTTTTAGTTTCCTTTAATTTTTAAATTTATTTAGTGTCAACGTCTACTTGTGAGGGAAGTCTGAGTAAAGCCCTTTACAGATTTTTTTTGAATTAATAGTCGTCGCTACTTACAGTGCATAAGATGTCGAAAATATTATAAAGTAACTTTCTCCTCAGCATCTCTACATTTTTTACTCTGTTTAACCATACAATTTGTATTATACGCCGGTGGATCCTTATTTCAAAAATATCTATTTTTTTACATATACAGGGTGCTTCTAAAAGCTGCTGAAACAAATTAACTACATATACTGGAGCTCAAAATAATTCGATATAACCCACTTATATACAAAAGCGCACCCCTGAGGAGTTACAGCCATCTAAAGATAATGAGATTAAAATAACACGTAGGCTTTGAAAATAATAAATTTTATTTGAAAACTACACACTAGTTAAACGGCACAACCAATGGAAAATGAAAACAAATGTTCAGCATGGCCTCCATTTTTACTAATACATAAACTAATCTTTCTCCGAGGAGAGGATCTGATACGCTCAAATATTACAGAGCTTGTACGGATATTAGTTGCTGCATGAAATTAAATAAACAGGTGGGTTTTGAAACTGTTCATTATTTGTTTGTTAAACGTCAAAAATACGTGTAGTTTTGAGTTTTTTATAGTATTTGACATTACAAGCCAGGTAAAACAGTTTTTACTGGCGATAGGATTGGGATGACTGGCGAGCCGTTAGGCGAGCCTGTCATATCCTTGAGCCAGTAAAAATGGTTACCTGGCGTGTATAGTTGAATATTTTATTTGTTCCTCACTTGTAAATAACTAGAAATTTACCGTTTATTCAAAATGTCAAACTGACAAACAACAAAATTCATCAATATGACACATACTAAGGAAGACAACTCTGGCTTTGCACGCTATCATTTATCTATGAGCACGCTTGTAAAATATAACTGACTAGCCAGTAAAAAATTTACTGGCTAGCCAATTATGAAACATTTTCAAGGTGAATACAGTGACTTGATAAATTTATGTTTACAAGTGAGGAACAAATAAAAGTATTAATTTTGATCATCTTTAGATGACTGTAAACCTCAGGGGTGGACTTTTGTATATAGGTAATTTGAATCAAATTGGCTTATTTTGAGCTCTCTTAATTATTTTTTTCCGTATCTTTCAGGGACACCCTGTATACCTTGCCAGGTAGTGATTTCACGCAGGAACCACAAGATATTATCTTTATAGTTTACTCTTTGAAAAGCTGATCAGAAACAAAACGATTTATATTATTTTTTATTTACGTGATTACGCATGCTATCTTAAATTGACGCTCTATTATCGTTTAATCAACTTTATCCTCTTCAATTATTTTTGAAACTAGATTTTCATCAGAAACTGTTTTTTCTGGTTTGAACAGACTCCTTTGACGTGGCAAATTATAGTCAAGGAATGTATTAGCTGTTTAGAAACAGCCGAATATAAACTTGCGTTTCCATCGTAAGTGAACTTTTTAAAGTCGCGATACGGAAATTGTATTTTGTTATTCCCAATTCTGCTTACACTTTTACTTAATAGATTTCCCAGTTTTTCTATAGCGCAATGTTGAGATCAAATGTCCAGTGACAGAAACTCACTAAGAGAGTAGCTTTCGTTATATTAACAACAATAGCGTACTTTTTGTGTAATTGTTTAAAATATTGAATATATACTATTGATTTATTTAAAAACCATTTCCTGAAGTTAAAAATGTAAGCTGATATGTTTTCAAGAGCGTCGCAGCTACTCGAGAACGCCCTCGGCGTTCGCCATCCAGAATGCAACTAAACCTGAAGCTTCTGTTATCTGATGGCAATTTATTAATCGACATATTTCTAAGGGAAATTTTAAGCAAAGCTAAGAACATTAAGGAAAAACTCAAGACAAGCAAGGCGGCAAGTAGGCAACAATATCAGTGCCGCTATCTGTGAGTCTCCAGAGAGGAATAGTGTAGGAGTGAGGGGCCATTGTGACTGACAGATCCTGGCATGTTCAGATGGAAGGCCCTCTCCTTGCATACGAATGGCCTACTTGTACTGAGACTCTGTCAGACACGGATATTTATGGAACCATTCGTTGGCTCGATGCGCAACTTCCGCGCTTTATGCAGATAAGATACTTTAATTGGCCAACTTGCTCCAAAAAGATTTTGGATTACAGGCGGAGCCATTTTCAGGTCGACGCTGAAAAATTTTCTGGTGTGTGCAGTGGAAGCCTTTATTAAATTGGCAATAATTAATGGAAGATGAAATTATATAAGCAGAGCGACTATCGTTAATGCTTTATTTTTTTTAATCCTTGGATGACGCTAATCCTACTAAAAGTACTGCCACTTCAGTAGCGGTTCGTGACTGAACTAGTGTGAACCGAGTAATGTAGTTACACTGTTACAAAAAACGAATTCGTCAATTAATACAACAATTTTAGTTCATACTTAAGAATGTCCACACCATTGTTACATGCACATATGATTCAGATAAAACTAGGTAAACAAATGGCAAGAATCAGTATGTTTTATATTGGTTTCTACATATTGATATAAGCTTTATATACGTTTTCTCTTTTTTTTGCCGCTACGAAATATTGTTTTATATTACAAATGTGCAGTCTATTCTGCTAAATTAAATAATACGTAAATGTAGTCCAGTCGTTGAAGGTTTTCCTCTCCGAATTCTTTGAACGTTGACCGATTGACGTGAAATTTGGTAAGTGGTTAGGGGATGGCTCAAGGAGCAAAAGTGACATAGCGTCGAGGTACGCTTTTACCCTGAGAGTGGATGCCACCTCTTCTCGGGGGTGGAAATGTGTTCACTCAAAATAGCCCCAGAAATGGATAGAGGGACAAATTCTAAGTAAAAAATGTTCTATATAGTTTTTTCGATAGATCGATATTTTTCGAGCTATTTGCGATTGATAACTTAGATTTTTCGTTATAAAAATGTATGTTTTTGGACGGTTTTTCGCGAATAAGTCGAAAACGTTCTATTAAATAAGTTGTATATCCAAAAATGAAGCTTAGAAAGCAGGAAAGAGATTGTTTTTTTATGAATGCTCTAGGTCTAAAATAAAAGAAGTTATGGCTCGTTGAAGAAGATTTTTTTTTACAACAACTTGGTTCGAAGTAATCAACGTCAATTAACGAAAAACCGATGCATTTTTCGGGAAAAAGTTATAGAACATTTTTTGTAGTGATTGAAAACACCTTTAAAATGAGCACTGTTAAAAGTCGATTGCATTATAACTAAGCGAGTTACGATGTAAAAACGGTGGGCCACTCGAATTTTTGAAAAAAAAAAATGAGCGATAGAACCTCGGCCATTCCACTAGAATTGATATCGACCATTATCCCTTTACAAATTACTTTATTTTAGAATTACTTATGTAGTCCAAAAGTTTGGGCGGGTTAGAATGCGCATTTTTCGAAAAAAAATATGATGAAAATGGAAAACGTATTTTTAAAATTTCTTAAAAAAATACCTTATTTTGAAAATAACTAAAACTAATGAAAAAAACGTAAAAAATAATATAGTACAAAAATGTGTATTTTTTCTTAACGAACATTTTAGTTTTTTGTTTATTTCTGTAGGAAAAAAAATAACGGAGATATAAATGTTAGAAGTTTGCATTATAGTGCTCGCACCACCCCTCCTGAGCCCTTCAACCCTTTACTTTTTGAATATGCAAAGTCTGAGAATGTCGAAAAACTTTTGGATTACATGAGTAATACTAAAATAAAGTAATTTGTAAAGGGATAATGGTCAATATCAATTCTGGTGGATTGGCTGGGGCTTTAGCTCCAATTTTTTTTTCAAAAATTCGAGTGGTTCACCGTTTTTGCAACGTAACTCGCTCAGTTATAATGCAATCGACTTTTAACACTTCTCATTTTAAAGGTCTTTTCAATCACTACAAAAATGTTCTGTAAGTTTTTCCCGAAAAATGCATCGGTTTTTCGTTAATTAACGTTGATTACTTCGAACAAAGTTGTTGCAAAAAAAAATCTTCAACGAGCCATAACTTCTTTTATTTTGGACCTAGAGCATTCATAAAACAACCAATCTCTTTGCTGTTTCCTAAGCTTCATTTTTGGTTATTGCAACTTATTTGATAGAAAGCGAAGTTTTCGACTTATTCGCGAAAAACCGTCCAAAAACATGCATTTTTATCACGAAAAATCTAAGTTTTCAATCGGGAATAGCTCGAAAAATATCGATCTATCGAAAAAACTATATAGAACATTTTTTACTTAGAATTTGTCCCTCTACACATTTCCGGGGTTATTTTGAGTGAGCCATTTCCACCCCCGAGAAGGGGTGGCATCCACTCTTAGGGTAAAAGCGCACATCGGCGCTATGTCACTTTTGCTCCTTGAGCCATCCACTAACCACTCACCCAATTTCACGTCAATCGGTCAAGGTTCAAAGAATTCTGAGGTAATAGCATATTTTTACTTTCAACGACTGGACTAATGCATCGGTAAGAGACGACTTGAGCTACACATGCAAGTACTGTGTATATAATGTAGGGTTTAATCAGTTTTACTCTGACTGTGGCAGGACTTTTGGTCATTGTGATTGTATATTTAGTTTTCCGACTGGGTTTAGATCATTTATTAGTTGGACGTCATCGTCGTTTTGTGTGTTGTAATGATGATATTACGTTTTTGGATTTTTTCAGTAACGAATGGGAGTCGCAGACGCTCGTGTAATAGTGGGTTGGAAACACACCGAGAAGCATTTTGTTGCTATGGTCCATAAAATATTCCACTGAAACCAGTGGACAATTTAAATGTTTGAGTGCTTCACACATTCCCACAGCGGGATGCCATAGGTCCAAGTCCATGTTGATTACAAAACTTTGATGCAAATAGAAGAATCTTGTTTTCTAAAGATGGTTTGAAGGTGCGATCCGACATTTGCTTGAATTTTAAATTTGACTGCTGTCGCTTTGAAAATATCTTTCAGAGAGGTAGGGTTTTTTGGAAGCAGATAGTATTGAAGAAGTAGAGTAAGCTTAATTTTGTATAAAGATATTGTCAAACGTTTGTGCTATGTCGAGAAATATTACTGTACAGAGGTTATTCTGTTTCAGGCACAGTTTTATTAACTATACTGTGGGTTTGTTGTATACGAGGTAATTTTCAATAATTATCAAACCGAATAGCTACTTTAGAACAGCGACGTTTTAGTCCCCATGGCTTCAAAAGTTAGGCGTTTACCTGCGGTTGAGACCCCGGCAGGCTTCTTGTTCCTTCGCCGAAAGCGGTCCTCGTTATTCCTGCAGTGATTTAGGCGTTTTATTGAGAGCCAATGTCTAAGGAAATCCAAAAAAGGCGTCGTGGAAGGACAGCTTTTGGTACGTGCTACGTAGCTATATTTTTAATTATTTGTGGAGAGTGCTACCACTTCTCGAGGGAGAGTCTTCAAAGCCTTTTTGAAATTTATTTATGTTGCGCTGTTATGCCAACGCCTTCGATTGGCACAAGACAGGTCTCATTAAAGCTTAATTTGCTTTGGCAATATTATTCACTTTGAATCTTAAACATTTTAGTTCGGCCATTTTATTTAATTGCCAGTGTTTAACATTCGGCTGGCTGTTGTATGCTGGGAAACATGGATATTAGATACGATACATTTACTTTGGATTGCCCCCTGCTTTATGAACGTTTTAAAGTTGTTAAAGCTAATTGTATTATATTATTATCTAATATATATTTTATAATGGACATTTGTGTTTTAGTTACTGGATACTTATTTATGACCTGTTCTTATGCATTTCAGATTGCTGTGATGTTGGCTAAGATTTTGAGTTTCTATTCTCGTTTCTGTATGGGCATATTTGTTGTATTAAGACTCATGGGCGTTCCTTTGTAATGTTGAATTAATTTAAGATTTTGTAGCGACCCCATGCCGTCTTTACTGTAGCTGATTTGCCCTCAAATGTGTCCATGTAGTAACGATGGTTTGAATATTATTTTGTCCAAAATTGGTATCAGTTATTTAAAATAATTATAACAACGAACAGAGCGGCAGAGAAACAAAAAACTTATCTCATGCAACAAAGTGTCTCTATATTTCCACTTTTAACAGAACGGAATCGCGATATTTAGGCCACCAAACCGCTACCAAAGATTCACATTTTCCAATTAAAGTATTTTTTCTACTTTCCTCGTATAAAAGACGAAGGAAGTATTGTAATCTCAAAAAATTACATTTCGATGTTTCTTCAGATCTTCACGTTTCGCGGTCCCTAAATGACAAAGCATATATTTTCCCAATTCCGCCTGCCTGTCTGTCTGTCTGTCTGTCCGTCTCTTGGCGGGAAAGCTCAAAAACTATTTGTTGGAGGAAGACCATATTTTTCATGCGAATTATATGTTTACCTCACTTAAAACCGACTATACTTTCGGTGAAATATATACTGGGTGAGCACCGTAAACAATTAAAATGTTGTCTATTTTTGATTTAAAGCAGAAATAGATAAATGTAATAATTAGCTCATAGTTTAGGTTTTTACTTTAATGACAATGGATCCCAGCCGATACAGGGTGAACAACGTGAAATGGATAGCAATATGGAGCCGATCGGCGCGTTTCTTATATAGAGCCACAAGCAACCCTACTCTCTGCCGGTGTGGTTTAGCGGTTAAGGTGGCGATTTACTCTTACGAAATTTCGGTTATCATGACTTCACTCGAGGGAAGACACTGCGATTAATACTGAACCAAATTAAAACTACGATATACGAAAATAAGCAGAAAGATTCAAGGAAGGTCGCTTTCGTATTTAAAATTTAGTTTATAAATCACGGTTTTGATTAAAAAATATAAATAAAGTGAATTTTTTAACGTGAAATTCGACGATTCATTTCTGTGAGAAATACTCTTCAAACAGTAAAACAAAATAGGGGGAGATATTCTCTAGAGTTTTAACTGTAACAGTAAAAGTTGAAATACTTTGAACCAGAAGTTTAGTAGATGACCTCGAATCAACAAATACTTGTAATCACTCATTGTGAGTAAATTTCGTGTCAGCAATTTGAGCTTTGATACGTTTTTCTCTGCTAAAAATAGTTCAGCCTCTGTTAGGTAGGTGGCACTCAATACAATGATATCTTTACCGGCTGCTAATGACGTAATTCAAACTGGAATTGGGGTCTTGGACACAGCGCCCACTGGTCACAACGTCCACCACCTAGTATGGCCGCCATGTTGGACACAACGTCCACCGCTATTTTTGGTCATAACGTCCACCCTGGTCACAACGTCCACCGCCACAACGCCCACTCTGGTCACAACGTCCACCTTCGCATTTGGTCATAACGTCCACCTTGGACACAACGTCCACCGCCATAACGCCCACTCTGGTCACAACGTCCACCGACGCCTCTTGAGAATACCAGTTTACGGCGTCGGTCGTAACGTCCACTCTGGACACAACGTCCACCGCCATATCGCCCACTCTGGTCACAACGTCCACCGACGCCTCTTGAGAATACCAGTTTACGGCGTCGGTCGTAACGTCCACTCTGGTCACAACGTCCACCTTCGCATTTGGTCATAACGTCCACCTTGGACACAACGTCCACCGCCATAACGCCCACTCTGGTCACAACGTCCACCGACGCCTCTTGAGAATACCAGTTTACGGTGTCGGTCGTAACGTCCACTCTGGACACAACGTCCACCGCCATATCGCCCACTCTGGTCACAACGTCCACTTTCAAATTTGGTCACAACGTCCACCTTGGACACAACGTCCACCGCCATAACGCCCACTCTGGTCACAACGTCCACCTTCGCATTTGGTCATAACGCCCACCTTGGACACAACGTCCACCGCCATATCGCCCACTCTGGTCACAACGTCCACTTTCAAATTTGGTCACAACGTCCACCTTGGACACAACGTCCACCGCCATATCGCCCACTCTGGTCACAACGTCCACTTTCAAATTTGGTCACAACGTCCACCTTGGACACAACGTCGACCGCCATAACGCCCACTCTGGTCACAACGTCCACCTTCGCATTTGGTCATAACGTCCACCTTGGACACAACGTCCACTTTTGTTTTACTGGTTATTTATTAATAAATTTTTAACTGCCTTCGTTAATGCGTTTTGAGTGGACTAATGTTCTTTAGAATTTTATGTCCTACCAGTACATTAATTAAAATTAATGACTCTATTTTAAGGTATCTTAGATACAAAATAACGCTCCAGGGCAATTATTTTCTTCATAAGAACACTAGGGTTATTATGAAAAATTAACAGTATTTGTTTCCATGAATACAACCTTTATTTCAAAAATTATGCACCACTGTCACAATGAAAATTAATGACAGCTCATCTAATGTCACAAATCTAACTTAGATCAGCTAACTAGATCAATCTTAAATACCATAGCATAGTAATTATATGAATTGAATGTGAATATGAATTAGGTAAGAAAATTGGTAGGACATAAAACCTTGAAGGCACCACAGGCATTATGAGCTAAGAGCCCGCGATTGTTGTACAAACCTCGGGCCAAAGGCCCTCGGTTAGTACACTAACAATCTTGGGCTCTTATTTTACTCATAATGCCCCTTGGTACCCTAATAACTATAAAAAAAATTTGGTTTTAGGCTATTTTATGTATTTTTTGAACCAATGTATAGTTTCAACTATTTCCTCCCCATTCTTGACGATTTTGGTCCTATTTTCTGCTGGATTTTGTCTAGTGTATGTATTTCCAGCTCGTTTATCATATAAATCGGTATACGAAGAATAATGGTCCTGTCATAACACTAAATATAACGATTCGTTGGTTTACATGAATAACTGTTTTCTTATTGTATCGGAAAGTATTCAAACCTTCCCTGTCAAAAATATTTTTATTTTCAACGTTTTACTTAAAAATTTCCAAATTTTGGTTTTGTAACTATAAACGAGAAAGAGATACCGTCGCTAAAATAAAACGTGGTTGTCGGAGCTGTCCTACTAAGTACAAATCCCCTATTTGCTTTTAGTGTTTTACCACATACTTTAGAATATTTTAATGCTTATAGTAATGTAGTTTCTTAATGTTACCTAGAGTCTCTAAATGACATTGACAAATTAGGCAGCTCTGTTAGTTAACTGGGTCAGATAGAGGACCTTCAGGGCCGATTTTAGATATTTGCGGACCCTAGACGAGAGAGTCAAACATGGGGTTTAGTGGTGGCATGATTTTAAATGACAGCGCGGCCAATTTTACTTTCACCAAACATATATTACACGTGAATTCCCGAAGCAAATAAAGATAAATGCCAGCTGAAGAAAATACATATATTTTTCCACGATTGGGAGTAAAAATTAGTTTCTAGATTGGTTATAAAAATTTAAAGCATATATTCATTATAAAAAATATATAAGATGTATGTTGTTACTTATAATATAATTCAAAGCCTACTAAATATTGCAGCATAATTCCAATTGACTGGAACGCTTTATGAAAATAATTGTTTCTACTATAGGTCGTGGACAAAATAATATATACAAGGCAGGAGTGAACGCCATTTTTCCCTCTGTGTATTTGTAGCCCGGGGGCTTCGCCCTTGGGCTTTAAACTTACACTTCGAACAAAATCATGCTTTACTCTTTTTTTCTGTATAATGTACTATGTAATTGTTTAAAAAGTCATTTTAATAGGAACAGTACTAAAAAATCTAAATGGGTTTACACCGAACTTCCCTCGCGCGAATTAGATAAATTTACAAATTTTAAAAAATTTATCCCGCTGGGGTTTGAACCCGCCGCATCTGCATAGCCATCGTAACCGCACCTGCGTAGCAATCGACGCATCGAAAAGTCTAACTGCGCCATTGAGCCTAATTGAAATGAGTGCGACGCGCGCTTCTATTTAAGGGAACGGTCTTACTGTTGAAACGTTTTGACCCTTTTGTGACATTATCCTGTATCTGTTGAGTCCTATTTTCGACAAGTGTAACGCCTGACTTATGTGAAAATTATTACTTCCTTCTATTTTAAAATAAACGCAAAAATAAACAAAGTGTTATTTTTTAAGTTGCTCACCTTGTATATGTTTGTCTGATATTTTCCCGGTTTCATTCCAGGTATATATATATATATATATATATATATATATATATACAGTGTGGTCCATTAAGTGTGCAACAAATGGGAATTTTTTTTATTAGTTGTACAATCGAAATTTAAATATTGCCAAAAGTTAGTGCATGTTCGATAACCATATCAGATGCCCTTAGAATGGCTTCAAGTCAAACAATATACAGGGCAGGACAAAAAATATGAAATTCGTTCAAGAACAAAGTTACCTTATTTCAAAAAATATAGCAAAATTTTATTGAGAAAAGTTGTTTAGAATCAAAAGTTATGCTCAAATACAAAGTCACGGCCTCCTATTCGAATTTTGATTCTTTTTTGGAAAATTTTGTATTACCCCCGTATGATACATATTTTTATTATTTTGATTTTATATGTATTTAAAGTAGCCACAACCACATCCCTTTTAAATAACTTTTAGCAACTTGAAGCGTATTTGTAAAATTTACTTGGATTTATATTTTTTTAGGTAAGCGTCCACTTCATGTTTGTTGCAACGATATTTAACAGAACTTTAGAATTTCGCAAATATTCTTCTTAACAAGGCAAATGCTTTACTAATTATAATTTACATATGAAAAACTCTTAATAAAATCAGAATAATAAAAATATGTATCATACGGGGATAATACAAAATTTTACAAAAAAAGAATCAAAATTTGAATAGGAGGCCGTGACTTTGTATTTGAGCATAACGTTTGATTCTAAACAACTTTTCTCAATAAAATTTTGCTATATTTTTTTAAATAAGGTAACTTTATTCTTGAACGAATTTCATATTTTTTGTCCTGCCCTGTATATTGTTTGACTTGAAGCCATTCTAAGGGCATATGATATGGTTATAGAACATGCACTAACTTTTGGTGGTATTTAAATTTCGGTTTTACAACTAATAAAAAAATTTCCCATTTGTTGCACACTTAATGGACCACACTGTATATATATATAATGTGTAGGCAAAATATCATCTTCCTCCGACAAATAGTTTTTGAGTTATACCGCCAACAGACAGACGGAATTGAGAAAACCTGTTTTTCGTCATCTAGAGACCCTGAAACCTGAAGAAATCTCGGAAGGTAATTTTTTCGTAACAAAATGAAAATAAATTACAAGTAATAAACAATACCTAACTAATAAAGAAAATATCGTTTTTTGTCTAGAATTTAATTCAGTGAAATCGTTTAATATCTCGTCATAATTCAAAGACCGCATTGCTTCTGCTTCTATCTGAATTACAGATAACGTTAAAGCTCTGCCCAATACAGTTTGGTAGATATAATTTTTAAGTTTTAAAAGTGAGACACATTTTCTAGAAGCATTACAAATCGACATAGTAAAATATACTCTTAAAACATTTCTACATTGGGAAGTTTAGAAATAATAATATTTTTTATTATAAATTTTACATCTCATAAGGCGAGTTTAAATAATTCCTCGTAGGGCTGTCAATATTCTGAAAGGCCTGACGAAGACACTGGTGTGCATTTATGTCCAGTTGAGTCGAAATTAAACAATTTGTACGTGTAATCACAACTTAAAATATTAATAAGTGTGCTAAAGTAGCCAATAAAACAATATTGCATCATACACAATTACGTCTTAACTTTTTATATATATAAATAACATAAGTTGTGAGAAAACAAATAAAACAATCATTTTTTTAAATTCTTCAATATATTTTTTCCATCTTAAATGGTTATCTGTAATTATTACTAAATACTTTATTTATTTGGACAGTTGAATTTTGAAGTTTACCGCAAGTATATTCAGAAAATTAATTTTTGTATAAAATAAATGGTATACATTTAGTTTTTTCAATATTTAAAGTGAGTAAGTTATGCCATTTCACCAATTGCTTTATTAAAAAGTCATCGTATACACTGTCAAAGGATTTTATGCTGTATAACTTGCGTAAATTCTTGAAATTAGATAGTGTAAACGCCTTTTTTAGCCAAACAGTGTAGATGAAACTACTTCGTGTGTTGTAAAAAATCAATAAGTCATTTTTTAATTAATTTTGCTACTATTTTAGTTAGAGATGGTAGCAACAATATTGGCCCATAATTTTCCACAACATCCTTCCTATTATTTTGAATATTTGTACGGAATGTACAATGGCAGTTTTCAGTACATCTGGAAATATATCAGTGTTTAGGACTTGATTTAATACAAACTGCATTGGTTCGATAAAATACTGTTTTCTTCTTTTTATTGATTTTAAGTTTTCGTCAGTCAAGTTCTCTATTTCTGATGATGTGGTGTTCATTAAATTATCTATTTCTTCCTTAGTTACTAGGGATAAAAATAAGGTCGAATTACCTGGGGCAACATTTTTATAATTAATGTATTGATTGTTTAATCAATTTTTTACCCTAAGTAGGTACATCAGCCATATCTTTACCTACCTCACTGAAATATCCATTGAATTCATCAGCAATTTCTTTTTCATTCTGGAGTTGTGTACCATATTTTGATATATTTGTTTTATGGTAGATTTACAAACAAGCACGAACATTCATACTGTAGTTTGCAGTTTTCCAGAGGCCTTTCGGATCAGAAGTTTTACTTACTTGTTCAGTATAATAATTACACTTAGTTGTTTTTATTCAAGTTGGTAATATATTGTAGTAATTTTTATAAGTTTATCGAATTTCATAAAGTAGTGCACTACATTTCTACATTAAAAACCGTTGAGTAACGTGATATTTTTCACCATAGCAACCATTACAGCATAGCAACGGCGATTCGTTTTACGTTTGGCACTGTCAGTCTATATACATAATACTCGAAGTTATCAAGTTAGGTTTTGCGTAAGTTTTTGACACAGACTGACGCAAAACTTGACCTGCAAACCTCAAATTTGACAAAAACTTACAGTGATCACGCCTGATCACACTGGTCCGTTGAGCATCCTTGTTTTTTATTGTGAGAATGAGAGAGTTAACCGACACACCAGTGCGATGGTGGGACATTGTCGAACACAGCCCTGTACTGCCAAACAAGGTCCTTAAATATAGCAAGCGTGGAAATATATGTCATCTCAGTAACCGCCATTTTCGTGCCCACTAACAATGAATTTTTGGCAAAGCCGTCGTGATTCGAGTGAGAAACGTCACAGCTTATCATTTAAAAGATTAAGGTTATAAGCCGTTCACGACCTTTTTGGGACAGAGTTGGCTATGATTTTTTCTTTTCATGTTGGACTAACTGATTCGATGATATAGCGGATGCAACATATTTTTTCTGTCAGTGTCTGTTCGACATTTTCTTGCCACCACATTGCCAGATTTATTATTTTTATGTCCTACCAGTACATTAATTGAAATTAATGACTCTATTTTAAGGTATCTTAGATACAAAATAACGCTCCAGGGCAATTATTTTCTTCATAAGAACACTAGGGTTATTATGAAAAATTAACAGTATTTGTTTCCATGGATACAACTTTATTATGCACCACTGTCACAATGAAAATTAATGACAGCTCAGCTAATGTCACAAATTTAACTTAGATCAGCTAACTAGATCAATCTTAAATACTATATCATAGTAATTATATGAATTGAATATGAATATGAATTAGGTAAGAAAATTGGTAGGACATAAAACCTTGAAGGCACCACGGGCATTATGAGCTAAGAGTCCACGATTGTTGTACACACCTCGGGCCAAAGGCCCTCGGTTAGTACACTAACAATCTTGGGCTCTTATTTTACTCATAATGCCCTTGGTACCTTAATAACTATAATATTCGTGAGAAAATAAATGATTTATCAAATGTGTAAAAATAATTTTATCTACGATCATGTAAAAAGTGCCTACTTTCTACACCGATATTAGTGTAAAAAGTTAACTTTTAGTACACTAGTGTTATAAAAATTTTATTGCACGCTAATGTCAATAAGAAATCTATGATACACTAATTTTAGTGCAAAAAGTTAACTTTTATTACACTAGTGTTATAAAAATTTTATTGCACGTAAATTTAAAAAATACAAAATGAAATACATACTTTCGTAAAAGATTATGATCGTAGATAAAACGTTGTAAGACACTCTTGCAAAAAGGCTCTTTATTGCACTCATAGGTCTTAGAATGCTCGCTGACGCTCGCAATCTAATTTGACCTATTCGTGCAATAAAGAATGCCTTTTTGCACTTGTATCTTAAATAACTATTAATTTTCGTCAAAGGAAAAGTCAAAATGTCCAAAATAATTTTGTTACAACAAAAAAATTCCATTAAACGATGCTACTTCCAATTTAAAAAGGACAGACCAAATTTAAAAGAACGCGAGTCGATGTGGAGAATATCCGGCAACAATGTACCTATTCAGAAAATATAACCTTAAACTGAAAACAACCTAACCTAACACAAAAGGTGTCAATTTTCATGAGGGAGTTTAGTTGCAACAGAGGTTCTGCCAACAAAATTACTAGCTGGTCATAGCCTCACTTGACCCAAAAAGATCGTGAACGGATTATAGATGGTTTGAGAGTACCAGGATGTGCATCTTTGAACTGGTCTAACCATTCAAGACCTAGTTTTCGTTTATTTTGTTTTCCCGCTGACTAAAAAAGGAGATAATTCTGGGTTCAAAATTCAAGGTTTAGATTTCCCGCCATTTGGCGATATTTTCGTACCCACTGCATAGTGGAAATACATGGGATGACCTGTATTTCCAAGTTTGCTATATTTATGGACCTTGCTGCCAAACGCATAACATCTACTGGAGCTGCTGATGTGCTTCAGTGCATAGAAAGTAGTTCTGCTCAGCTTGGTTATGTTTAGACATTTAGGTCACTTTTATAATATAATATTTCAAATGCGATAAAATATACGGAACACCTTAGAAAAGTGATTTTATTGCTCATTGTTCGCTGATGCTCCTACTCAAACCAGCCATACTTGTTCAATAAAACTGTTCTAAACTAGTTGCGTAATGTAGTATTTTAAGTCAACGTCCTTGAGATTTTTAAAACCTTTTGCTTTAATTTGTGCATAACATATATTGCATTGATATTTTTTTTCGTAATCCATTTTTTCGGTTTTTTTAAATTTGTTTTAACTGTTTCGTCTTTTAATAATCGATTTTTAGTTATTTAATAAACGATATATTTTTCAGTTGCTAAATAATGATTTGGTTCAGAACACAACTGACCACAACTAACTAGAGTAACATGTTCAATATACTTATCCAGTTATCCTTGTCAAAGATTTTAATAGTCCTATTTGCCTGTGTGTTACCTTCAATGCTTCCTCCTTTCCCAACAGAAACAGATGATAGTGTAGCATAATGATCTGTGATATTCGTTATTAATATGATCTCATTGTGTAATATAAAAATTGTAAATAAAATACATAACCGATAAAAAAGTTCTTTAATATTGATTCTTTAATCTATTGTGTATATCTATTTGTGTATAGTATTTCATTAAGAAGACTATTATTTATAGATCTACTATGTATTTACATTGACAGTGATTGGAGTTATAATCAACATCAGACATGCAGAGTGATCAAAGAAGAAGTATGTACATATGTGCCGCTACATTCTTTATTGTTCTCAAACTAGCCAAAGCTAGTTCAAGAACAATAAAGACACATATAATACATAAATTAATATTTTATTTATCCCGCCCTAAAACAAATATTCTACTAAATTCAGCGATATACCGAATGTGCAGCCTGAGCAACAGATTCGCCGGAAAACTGGATTTTTACATGCCTTCTGTTGAAAAGTTTAGCCGAATATATTTCACATTATTTTAATAGTTATTTACTATACAAGTGGGATAAGAGGATCATTAATATACGTATGTATAAGTTACAAACGAGTGAGTAGTACGAGTTAAGCTATTAAAAAAGCCTCAAAAACGTTTAAAAAAGCGTTAACTTAAGTAAAAAAGCATAAACTCTTACAAAAAAGCTTTATTATAAAAAACGTCATAAATGAAAAAAAGACTATTCATTCATTTAACTAATAACAGTAATTCTGAAGAACAAGCATGTAATGTGACACTAAAAATATCAAATGCAAACACAATTCATAGAAAAACTGTAAATGTAACACAAAAAATAAAATAGAAAACTTGGGCACTAAAAAATTAGTCTTTCAGAAAACTATTAGTTATTAAATATTGTTCTAAATGCTCCATTATTAAATTTAGTCGCCTTTCACTTAAAATGTTGTTATATGTAAAAAAAAACTTCTTTCTATGTCAACATTAGTTATTGAAGCATATTTTAAATTTACATACAATAGTCGGATCAATCTCAAAGTCTTCTGCAATTTCGCCTGCCAAAATTGTGGAAATTGTATGGCCTTCTTTTTTGGAAAAAAAAACCTTCTTACATTTAGAAAGAACTATTTGACCAATTCGCCCAGGTACTGCACAAACAGCATCTTTGTAATTATTAACAAAAACTTCTTTCGCAAGGTGCTTTGATCGGGAACGTGCATGTGAAAATATTTATCCAGGAACATTTTGAAGGAACTATTTTGTCATTTTTCCAGTGGTATGTTAGGTTTTACAAAGATCGAAATTAAACTGTGCTTGTGCCCTGAAGTAGATGCAAACGAAGTCACAATTGTCTGTTGTTTTGGCTAATTTTTATACTTCTTTAATTGTTTTTGATGCAAAGTGGTTTTTACATGTGGAATGGCCTATTTTTTGTCGCACTGAATCTAGAATTTTAGTACTTAAATAATTTTACAGAAGTTTCTAAACTCTTACCATCTTAATACAAGCTTTACAAATTAATTTATTGTTTTTATATTTTCATTCATTAAGTATAGTCTCTGACACAAAGGATGTTAGGCGTGTAACTATCCCCAGATCTGTCGTATTGCTCTTGTTTGTATTTTGAATTAAAATCATACAAAACGAGGAGTGACCGAGTTTTCTGCGTGTGTGTTAGTTAACCAAAATAATTCAAGGGGATACCCGAGTTTTTTAGGAATTCCCAAAAAACCACTGCACTGACTGCATTTTTAAGCCCGTCTAACTGCATGCAAGCAAAAAATGTGTTCGCAAACGAACCAGATTGAAATATTCGATTACGAAATGAATTAGGCCGAAAATAAATGCAAAGTGGCAACTTAAAAGTAAATACAAATTAGCAATGGATCGAGACTTTATAATCACCCGGTACTTCAATTTCTTGCAATTCGTAAACATTTTCAGAAATCCTTTTCCTCCTTTTAATATTCAGACCTAGAAAACTGAAATTTTGCAGAGGTTCCCTTTATGATGTAGCTATACAAGGAACAAGGAAGGATATTTCGAAATTCAACCCCTAAAGGGGTAAAATGGGGGTTCCAATTTTGTATGGAAAAATAATATTAAATAGACATTTCGACTTGACACTTCCTAGGAGTACTCATCCCAAGAGTCATCGTGCTGATTGCTCTTAGAAAACTGCCGTCGGGGCAGTTTTCATTACAACCAGCGCTCGACCCTTGGCGCAAAATTATCGCGCAAAATTATCGGTATGTCTCGCCCTTGTTATATTACTAATGATAACACGTAAAACCACGTTTTTTCAGTGACGTCAACCTTCTCTTTTATTTTTAGTTTTTAGGGACTTGTAAATACTTACCTACTGGTACAATAAGGAAAAGTTTTTTTTCGAATGAGGTGTAACGCAAACCAATGAATCTTTAGGTATATTTAGTGTTATAATATAGGGTGTCTTAAAATGAATTACATCTAGTATGCTTTGAAATTCGAGGTTAGTAGGTTAGGTTTTGCTTAACTTTTGACACAAACTGACACAAAACCTAACCTTCTAACCTCGAATTTCACATAGACTTACAGTCTTGCCAATTTCAAGTAAAATTTTAGATTGCATTATGGGAAATTCAAAGCATACTAGATGTAATTCATTTTAAGACACCCGGTATGACCCTTATGCTTCGTATATCGATTTATATGAGAAATGAGCTGGAAATACATACACTAGACAAAATCCAGCAGAAAATAGGACCAAAATCGTCAAGAATGGGGAGGAAATAGTTGAAACTATACATTGGTTCAAAAAATATATAAAATAGCCTAAAACCAAAATTTTTTTAAATTTTAAAGAACATTAGTCCACTCAAAAAGCATTAACGAAGGCAGTTAAAAATTTATTAATAAATAACCAGTAAAACAAAAGTGGGCGTTGTGTCCAAGGTGGACGTTATGACCAAATGCGAAGGTGGACGTTGTGACCAGAGTGGGCGTTATGGCGGTGGACGTTGTGTCCAAGGTGGACGTTGTGACCAAATTTAAAAGTGGACGTTGTGACCAGAGTGGGCGTTATGGCGGTGGACGTTGTGTCCAAGGTGGACGTTGTGACCAAATTTAAAAGTGGACGTTGTGACCAGAGTGGGCGATATGGCGGTGGACGTTGTGTCCAAGGTGGACGTTGTGACCAAATTTGAAAGTGGACGTTGTGACCAGAGTGGGCGATATGGCGGTGGACGTTGTGTCCAAGGTGGGCGTTATGACCAAATGCGAAGGTGGACGTTGTGACCAGAGTGGGCGTTATGGCGGTGGACGTTGTGTCCAAGGTGGACGTTGTGACCAAATTTGAAAGTGGACGTTGTGACCAGAGTGGGCGATATGGCGGTGGACGTTGTGTCCAGAGTGGACGTTACGACCGACGCCGTAAACTGTTATTCTCAAGAGGCGTCGGTGGACGTTGTGACCACAGTGGGCGTTATGGCGGTGGACGTTGTGTCCAAGGTGGACGTTGTGACCAAATGCGAAGGTGGACGTTGTGACCAGAGTGGGCGTTGTGGCGGTGGACGTTGTGACCAGAGTGGACGTTATGACCAAATTTAAAAGTGGACGTTGTGTCCAACATGGCGGCCATACTAGGTGGTGGACGTTGTGACCAGTGGGCGTTGTGTCCAGGCCCCCTGGAATTGGGATATGCATAAACATGTAACATGAATATTTTTAGACGACCACAATACTGGGTTCGGCAACCATGACGGGGTGGAAGATATTTCTAAAACTATGAGAGTTACATAAATCTCACTTATATAACAGTTGTAGGTAGGGTTACCAACACTGACATTTTGACCCAAAGACTTCGGGTTTGGCAATCATTATTCGGGCTTCGGGTTATCAACAAAATTATTCGGGTTAACCAGAGATTCATATTTAAAAGTTCCATAGCAAAAGTCGTTAGGAGAAAGTGGGCAAAGTGGCAAAATATAATTTTATAAAATATTCAAAATTTTCTCCACAAAAATTTAGTTTCTTCACGGTTTACTTAACTTCTCAGATAGATTGGATTGGATTTGGATAGTCTACCCAATTATAAATACTAAGAGTTGCTAAGATGTTATTTTGCATTATTGTTAGTGTTAAGCAATAAATATCCTTTATCTAATAGACGTGTCCGCCCGGGACGCTGTTTCAGCAGCCAAACCGTAAGACATAGAGAAAAAAGTTATTAAAGTTATATGTTTGGAATGGTCATGTCAGACCAGGAACCGAATTTCAGTCTTTAACACTAATTATTATCTTAATTATAATCCTAACTTTTTAGGTTAGATTCTAGGCAAATTTTATCAAGGCGAATGCGACTGGTAGTTTGCTACTAACAATGACGTCATATAAGTACGTGTGGTGAATACGCGTTCTATTTGCAAAACGGTCTTTTTTGTTTTATTAAATGAGACATTTGTCTCACTGGACTGCTAGTTAATTATTAATAGCATGCCATGTAGAAGTTTGTGTGTTCCAACGAAAGTTTTGACCTATGATTTGGCCTATTTATGAGGCCGACAATTATCCTATGTTATTTCAGAAATATAAAATACTTTTTGGAATCATATTTATAATGTAAAAAACTATTTCACTTTGCTCTTTTTCATTGATTTTAGCTCCCAATCCGCCCCCTCCCTCCAAATTATTTTTCTTCGTGTCAGCATCGGCGGAATGTACGTAATCCTAGTTGTAGGTACAAAGGTGGTGCCATTACTGAAATAGTTTTGATTATACAGGGTGTCTCAAATAAGCGTAGCAAATAAAACTTACTTCTTTTAGGGAATTACCTATATTTAGGCAGCTTGAAAGTTTTGAATGGACTCATAATGAAATATACTATTCTTAATTTAATTGTAGTTTATATCCTTACACTTAATGCAAATAATGTAACAGATATATTTTTTTACATAGTGATCACGAAAGTCTTATTTTTAAATGAAAAATTGTGAAGAACGCATCACCTCCTTTAACAAAAAATCGTAAAAAGAAGTAAACTTTTTTAACTGTAAACAAGACTGCGTTTGAAAGACAAATGTTGGCTGATATCATCTGCTAATTTCGAAATGGCAAAATGAATCGTCTGCGTTGTAGAATTCGACGATTTTGTAGCCATTTATCATGTGTACTGCCATTCAACAGCAAACCGGGATTGCCTAAAGAATGCCTTCACAATCATAGATGACCTGGAGTTGTAATACAAGTTTTTTCCGAGCCTGTTTATTTTAATAAAAACAGCTTGATTTTTATTAAAAAAACGAAATTATGTTTTTTCTTCTTATGAAAATGATCAATTAATTAACTTTTCCTGCCGTGTTTCTAAATACTAGCTATGGATTTTTTAAAATCAGAAAATTGTTTACGAAAGCTAACTGTTTTCTTTATTTATAAGGGTCTGATTACCTGTGCACTATTTTCAGCTAAAAATAACCAAATTGAATTCCACATTTTGTTGTATAGCATTTTATTACAACTATTTTAGTCACAACTGAAATAACTCGACAAAACTAATGTCAAATTTTGCTGATCTGCCAAATGTAAAACGAACACAGCTATTGCTAAAATTATAATAGGTACAAAATAATATAACAACTACCCTAATAAAATTCTTTGTCAAACAAATTAGCTTGAAAAATACTGTTTTATAATCCTTGCTAATTATAACTTCCAACCACAAGTTCACCAGACTGCGACGATTGACATTAGGCGTGTTGTCGCTAATATATTTATCGATCGATAAGTATCTAGACATAACAATGACATGTGCGATTAGCTCGTGGCGTCCCGCTCCCCACGTCCACCTAACCATCCAAAGTGTTTAAAATGATGGCACTGACCCATTCATTTAGACTTGTTGAGAACCTAATACGCTAGTGTTGAGATGCATGCTTTTTAAGACGAGAGTGCACATTTACTAAGTAAATTTTAAGATCGTCGGATTTTCCGAACTAAATCGCCACCTTAAAGCGACGGACTGGCAATATTAGTAATCGAATTTCGCCTGGCTGAACGCACGGGTGCGATTCTGGAAGCTTGAGTTGGAATCCCAGCGACTGCATTTTTCTTTATTTGCAAATTGATGTAATTTGCGCGGGGGAACTTCCGTGTAAACCCCTTTACAGATTTATTTAATTTAACGTTGAAATACAGAACATTAAAATTTTGTTAAAATTTGAAATATAAATGTACCCCTAAAATTAATATTGTTCTCGTGTTTGAGAAAAGATCGCAGGGCATATTATACTTGTTATAAAGGAACTATAAACATTTTCTGAAAATGCTGTCCTTGCACTTATTATATCAGCTGCATCCGTGCCAATGCGAATGAGGAGGAGGAGGGTGTGCCATTGATTAACAAATGCATTTGTCAGCTGGTACTAAATATTAATGGGAAACTAAATGTATTAAAAGATCTACTTTTTAATCAAGGGAGAGTAAAATATTTTACTAAAAATACAAAGAATGTCATTGTATATTATGGATCTACACGATTTCAGGATTCTGCTTGGTTGATGTTACCTTCAACTTTCTGAACCAACTCCTTCCCGTTTGCTATCATTTATTTTTGAAACGTTGGTAGGCTTACAAACTTTTCACTAGCTGTTCCGTTCCATGCGTGTCACATTAATTGTTTTAATAGTGTTTAGGGTATATCAGTTATCAGATAAAGCATCGCTTCTATTTCCAGATGGAAGTCGGTTTATAGACAGAACCAGCAATGACGGTGGTTTAGAACCGGCTAATGGCGTATGTTAAGTGGAGGAAGAAGAAAACTCGCTCAGTCAGAGCTTGTAGGTGTTGCTAGCGTTTGAAGTAACATAATTCCTCATTTTATTTAAATATTTTAAAAGCTATAGTGTATATTATTATGTTGTTCGTTTACAGATTGTAACCGTGTAGCAAATTTGATGTAATTTCCTCTACGATATGCATCTTGTTGTTTAAAACTTGTTCCAAATTTTTATGTCCTGAGTATTTTCCAATTCTTCCTGGAAAAGGGAGAGGACTTGTGGAGTATTGGAATGTTATCTCGAACTCGCTAACGGACAAGTTGTAGATCACGTCGTGTAAGTACGCCAAAAAGGGTAGGGTCATATGGTTCAAGTCGTAATGGAAGTCGCTGAGATTAAGTAGCTTCAAAGCTTAACCACTGAACTACCGAGCCTGCCAAGATTATGTTTACTCTTGTTTATATTTTCCATTCTAAATTTCTATGTGACGACCTAGGCAATTGCAAAAGTAAATTAAGAGAATTTTTAAAAGTAATATAAATTATAAGATTTATTTGAAAACATTTGCGCAAGGTATAAAGGAAAAAAGAAATTATAAATTATATGAAAACTATCCAATCGTCTGTAGCTACTTCAAATGAATGAAAGTTCGCTTCACTCTAATAATGAAAGCGCAAAGTTCCCATTGACGTTACGTGTCCTTATCGAGTTTTAAAAGGAAAATCTCGGGGCAGTTACAAGCATTGTTTGAGTTCTTTTCTCTCTGCGTTAACGTTTATTGAGTACTACATCAGATTCTTGGAGTGGATTTAAATCAGCGTTTTAGTAAGTGTGTCGTATAACTAAATGGAGCTTCTTTATTTTACACAGACAAATAACGAGAATGCGGATTAAGGATTCTTTCTCTAGACGAGTTATAGGCACTTTCTTCCGTAGTTGGAATTAATTGGCCATTCCAAGATCCATCTATTAGCATGCTGCGTCTATCTTCCGCCTTGCATCCATAGACATAGCGCAATTCAGATAAGTAAGAGTTACGGCCAGCAAACACTGGCTTAATTAAAGCTTAAACAGCGGCAATTTTAAAAATCGGCATCGCTAAGATTGCAACTGGCCAAGAATGGGATATATTAAACTGCCGCTTTGTGCTTTTAATGTTGCTTGGCCATCGACGCGAGCCGACGGAGTAGCTCTTGCTTCGTGGAAATTGCGCTATGTGTTATTTCCTATATACACATTTCCTACGGGATCGTTTCCCGTCGCTGTTTTTCTAAAATATATGAGCTCTTTTATATCGTCCTCATCACAATATATCTGCTTCCTTCTGGAAATCGGAAGCTCTTCCTTAATTCTTATCAAACAACTTATACTCGCGATTAGAGCCCACTCGGCACACTATCCTATTGTTAACGGTGGCATAAAGAAACCCTCTGGAATGTTCCACTGGCTTTGGCAACACAAATTACTGATGTTGGTACAATGTCTAATTATATTTTAATTATTAAGTCAATTTTCAAGTGTGCAAAGTGCAGTTCCTATTATAACAGCCTTTTATCACAAAAGGATACTCAGGCTCATGTCACTGTTATGCAAAGAATTAAAAGCTTAATTTATCATAATTGACTAACAACATAAATATGTATAGGTACATTATTGTATTTACATATACATTCTAACTTGATTTGGTGCAGTCTTGACATAATAATGCCACGTCATCCTCTACTTATTCTTATCTTCAATCAATTAGAAATTACAAATGACGATATCAGTAATGACGGTTATAATAGGCCAAACGCAAAGGTTAAACAGAACTGTTTATGTGTAGATATAATAACAAGGAGTGCAGATGTAAGCAAAAGAGTAAGAATAACTGTTAAGTAATAAGATTTGTTTTCAAACATTTGAATTGTATGGATTTCCACGAAGATATAGAGGAGATATAGTCCAAAAAGTAACCCAAATTCTTAAAGGAATGGAAAAGAGAAAATCTGCTGGTCTAAGATAAATTCCAACAGAAATTATAAACAGTGGTGAGAGGGTATATCTAGAATTTTGCTTATGTTACTTCCACTCATCAAAAATTTAGAAAACAAATATGTAACAACTATCGGAGAGTGTTACGAGCTTCTTGGTAAGGCTATGCGGCTGTGTGATAAAGGAAGGGTATAAAACTGTTTAGAAGCTATGGACGAGCAAACCGATCTAGAAGACTCTTCTTTGCAGAGTCCGGTTTCGCTTGGACAACTCGGAAAAAACGAATGGGTAAACACTTGTACACTCATCCTACATTTGTCGATCTGGAAAAAGTCTAAAAGTCTGGTAGAAGTAGGCCATAATATTTAATGTATAACTTACGTCATATCCAAGTTTAATATTTAGTTAAGTAACAAACGACTTCCGGGATTGAAACGTGTTATTATTGAGGTCGAAGAATTAAACGTTTCGCCCACTTTCGTAAGTGGCTTCATCAGGAGGAAAAGCAACAGGGCACAGTAACTCAACGTGTAAACCACGCCAAAGGGGACACTCTTAGAAACGATCGGAAGGATAAAGGGGTGCATTTATGTGTAGGTCGCGGTTGACTCGGCGGGCGAGGCTTAGAAGTTAGCACTTTCCACATAGAAGGAAGGGGAAAAGTCTTTGTCCATATTGGGATTATTAGGGTGTTTGTAAATATCAATGGCTTCGCAACTCTTTCTGCTAAAGGAGAACGGGGTTTGCAGATAATGGAAGTTTCATCTAAAAGGATCATACGGCCGGTATCGTGTTGGTATTCGGCGATGGCTGATGATGAAACGAAACCCGACTTGAGACAGCGCTGGTGTTCAGAGATGCGGGTTTATACTGAATGTCTTGTTTCACCTATGTACACAGCATTCAAAGGGTAGTGGACTCTATAAAAACCTTTAGTGTTTGATTTATCTTTAGATGAAGGAACCTGTGCGATTTTGCTCGGGGGTTTGAATATTGTTTTAATGTTTTATTTTCGAAGAAACTTTTCTACGTTGTTTCTCCTCTTTTATCTGTCGTTCCAATATCTTTATGGAAGCTTTCGAAACCATAGCTCGTGAATCTTCAGAATTGAAACCCAAGGTTTGGTTTATTATTTGATGGCATGGTAAAGACACTTTACCCGTTTT
This sequence comes from Agriotes lineatus, assembly GCA_940337035.1. Classification (NCBI taxonomy): domain Eukaryota; kingdom Metazoa; phylum Arthropoda; class Insecta; order Coleoptera; family Elateridae; genus Agriotes; species Agriotes lineatus. Next base: position 58,072,378 of record OW679196.1, read on the forward strand.
CTGAAATCATCTCAATAGTCAACATCCAGACATTAACATTACTAGAAGGTAACGGCTTTCTTCCTTTCTTAGATGTACAGGTTTCTCGCCAGCCAGTAGCTAACTTATGCTGATTCCCACCAACATTCTACACAAAAACATTTCGTTATCAATTCGCTTGTACACTGGGCTACTTCCATATCCCAACCCGATAATGTCCACGCTAAATTAAACCATATTCGAAAAGCTCTTAGGAACAACGGTTACCGTGCTAGGGATATACAGTCTGCCATCAATCTCCATCTTCATCCACGGCCACCGTAGGAAAGTTCGAAAACAAAACATTAAAACAATGTTCAAACCCCCGAGCAAAATCTCACAGGTTTTTCTTTCACCTAAAGATAAATGAAACACTATGTCATCTAAAGGTGTTTATAGATCTCCTTGCTCTTGTAATGTTGTATACATTAGTGAAACAGAACGTTCAGTAAAAACTTGCATCTCTGAACACCAGCGCTGTCTCAAGTCGGGTCTCGTTTTATCATCAGCCATCGCCGGACACTAACACGATACCGACCATAAGATCCTTTTTGATGAAACTTTTAATATCTGCAAATCCCCATTCTTCTTTAGCAGAAAGATTTGTGAAGCCATTGAGATTTACAAATTTCTAAGCCCCCTCCCCCCCACCGTCACTCGACCGCGAAGGCACTTGCCCATAATTTCTCGCCTTTCTCCTTCTGATCGCTGGAAAACTTTCGCCTCTGGTGTAGTGTACACGTTGAGTTAACGCGCTCTTCTATCCCTTCACTTGCAAAACGGTTTTGCCTCTGGCGTGGTTTACACGTTTTCCTCCTGATAAAGCCCCTTGCGAAAGTGGGAAAACCGTCGAGTCCTTTGACCTCAGTAATGATACGATCCAATTCCGGAAACCGTTGGTTCAATGATGTTGTCAGCCACCCATGCTTTTCAAGATCTATATTTGAAGGATCCATAATTAACTCAAAATGGGGGTGAATATCATAGGCGGGATAGTAAAAAACACCATACCTTCCCCATGTATAATATTTAATAACAATAAGCAGCTAGTTATAAAGCGACATGTTTCATCAGGCTTTTATAAACGGAAATGGTTAATTAATAATTATCCGTTAAAGCATAACTCCTACGAAATGCGTATTTGCAAGGCCACATGTTGGCTGAATGAACCTTCGTGGTACAAACGACAAAACTACATGGGGAAATTAATACACAACAATTGGAAAATTTAAAGCAAAGTTAAGCTGACACCGACCGTGAAGCAGACAGTGGCAGAACTTCTAATAAGGAATAAATTGGACACAGGCATCGGCTAAAAGGTGCGATTCTTAACACAATAATGGAGTTTAGTGCAGGGTATGGCTCGGTCGGAGAAGGAGCGGAAAAGTATCTCAGCACAAGTATGAACCCCGTGAGCGCACAAAGTTCGGACCTAGACAAAGATTAATGCGGCTGCAGACCAAGTTTTGTGAGCGCACAAAAGCTTGATGAACCATCTCGGTAATAATTAATTAGGAAAGAGGTGCCACAAGGTTAAAATCAAACGCCAGGTCTTCACGGCGTCTCTAACCTAGAAGAAACATTAATAGAGTCCCAGGAAAATAGCGAGCTGAAGTTCGGTCACTTATATTTACTGTCAGCTAATAATTTCATTACAAAAACATGTTAATAATAAAAAAACACAAATTAATATTTAAAACGCTGTAACGAGCACATCAATTTGGAAGAAATTCTGGTGCAGTAATCTTAAGGCTAATTTCGACTAATTAGTATCTTGTATGATATGACGAGAATAACTATGGAAAGATGACATGCAAATTTCTTAAAACGGTTATTAAACCGTAAATACTGTAGTATACCCTGCTTTTAGTGTATATGACAAATTATATTGAAGGTATATCAATATAGTCAATTGACTAGCCTTGATTATAAAATGAACCTACTTCCGTTAGTTACTGCTTTATAAATAATATAAAACGTATAAACTAATCACATTGACGTTTACTACAATTGATACTTTGAAATTTACATTATATTAATATGAAATTAATTCCAACCACCACTAGCTACACCTCAAACCAATGAGAAACCTTATTCTTTGACAAATGTATATGTTGATATTAACATTTCTTCCTTATATGACCCATTCCTTTCGTAGACATTAATTATAACCAGTGTAATATTATTGACTGAAAATATTTATTCAATTCAAGTACCCTCAAAAATATTTCTTATTAGCGTTTCAAAAAAATGACAAGTTATTTCGTTTGATTTGACATTTAGAACTAAAAAATCCTAAGCTTCAAAGTTAAAATTTCGTTTCTTGATCCAAATATTTAAAATTTTACTTTAGTTATTTACATTATAAGTTATCTAAATAAATCAAAAATGTTAATTTCAAATATAAACACTTAAAACTATTAAGATCTGGGTTTAACTTTCAATTTAGAAAATAAATTGAATTCTCATTTATTAAATAGTTATTAAAGGATAAATAGACAGTTCTTTCTAAATTCCAAAAGTGAGTCAAATACATTTGAATATAGCGGAGATCCAGAATTTGTTACTATACCTGGAGCTACGAAGGAAAAAAGGCAGCGTCCAGCAGTGTAAAAAGATGTATCCCAAAATTAATTGGAACTTACACCTTTTATGTTTTGCTGTAAAACCAGTTTAGTTTTTGTAGGAGATGGAGTCTTGTTTTGTTGTTAAGAGACGAGGGTAAGAGGGTCAGGCCAAACCGTCTTGTTACGAATATTTGTAGCCTATATTCATCCCTTCGTCAATGAATACACGTTAGTGGTTAAACGTATATTAAATTCTACTACATATCACAGAGCTATTTATACAATAAATGTATGCCATATTTACGCCCTACTATTAATAATTACAATCATATGTGTGTAACCTAACGTAATATTAAACGCTAAGTTTGTTATTTTGACCCACTAGTTTACAGAACTGCTGCGCTGTGCTTTTGACATGCGGTAATACACAATTAAAAACTGCAACGTCTGTTTTGAAATCTAAGGAACTGGCGCTTGTTACGTGCGTAGTTTGCACTTAGTTGTTATCGCGGCACAGAAACATGACCCATATTTTATCTGGCGTAATTTATGCAGTTCTTTTGTAGGTTAAATGCGTGCACTTCCGTTTTCACTCTATTCCACTTTATTCCCTAAATACATGTTCAAAAAATAGTTTGAACAAGCAGTTTGTTCACCAGATGTGCGGTGATGTACTTCGAACAATCGAGAAAAAAGACGTCATTGCTGAGTCAGCGGAGCATGATCACAAGTGACGAGAAGATGCACCTGTGCGAAGATACGACAAGAAGTGGCTGATGGCGGTGGAAGTTCCCAGCTGCAAAAAGTTTGTAGACTGTTGTATTGTAATCCGATATAAAGCCAGACAAGCCAGTATACTACGACAGTCGTCAATACGCATAGCACAACTTAATAGATCCGAACTAAATTGATTTTCCATGCGGCCGGTACTGTAGTGCTTGCAAAAATACTACACTCCTGAATCACAACAGTGTTTCACCTGTGACAATTCTTATCTCGACACAATGAAACATCTCCCACTGAATTTTAATGACCGGAAAGCGATGGCCAGATTAAGGGCGACTGCAGCCGAGTGGTACGGGCTACACCTAAACTAGAATGCCAATTGAAAAGTAAAATTGGCAATCGACAGGATGCACATCCCCACGCGAGGGGTGTAACTGCACACAGTAATTTCTTATGTAATTATGCAGACGTTATTAACGGCAGCAAAAACCGCCCACAGATTTGCGCAGGCACAGGCGCCGGTGGGTTGTATCATGAATTGGCCTATATAACCCATATATACAGGAAGACCGGGTTAGTCTTAATGATTGAGAACTAATTAATTTGCTCAAGAAGCGTTGAGAATATAAATTAACCTAACTAGTTGTTTTGAATATTATCAAGTTACGATCATCATGCCATTTTTTGGGATTTTTGCCATACAATAAAATGAAAAATATTAGAACATTTAGAACATTATAACGTTTCGGCATAAAAATCTACCTCCATTTTCAACAATTAATTAATTAAATTAAAAATAAACTAGGAAAACTTAGTTTATTTTATTGGAGATATAGCAGAATGCTAATAACCTTCCCAATACACAGCCTGACACTGACAGCCGACTACTTGATTATATATTGCACTAAATCATCGTTGTAGTACCTTTAATATTAACTGAATATTCAAGTATTGATATTGATGAATATTTTTAAATTACAAATTGCCTTTTTTATTCTAATGTCAATAATGACTAAGTATTATAGATAGCTCCTGAAAACTCAGGCGTCTATTCTTTTATCTAGTTACTTGCTTTCTCAAAGATTGATGTTCTAATATTTTAATTCTCATTTGCATAAGTCACAATGCTTATGTCAACCGACTGTCAAAAACAAATTTGAAACTCGAATGACAAATGCCCAATCTTTTGAATAGTACATTATAATATTAAAAAACACAGTAATAAGTAATTATGTCTTAATTAATTTCACCTTCTTATTGTCTTTATTTAGTTTCTAGTTAGGATTTTGATAGGAAATCACGCACCTTGTATTTTGCTCACACAACGCTCCAGACAGCAACCTCTTCCTGATCTGAAAATCGACCCTTTCAAGCACCTTCTTGCAATGCACCGCTCAGCTGTCCCAGTATGTTTCCTTAATCATTCACTTGTGTATAACAATTCTTCTATCCATTAGTTTCCTCTACCATATACCAATAATCTTCATTAATTAATTATTCACTTCTTCTGGTTATTATTTTAAATTCCATTTTATTTCACCTCGTAAATTTGTCTTTTTACCCTTTTTATATTTTCCAAACATTAGTTAAATAAATCAGGGTTATATTCAATATTTTAATTAGACCAAAAGAACTTTTTTCTACATTTTTTTAGTTTGTTATTTCTAAATAATCAGAAACAAATTTTAATTTCGAACTACCTCATTTCTCTTTTTATACACTCTAGTCTTAGCTATTTGAGTTCAATCTACTAAATTTTATTTTTAAAATTAGCATTTGTCATTCATTTTCAAACTGTATTTTATCAATATTATTTTATTTTCAAATCTACCTGATTTCAAATAGCTATGTTCCATTAACATATCTGCCTTATCCCCGAATAAATCCAAACCATTTTCAACCCACTGTAATTTCCCAATTTTAACAAATTTGATTCCAATACACATTTAGGGTTGTATCATAACAATATTTAAGAATGAACAGCCAATTATTATTTAAGTATCTGGATAAAAGAGAAGTATTTTAACTTTTCAAATTTTCTCATTACAAAACCCATTTTACTATTTTTTTAAGATGATTAATTTAAGTTTAGATTGATTAGCTATATTCTGTTCCTAAAGGTAAACTTTAAAAACTGCCATAATCTGCCTAATACTTACGATTACGTAAATCACTGTAACGCAAGTTCTACCCCGCTTGTTCCAAGGGTATTATGATTTTACGTGTAGTAAGAATTATGATTTTGTTAATTTAAAGGTGAATGTTATTCTAAGGCTTAAAGTGGGTGCGGTCTTTTTAAATATAATATTTCTCCATAATAAAAGAGAGCTATAGACGTCTCAAACTTAAGAAAGAAAAGGTTTACAACACTATTTTCACTTTCAATAAGATGGAATCCAAAGTTGGAAGAAAATGGGTAAGAAACATTTATAAACAATTTTTTTAGGAAGCAGATAAATAAATATTCTTGTCAGTACTTAATTAATTTAGAACTAAATGGTAGCTATATACTAGACTCGGGGCTGATTTGATATTTTATCAGGGTCTCATTCATAGACAAAAATGTTAACAATCATACTGCCTAAATTGCCTACTTTAGGTTTTTAGTGCTTAAATCTGAAATTTTTGTGACCTGAATAACTTTTTTAATGACCTAGACTCTACGTTATGTTATAATTATACGATTATATTTAGAACGATTTCAGACCCATAAAGATTACTCATAACTTATTAGTGAGATGAAAACCATAAGTCAATGTCTTTGTGTATTGTTGCAGGTTAGGTTTTGCGTCAGTCTGTGTCAAATAACAAACAAAACCTAACCTGCTAACCTCGATAGAGTGACAGGGCCACCAACAATGCTTTTCAGTACTGCCAAATGTGTAACACGAATCATAGATGACTCTGATTATAAATTTATTAGATCTCTCTGTACTTCAGCTCACTCCCAATTAATTTTTCACTTTGACTTTATGCAGCTGCCAATAGAATTTTTTTTATTGGTATCTGTTGAGTTGTTGGATACAGTTTTATATATATAACACACTTGTACCATAAATAACTATTGTGTTGTATCCGATTTATGTGGAAGCTTTTAAAATATATTGTCGATAGGTATTGTGGTGGCTGCATATTAAGACTTATAGTTTGTTTGTGAAAATTAATTTCTAGGTATGACATTATGTATAGAATGATAAAAATATTCAGTTAAAAAATATATAAAGATGAATTTAAGTAGAAGAAAGACAATAATTATTCAAAGGTGTATTTAGTAAATTAACAGATTAGAATTCAAATTTAGTCGAACAATTGGATTAAGAGACAGAAAGGTTACTTGAATGAAGGTGGCATGTTAATGTCGAATAAGAAATCATTCAATATGTCAAATATTACATAAATGTAGTACCATTAGTGTTAAACTTTAAAAAATTGTATGAAATATATCACCATCGAGAAAATTTATTATTATAAACAAATAACATTTTGATTAGAAAAAACATGTAAACCTATTTTGTAAAAAGTTAAAATTTGAAAATAAAACCCTTTTATAAAGTGATTTTTAATCTGGTTGGTGTATAAAAGGGTACACATTGTATAATATTAACGAGACAAAAAAAGTCAATTTTAAAACAAAAATGTATAATGGATTGATGGAGGAGGTGTATGGTAGGAGTACAATAAGTTAAACTGCTACAATCTACAAAAATATTTTCTGGAGTTGGGTGCTATAATGCGTTTATTGTTAATTAATAACATCATGTGAATTAGTTAACGGGCGTTGCATTTATTGGTAGTGGGCCTCATCGAGCAAGCATCTTGTGAATTGGATGAAGAGTTTTTCATTTACTGGTATTGTACTTCTTGGAGCTTATTATTGGAGTGGACGTCTTGTGAACTGGACCTCATCGAGATTCGTGTTACTGGGTTGTCGACAGCTTGTGAGATTTGGAAAGGAGACATTGTAGTTACAGGTAGTGGATCTTGTCGAGGTTGTTGGTGGAAGTAACAAGTATCCTGTCATATTTAGATGGAGGACGTTTGCAGTCACTGGTAGTTGATTGCATCTATACTTGGGTTAGTGCGCATCTATACTTGGACAGGTGACAACTGCAGGTATTTGTTGAAAGAGCTAAAAGTGAAGTGAAGTAATTATAAAAAAAGCTACTTACATTTTTTCATGTTATTTGAACGATAGGTATTGTAACAAATATGTGTTTGACTGATTTTTCACTTTCATAGTCATTTGAGATTGACAATTATCGAAATGTCTTAGAATTTTCGAAGTAAGCTCTCATTGAACAAAACTATTTTTCAAATGTCATAATAATCTTTATAATGCGTGAACCGACCTGATTTAAGAGTAATTGCTCTGCTAGAGCTAAGAATATTTAATAACAACAATAATCAATAATTTAAACAAAAGGGCACATAGTTTACATACATTTATCTAACACCGAAAGTTGCTATCAGCAGGGAAATTAATATCATACAGGGTTATAGCAGAATAGAAATATCTATCGCGTAGTTCTTCCGGAAACTGTTTTTTCATAAATAAGCACGCTCAAATGGATGTCGATATTTTTGGTATCTTGAGCATTTAAATTCTGTAAACTCAAATAGTTTTGGGTAAAAACTTTGTTGTGATTTTTTGAAATTCTGGCAACGTCCCAAAAACCTTATTTTGAAAATTGCTCACGAAAGTTTAATTTCTCTAGTCCTGAACTATAGGCTGATCCAATAGTTGTCGACAAAAAGGCCGTGGCTTCAGTTCTTGCAGGGGTGGGTGCACATAGTTAGAATATGCTTTGTAATTAAGCCAATAGAATCTAGTTTTATTTTCTATGCAATACCAAGAGTTATGAAAATAGACCAATCATATAATTGTAGGACTGCGACTATATTTATTAATATCTTATTATCAATAATTTAACTTCTCATGGCCACTTTTAGTTTGGAAAAGTCCAGTAACTAGGAAATTGTTACAGTTTATTCAAATATGTTGTAATATTTAAACTTTAGTTTTCTGGTGCAATATTGCCCGGTGCTGGATGCCATAATAAACTAAAAGTTACAGACCATAACTTAGCAACGATAACACTGAACACTTTAAATTTAGAAGAATATTCTTGCATCATTAAAGCCATTCTCAATTGAGTCAGCACAAATCCGCCACTAAGGGCACTTAATTAAGAAAAACTTCCTTCCGGAATTAGAGTTATAAAAGTCATTAACGTAATTCATAGTATAATTTAATTGTGATAATATGAGGGTAATTAGACGGTGTTATTATCTGGGGACACGATAACTTGTGATACCTGTAACTTTTAATGTTCTTATTTGCAACGCCTCATACGTCACTAGTTTGCCGCGAATTACCGCGAGCTTTCGCATTAATCCGGAAACTTAAGCGTAGTGCCCTCCCGGAAGATACAATCTTGTCCCGTTTTGCCGGAATTTGCGCAACGTGGGCTCTCGCAAAATTAAAGATCACCTACGCGAGATAGGAGCTTGCAGCCAAGATTTCTAGCGAAAGCTGCGGCTGTCGGGTCGCGCGAGTAAATTATTCATCCGCGGCCGTAAAAAAGGGGACCCGAGTAATGTTTAGCGATTCAATTGTAAATTGGTTCAAGGTAGGTGTTGTTAGGTGAGAGTGGTGTATATCAATCGCACTGCCAGTTTGCTGATATGCGAATATCTACTTTATGAGCCACCTGTTGCTGTAGCTCTTGCTCAAACTCTTCTGTCCTCCACCAGCTAACGGCTTGAACCCCTCACTTGACGAAAGCTCTAGTGAAAAACTGTAACAAGAAAACCAAGTGTAAAGTGTGCCGAAGCGGTGCACTTCACTGACTTGGTTTTATCCATTTTGGGCACGTTGGCGTGTGTGGTTGAAGCTAAATTCTTGCGGCTTTGCGCTGAGCGCAGTTCGTATTTCTTTATTTAGCAATTGCACAGAATGCTGATGTACATTTACAATTTTACGGACGTTAAAGTCACAATTGACAATAAATAATGATTAATGTACAAAAGACTTTAGTTAAAGTATAAAATACAAAATTCCTCAATTAAAAGAGCCCGTTTTAAATAACTTCCTAAGCAAAAAATTATTTTTGTGCAAATCACCGAAACGTCGAAGCTGTTTGCAGGAGGGTATATTACAAAGTAAACTATCCAATACTTACTCGGCTCGTCTCTTTTCGTAATCTCAACTTACTCATTTATAAATACTAAGTGGGGCCAAGCAATGTTTCATTTGAAAGCGTCTTCAATTCTTTACACAATTATTTATGTAATTTTACTCGAATTGCTGCAGCGACTTGTCATTTTGAAATAAAGAAGAATCTAAAATAATGTGTTGTTACTAAAATTATTTTCATTAATTAATTAACAAAAGCAGATGAGAACCAAACCACACCAGCATGATAATGAGTTATTTTAAGACACAGTTATCCGCCAATTCCATGTTTAAATTACTGGATTTTTAATTCATACATTAAGTGCGGGTTACTAAAGTAAATTTGTTGGTAAATACTGAAATGTTAGGCTTATAATTAGACATTTAAATAACTAAACAAATTATAATTATTATTCGTTATCAAAACTACTTTCAAATAAAATTGCATAGACTTTATTCCTTTATAAGTCAAATTGATTTAACTTGATAACTTGATATGTTTGGTTATGTTATCTATTTTATGTATTCTTTACCTGGTATCATAATTACATTTAGTTAATTAACGCTTCAAAACTAACTCAGTTAATAAATCATTTTATGTATGTGAATTTTATTATTTTCAATTGAAAATTGTTTTGTCTACTCCTGCAACTAAAATGGCATTTAACATACTAACATACACGTCGCTAAGTGACCTATTAATCACGCCTTCATAACCTGTGACTAAAGAGCCTTTTAGTCACGGGGTGAAGTTAGGTTCAAACAGTATTTGCTTTACTAGCCACAGCCAAAACTAAAATCAAGTTAGTTTCCAACAGTCAACATTGACGTTTGTCGAGTATAATTTAACATAACCTAATATTCAAAATCTTAATGAAATAATATGATGTTATATTGTCTAAATTTGTGGTCGTAGAAAAAGTATAGTATGTAACACATTATATAAACTCGTCTAGACGCTCGTTTATTAAACACTCGCTGCGCTACGCTCCATTCGTGCCTAAAAAAACTCGTGACTACAGTGACGTTTGTAAAACTTGTTACATAATATACTATTTTTTAGTCCTGTAACTAAAATAGCATTTAACATACTAACATACACGTCGCTAAGTGACCTTTTAATAATGCCTTCATAACCTGTGACTAAAGAGCCTTTTAGTCACGGGGTGAAGTTAGGTTCAAACAGTATTTGCTTTACTAGCCACAGCCAAAACTAAAATCAAGTTAGTTTCCAACAGTCAACATTGACGTTTGTCGAGTATAATTTAACATAACCTAATATTCAAAATCTTAATGAAATAATATGATGTTATATTGTCTAAATTTGTGATCGTAGAAAAAGTATAGTATGTAACACATTATATAAACTCGTCTAGACGCTCGTTTATTAAACACTCGCTGCGCTACGCTCCATTCGTGCCTAAAAAAACTCGTGACTACAGTGACGTTTGTAAAACTTGTTACATAATATACTATTTTTTAGTCCTGTAACTAAAATAGCATTTAACATACTAACATACACGTCGCTAAGTGACCTTTTAATAATGCCTTCATAACCTGTGACTAAAGAGCCTCTTAGTCATGGGCCAGAAGTTGGCAACGACATTTTAGTCACGGGGTGAAGTTAGGCTCAATCAGTATTTGCTTTATTATCCACAGCAAAAACTAAAATCAAGTTAGTTTTCAACAGTCAACATTGACGTCTGTTGAGCATTATTTAACCTAACCTAATATTCAAAATCTTAATGAAATAATATGATGTTATATTGTCTAAATTTGTGGTCGTAGAAAAAGTATAGTATGTAACACCATATATAAACTCGTCTAGACATTTATTAAACACTATCGTGACTAAAGTAACGTTTATAAAACTCGTTACATTAATATACTATTATGTCCAAAATTAAAATCAAGTATGTAGATATCCTTCCACTAAATTACACATTGGCAGTTTATAAATATTACACTTCAAAAGACCTGATGAATATTATTTTTCTTTTATCTCAAATAAACATTGATCAGTCTTTAAGTGGTTTACCTTATGGAATAGATTTCTGAAAAATAAAAAATGTCAATTCTGCATATCTTTGTTAATTTTTACGGACCAACCTCCATCTGTCAACTGCAATGCATCTAACATCTAATGATCCACGACATTCCCCTTCATGCTCCTGTTAAACTAACATCCAACTGGTTACCTCTAATTCATTCACAGCAATGGTTACAGACAAGTAATGACTAAGGAGATTGTCCTTTACACTTATGAAGATTTATTTGTGTTTACTGCTGTTTGCACTATTTCCGGTACCGTTTCTACGAGTATATCAGTTTAACGTAAACCACTTCTTCTTGCAAATAAGAGCGATGACAGCTCTGACATTGAAGATACCCCACTAAATATTGTTAGTTATAGTATTTACTGAAAAAGAAGGCTGTAGAAGAAGTATAGCGTATAAATCTGTAAAGTGCTTTACACGTAACTTCCATCGCATGTATGGCGCGCATCGATCGCTATACATTGCTATTTGCGATTGCTACACATTTCAATCCCACCTGGCTGCGTTCCGCTGCCACCATTGCACATTTCTGTCCTTTACGCTGAATACAGTGGACAGCGATCTTCACACACTTCTGTTGCGCTGCGATCCATTTTTCTTCTTTTTAGGAGTTTACCTGGTATTCGTTGGGTTCTATTTTCATCATGGGTGAAAACCTAAGCTATGTGAAAATGTTAATTTTATAGATTCCTGCGTTAAAGCAAAAATAGACATCTCTCCCCTGTATCTATTTGGCCGGAGGCATATTCTGTTTAGAGCCAGGTGGAGATATAATCTGCATGCAAAGTATTGTCTTTCTCTAACAAATAATTTTTGAGCTATACCACCAACAGGCACACGGGCAGAAGAAGAGACAGACAGAAAATATGTTTTTCGTCGTCTAGGGTTCGTAAAATGTAAAGATTTTAAAAAATCTCGTAAGTTGATTTTTTGGAATTACAATACTTTCTCCTTCGTCTAAAAAGCCAATTTCACGCTCCCGTGATAGCAGCACTCGAATTCGTTTAGTGCTTCTTTCCCAGTTGTAGCACAATATACAATTTTTAAGACGTACGTGGTTCTAAAACCGCTTTCCTCATCAGAGTATTGTATTTCTATTTTGGCAGTGGCGTTTCTAGGTTACTTGCCGCGGCGCTGGGGTGCAAGGTCGCATGTTTCGCCCATCTTTTTACTTTCCTCGTCTAAAAGACGAAGGAAGTATTGTAATCACGAAAAAATCACCTTCTTGGATTTTTTTAGATCTTCACATCTTCACGTTTCAGGGTACCTAGTTGACGAAAAACAGTTTTTCTCAATTCCGTCTGTCTGTCTGTTGGAGGTATAACTCAAAAACTATTTGTCGGAGAAAGACAATATTTTGCATACACATCTACTTGACATGAAACCAAGAAAATTTCAAACAAATATATACAGGGTGAGCACCTAAATAAAATAAAATTTTGTTTATTTTTTATTTAACTTAGCAATAACTAGAAGTAATAATTTTTACATAGCGCAGGCTTTATTCTTCCCAAAAATGGGCTCCAATAGATACAGAATAAATGCTGTACGATACAAAAAAAGGCAACAAATTAGTGCGTTACTTAATACAGCTGCAACGCAGGAATTCGAAGGGTCAGTGCTCCGTAGCTCAGGTAGAAATAGCCCGTTCCCTTGCAATATCCCACAACACGTTAGGATTGCATACGCGGTCCGCCTGCCCTTCGAATTCGACCACCGGCAACGTTTTTTTTTAAATTGAAAATTTATTTAATTTATTAGAAACGTGAAGATATTTTTACTCCTAACCAAAGAGCATATAATGAGAAGAGACGCAGGCTTATGGCTGTAAACGTATTGCTTGTTAATTGGGTTGCATACCACTTTTCTCGAATTAAAATGTGGAGAAAGCAAACGTTCTTTGGGGTTTTCTACCTGAAACCGGCGGCAAAAACCCTCAACTGACTCGAGCGCGAAGATAAATTGCCCATGTTGCCGCATTGTAAGAAGGTCGTACGGACCAGCAAACTACAAAGCCTTTTACAATCCAGATATTCGAATTTGTTAAAATCCGGAAAGGCATTTTTCCGAAATTAAGTAAGATTTCAATGAGGTCGCCAATGCGCGTGCAAAATTCTTCGTTGTTGTAAAAAGCGTGTTTTAACAAGAACGATTTTATTGTTATTTTAAATTTATTAATCGGTATCATTCGAATATCCGGAGGTAATAAATTAAAAAACTTCGGTGCATGGTATAATGGCCCGTTTCGGCTTTTATTGAGGCGCAGGTAATCAACGCAGATATTATTTTTATGTATGCTTGAATTTGGGGCAACCGCCGACGGAAATTCTAATCTAGCCGTGTTAATGAATTTCAGTTACAAAAATTCTGTAAATGTTCTTTTACAATTGTCTAAATAAGGAGATTTTTAGAACATGTAATTGGACAAAGACAAGTTTCTTTAATTGGACAACTGTAAAAGAACATTTACGGATTTTTGTAACAGCAATTCATTAACAGGGTTAAATTAAAGTTTCTAGAAGTCATTTAAATAGATATTAATTAGAATGGAAAAATATTCCACTTAAAAAACGCCTTGCATGGAAAACCTAAAAATTATGCAAACATACTACTTTTCGGTAAATCATAAAAAATCTAAAGAAGTAATTAACATTTTATATTATTTTTCCCAATTATAAATCTTTAAAGTGTTCACATAAAAAAATGAATTTTAATATTACACCTTTGTATGTGAAATTTTGAAAATATTTAAAAAATTTAAAAATTACTTTTTAGCTAAAGTTAAAAAATAGGTGTTTTCTGGCTTTGAGATTGTTCAGTTAGCTAAAAATAACACACTCTAAAAAAATCTCAGAGTTTATTATTTACCGAAAAGTATTATGTTTGCATAATTTTTACGTTTTTTATGCAATGCGCTTTTTAGGAGAAATATTTTTCAATTCTAATTAATATATATTTAAATGGCTTCAAGAAACTATAATCTACCACTGTTAATGAATTACTGTTACAAAAATCCTGTAAATTTGGATTTGGATGTTGATTCTAAACAACTTTTCTTAATAACTTTCTGTCGTATTTGCTACATAAAAGGCACACTAATCTACAGAAAAATATGTTGAAAATTCGTCTTTAACCAAGGAGGGCTGAACCTCAAGAAGTGAAAAATTAAATCCAGAATTTTTTACATTTTACAAGAGTCGTTTCACCTATCCGGGGAGACACTGTATATGAATTGTATTCGAAGAAATAAAACACAGGTTTTATGTTTCAAGTATCAAATAACAATCTTTATTTATTTTGTTGTTTGCAACCTAGCAATGTGTAACCAGATTACATGTAGGTAAACCCCCCAAGATATTTGATTTAGTTACATGGGGTTGTTTTAGAGATTTTTTTTTTCAAAAATTTAAAGTAAAAACTTGCCAATTTTATTTACAATATAATTTATTTATTAAAAATATTAGCACTTGCTCCAAATTAATTTGGTTATTATTCAGTAATTGATGGAATTGTTCACAAAACGTAACCCGAACTTCTAAATCTCATGGTAGTAATTGGTGCACGACTTCTTGAACTTTGTAAGGATGGCATTTTAAATCCTTTAAAATACGGCGAAGAGTTCTGTTTGATAGACCTAACTTGATGAATTTAATCAAGTTGCCCAACTTGATGAATTTAATCAAATTAGGGATTAGGTAAATCTGTATTAGTGTGAAAATGAATATTTTAAAATTTGAAACAGTTTTAACAATTTAAATAGGGTCGGTTATCCTGCCGGACCCTGTACAAGGTCCACCCACTATGTGAGGTTGGAATATATTTCTAAAACTATTAGACTTACACAAAGATCACTTATATAGATTATTCAACACTATAATGAACGAACCAATAAAAATTGTTCAATTTGTCAGAAACGGCCAATCAAAATTGACTATCTTTGAAAACACCTAATGTCGCAGTGTTTTCACGCGAGCCCGATTCGTAATAATGATTTCAATTTAGTGAGTAGCCTTTGACGGACATTTCACCAAAACGTCAAAATGAAGTTTGCAAATCATATTCGTTCTAAAAACTCATAATAATTATGTTGGAAGCTCCAGTATTGAATTAATAGTGGAAATCGTTAAAAATGTGTGCTGTCGAACACGGTAAAAGTCATCTACCAATATTGTTGAATAATCTTTCCAAATACCACCCAAGGCAACATTTTTTAAGAGAAATTTTTTCGTCAGCATGCAAATTATTGCAAACTTCTCTCAACAAAAACTGCTCAAATTCCACTCGACCTGCGGTATCGCGAAATTTTTAACGCAGTTTTGGTTTCGAGAAATTTAAACGCAATATTTTGCATATGAACGAAAAAAATTCTCAAAAAAATTTCACCTTGTGTGGTATTACTTTTGAAAATACTGTCTATCATTAATTATTGTACAATAGCACTCACCTGTAATAAAATAAGGTCTTCTTCCGAACCAGAATAGCGTGACGGTGAGAGATGTTCTTCAATTGGCAATTTCCCTCGGTTTGTGGTGTTCGTATGCACTTTCGGAGCAATTTCTTTTTTTAACAAAATTTTCTCCGGCGACACAGGAACACATTGTTCAGTCAAGCCCTGAATACTGGTAACTTTATTCGTTTTGTAATGCAACGGAATTGCATCAAAAACTAATTTATTTTTTAATGAATTCATAAAATGGTGTTCACTAAAATGCACGGCACAAATTCGCTTTTCACGTAATTGTTCAGAAGAGAGTTTATAAAGATTCAGATTTCCACAATTAGTTAACCACTTCCCACGTCTGCAGGTATCTTTCGGAAAACGAAAGAAACTTTAATCGCAGTCTTGTTTGCGATTTCGCAAACAACCAAAATAGGCACATGTTAAAGGAGCCATTGAAAATTTATTATTATGACTTGCGTCGCACCAATTATTAAACCGAAGAATACTTAAAACACAATCTCAATACGTAAATACGTTGAATACAGGATTTAAATCCAGATCTTACTAAACTGTAAGGTACTGTACCATCAGCTAGCTTGTTCTGAACTAAACTAAAATAAAATTACTTGTCCTAATTTCCTAATTCATTTTGTTGTAAAGATCACATGTTTCTTTACCAACTATAAAGTTTGAAGTATTTATGGCTAACCCAAAAGCAAAGAACAGAGTACCTATTTTAGCCAGAAGTACAATTTGTCTCGGTTCTCGTATTTATTTATAGATATTGACCTACCCATTCTAGCGAGTTACAGCTAATAAATAAAGAACTACTTAATTTTTTCTTGTATTCGTAACATTTTTTTTTATTAAAACATACCATTGGCCAACTTTTTGTATAACTGTTGTGGGAATAGTTATTTAACCAACAAGTGTGTTAACGAAGGCGATTAATAATCGAAACTGTTTAAAGCACGAACGAGCGATGTGAGTGCCTTTAATAGTTGAGATTATTAATCGCCCATTAACAAACGAGTTGATTACAAATTTTTTTCGTTGACCACAAAATCTTTTTTGTGGTGAAAATTTTGATTAATACAACTAACCTTCATGCAAAATATCATCAAAACGTCAAAATCACAAAAACAGTTAATTAATGAAAAAAAGTGTATTAATCAAAAACAGTGTATTAATGACATCTATTAGTCCATCCTTTTTTAGGAATTAACAAGCGGTCAACGAAAAATTAATTATTCGCATTTTAATTTACAAAAACAGTAGACGTAGTTTTATTAAAGTTAGCAGTAATATTTGAAGACAAATTTCGTTTTATGACTGTCAGTGTGAGCGTTGAAACTTATTCAAATAAAAAAAATTAAACAGTTATGTGTGCAACTAGTTTTGGAAGTCATACTTTTTTTCATGAATTTGCAGTGCGATTAACGCAAGAAAATGAGTGAAAAATAGTTGCTTTCATACGTGTCGGCGCCTTAGAAATCGGGACACATAACATGTTGTGTTGTAATATTTAAGTTATTATTATTTTTTTGCTGTGATTACTTCATTAATGTGAGCTGTCATTTCATATTTGACAAACAATAAAAAACCATCACAACTGCAAAAGCCCAGTTTGTGCACTAAAAATACAAGCAAAATATATCATAGCAAAGAGCATATCATAGTATTGTTCCAATTTCTAAGGCGCCGACTGTAGATGTTATTTATTGCATAGTGATCTCTTGTAACTCAAAATTGTGTCGAAAAGGACTTCAGAATTTTCAACTGTCAAATTGACAATTCACAATTTCAATCAAATAATTAGTTTAAAAAAGTGTTGTTTTTCAGGATTTTGCGTTAAAAAAAGTGTTACCTTCTTCACGATTTTTCGTTAAAAATGACTACTTTCATGTAATGGCACACAATTATCTTATTCTAGATTACTGTTTAAATTTACAGAGTCATAAATAAACATTTCCTGTCATTTAAACGCGTGGGCGGCTCTTGCAACCCAAAGCATTGTATGCAAGACAGCTTGACCTCAATAGGATCCAGATGTTCAGTGGAAACGTTTGACGACATGAGGTTACAGCAACCCTTTAACAGATTTTAAATGCCCTTAACTTTATAATATAAATCCACAAATCGCTAACGTGGCAACGCATATTTCGCGCTTATTTCGCATTATAGTGTGCTTTATTTTGTTTTGCGATTGCAATTACAAAGAAATAGGTATCCAAACAAAAACCACGATAAATAAAAATAATTGCTATACTTCAAAGCAACGGTTGATATAAACGTATTAGGAATTATGTACTTATAAAATTGGCGTATTTTCAATGTTTGGGATAAGAGACAATGAGAAATTTTGTCTACCTGCGTTTTGTAACCCAAGTTATTATCGTTCGAAGGTTGTGTTAACCTTGGCAACACCGCACTGCAGTTTAAACCAACGAATTCTAGAATCATGGTTTTGCTCTGAGCTGTTTAACTGGGATCCCTCCCGCCAGAGGGATAAGACCTGGGAGCCTAGCGGGCGGGAGATTTTAAGCTATACGCTAATACTGCCCAGCGCTGAGTCTCTTCTCATTATATGCTCTTTGTCCTAACTTAATTCGATTTTTAAAATTATTTAGCGTCACAATGTCGACGAGGGAAGTTCTGGGTAAAGCCGTTTACAGATTTTTTCTAATTGTATTTTTTTAATCTTTTAATTAGTCTCTTAGCAAAATGGAAACACTAATTAGCTTTTTCTGTAGAATAATATTTACCGGTGCGCCGACAAAACAGCCCCACCCAAAATAGCCCCGTTAAAAGAGCCCCGTTAGAATAGCCAGGACAAAATAGCTCCATGACAAAAGAGCTTCGTACCAAAATAGCTTAGTGCTGTGCAACTTAATCGCAGATTAGAAATGGTAGTACAAGATTATCATAATTTTAATGTTATTGATTTTCTCTGTAGTGTCTCATATAATTTAGAAATTTAGAATGGTAATATAAAAAATAGTATAAAAACTACTTTGTGGTAATATTGCTTTTAATATCTTTCCTTTTTATGTTGTTATTTCATAACCAAATGTAGTTTTCTATAAGACGGGTGTTTTATATGATTGCATCTGTACACAACATGTATTACTATAATAAATTAGTAAATAGTGCCTATTTCTTTTTTATAATTTTTGTAAAAGCTGACAATCTACTTCTTTCATTTTCTAGTTCCGGAAAGTACAGATACAGTATTATTTAAAAACAAAAAACTTAAGTATTATTTCGTTTTAAAATAATAAGGGAAGCAACTAACTAAATATTAAGAATTTATCATTGCGTCGCCCAAGTCACCAACCGGTATTAGTTATATACAATGTGTATATAAATAAACAAAGTAACTTTGGTCATGTCTTGTGTTTACAAATATTATTGTGATTTTCGCTAGGGATGTTTTGGCGGGGCTATTTTGTCAGGGCTATTTTGGACTGGGCTATTTTGTGTGTGAGCCTTTTTGTCGGAGCTATTATGACGGGGCTGTTTTGACGGGGCTATTTTGACGTGCCACGATATTTACCTTGTCTATTTCGTCCAAGATATTCTATACTACCAAATTGCTGATAAAATGAAATTGTTTAGTTTGTTTTATAAGTTTTTTTTGCTCCGGAGTACGTTTCTTAATTTTTATAATGTCTTAAAAGTGGTTCTAAAGCTTCTCGAAATCTTGGAAACTGCTTGAACAGCTTCTTTTTTATGACCATCGTGTATCACAATGCTTCTTCAAAGAAACTGTTAAATGTGGCATTAGTTAATCCACCTTCCAGACGACAAAAAACTACAAAAAACTGTACCAAAACATTTTATCATTTTTGAAGATATGCTGGAAACTTAATTTTCAACGTAATAGTGCCAACAGCAAGGTAAAAATAAGCAAATCCATTTATTACGACAATTCTGGCTTTCACAGCTTTATACACTGCTTTCGTAAAGTAGTCGATAAATTCCTTAAAAATTCAAGGAATAACTTTTGGAAAAAACGCAGGGATCCGTCCATTTGTATTTATATTTGCGCATTTTTTCAAATAAAACCTATATATACAGGGTGCCCCGCGTAGAAGGTATGACGTCATCGATGTTTTTTTTAAATGGCAACCTCCATTTTTTATTATGGAAAGAACGCATTTTTTTACTTGTGCCTGATACAAATGTCGTTTATCTAACAGATACATATTGTTATGAACACATTTTAAGCCCTTATGATTATACTAGCAATTAATAATATTTCAAGCATATCAAATTATATTTTCTAAATTGTTCCAGAAATGTGCTAGTTTAATATTAGTAAATAGTATAAAAGAGCATTGGTCTTGATAATAATTTATACTAAAAATAGTGTTAACCTTGATTTGAACAAATGTAATGTAATCAGAGTAAAAGAATGTGAGATCGAAGACAAACAATGGGGAAAGAAAGCCAAGCTGTGAAATGCTGTTAATTTGGCTTCCTCAATAAATCATAATTGATACGTGAATAAATACCTTTTTTCCGAGTTTGTGTACGAAGTACGAGCAGTACAATTGGGTCCCAATGAGCTAGAAGTCGAAGTCGACAGCAGTTGTAACCCTAGGTTGAGGCAACGACTGAATTGGAGACGTTTTTCACAGCGGTCGAGCTACAGGAGACGTTCTGCAGGGCGATCAACGGCTTGTATCTACAGACTAACAAAAAAAACGACTTGCTCGGGCTTGACGTAAACCATAGTTTCCATCGAAGAAACATCAGAAAGGTAAGGAAAGTTTATCCTTAAAGATTGATTTTATGTGAACTTCCAGCAGGAGCGTCCTCTGAGTGTTTTTTTGTTTGTGACGTGTATTTACTTACTGCAGTTGTTATCACCTAGGCAACGCTTTAATTACGTAATCACAGATAATAATTGTCGAGTAATAGCAAACTTGTTTTGCGAATTGTGAGGTTGGATCGTCATATTTGGATTAAGTTCGCATTAGTTAAATAATATCCAGTAGCGACCCATTCAGCATTATTCAAAGCGTTTACAATTTTAAATTATTACAAATAATAGCAAAAATCAATAACAATCCACAACAAGTAATAAACCATAGTAATATATTGATATCAAGCGTCTACTTTTGAAAGCTATACGAGTATCTCCGAAACTTTTCAAATGACCTTCTCGGAGTTTGGTATTAAAAGTTAATATAGACCTTCATGAGATCATTGGGCCATTGAAAATCAGAGGATACGCCGATAAAAAAAAAGTTTGCCACTGAGTGAAGAAATATTTATAGCAAATTCAAGTTTCAAAGTCCTTTGGAAGAGAACGAACCGTGAAAAGCCATAATGGATCCGCGATATTGAATTTTTCAAATTCTTCTGATCAACCTTAGATCCCATGGAATATCTGTTCTAAATTTGGGGTTTGTAGGTAATCCAGAAGTAAAAAAAAAAGTCGCTCAGCCTTCTTTGCAACAAACACGACTGGATTTTATATATACTGCTCAACAAATGAACTGGACCATTTGCATATATTGGTGCAATTCTTAAAAATATTTTCCAAAAAGATTGTCATTGCATTTTTGGTAACCTTTCAGGATTGTGTCACTATAAAATACATTTCTTTTCATAATTTGGTTTAAATACAACTAAGTCCATTCATAAAATATTATTATTTGAAGATTTTGAATTTTGCCAAAATTTTGATAGCACATTGCATAAAAAGTAAGCCAAAACGTTGCCAAAAAATTTTAAACGTTCCGGGGAGACTCAAAAAAACTATTAATTTCTTTTTTGTTCTTCCTTTATTTTTCTTAAATATAGTTTTTTTATAATTTTATTACCTTTTGATTTTATTAATATGACTTTGTTAACGCTTCAGTTGATATTTAAGGGCAGTGCAATTAAATATGCTTAATATGAGTATACTATAAAAGAAAAACTTTTATATTTTTTTATGCCGGAGTGTAACAAGTACAATTTTTATGGGTGGTCCTTTCATTTGTTGAGCAGTATATATTGAAAATTTGCTTGTAAGGGAGTTAGTCAAGTTTTCGTATACATACCTAACTTTTCTTTTAGAATTTAAATGGTGCTCTGATTTGCTGGATAAGCCGATAAATAACACAAAATGTATAACTTTTATTTCCAATTTTTATGGTAACCGGGTACTGTTTCAAGATTTTGACATTCATTATTTTATTTTTATTTTCGTCGTAGAATGCAACAGTTGGTAAATACGTTTTGACTCACCCTGTACATATTTATGTAAGTTAACGAATTTGTCATTGAAACAAGGTCTAAAATATTGCATGCATTCAATTTATTTATAATATCAGTATGGGGCGCCAAGAAATTCTTAAATTAAATTGCTATAGTTAATAATGTTTATATTTTGCAATTAAGCGTTGAATGTTATATTGATGGCTATACCAAAATGTAATATATTATTTTTTAAATCATATAATAAGATGTTTGGAAATATATAAACTCTAGAATTTCATTTGTATCATAAAAGTTTATAATTGTTAAGTAAGGGGTTAATTTTCTTGGGTAACTAGTCAACAGCACTAAGAACAATAACTATTTATGTATCAAGTTGCAAAATGAAAGTGTTTTTCACACTAGACGTGAAGTGAGCGCTAGCGA
This sequence comes from Agriotes lineatus, assembly GCA_940337035.1. Taxonomy (NCBI): domain Eukaryota; kingdom Metazoa; phylum Arthropoda; class Insecta; order Coleoptera; family Elateridae; genus Agriotes; species Agriotes lineatus. Next base: position 58,095,001 of record OW679196.1, read on the forward strand.
GTTGGGCAACATGTTGTGTGGAAAACACTAATTTTGCAACGTGTTGCATACACGATTTTCAGTAATTTTGAGTCATATTAATTTTATAATAGATAAATTTACTTAAATCTACAAAGTTCTTTCTAAATTTTCATATTAGCACTAGTGTCAATATGAAATTTCATATTGCAACTAATGCGAATATATGCATCATTTTGAAGTTAAAACGACAACAAAATGTCATTATATTAGGTCAAAATTACAGAAATGTTCTTTATTTAATCACCTCAATATTTCGCTCTGCATTGAGACTTGATCTGGACCGACCTACAAGTTTATGTAACAGTTAACAACTAGCTACATCCAAAATCTTTCTACAAACTTACAATTTGAAGAACATATTACAGTTGGTGGACATATAATTGAATTATACACGTTGCTGGTTCGGTATAAGATACATCATACCATTGATTGTACATCTCTCTAAAATTAATGATAACTTAATAAAATTAAACAATATTCTTAGCAATAACGGATATCCAACGAAACTTTTCAATATTGGATATTCAGGGATTATTTATCAAATCCCACGCAACGAATGTAATTGTCAGTACGTGGGGTAAACAAAACAATGGCTAGAAAAAAGAATTGCTCAGCACAAAAGTTATATTAAAAATAATAAAGGTAGTACTGACTTGTCATCTCATGTAAAAGAAGCACAATTTTAGCTTTTCTGAAATTACAATTTTAGACATTGAACCTAATAATGATAACCCAAAATTTCTAGAAATGTTTCATATTAATAAAAATAAAAAATCAATTAATTTCAATGCGAATACCCAAAAAGTAAGTGATATTGATTTTTATCGAATCAACAGGTAGCTATAGAATTGTTTAGAAACACGTACTGCCAATAAATTTCAATAATTTCAAATTACAAAAAGGTTAAAAGACTTCAGGAAACCTCTTATATCTCATATTTTGTTTTTATCAGTTCCATATTATTAATTAATGGTGTGATGTATCTTGTATCGAACGATCAACGTGTATAATTTAATTACAGGTATGTCTTGTAATTATTGTAATATGTTTTTAAGAGGCTGAGAATTTTTTTATGTAGTTGTTAACTGTTACATAAACGTGTAGCTCGCTCTTAATAAAACTCTCAATACACAGCAAAATATTGAGATGATTAAATAGTAAAGATGTATTTATCTTGATTAAGTACCCAAGAAAATTAATCCCTTGTGTATCCTAACATGTAGCCAATACTTCTTATAGAATTTATAATTGCCTCTTTAAAACACATTGTCATATTATAAATAACATTGTCCTCTATTGTAGTAACTGCGGGTAAAAGCTTTGTCTTGCTTAAGTATTTGTTATTACTAACAGAATTTGCTCATTTAGAGATTATCACGTTACTGCCTTAAATATGCATTTTTATCTGTAGTTTTTAGTTGAATACGGTTGGGTATGCTGGTGATCCGAATAACTTTAACTTAATAAATTTTTGAAAGTGGGCTAAAGTACGGCTTCAAATGAAACGATAAAATTAGTCATCCAATCTTTTAAAATTACAAAACCTGTCAGCTTAACGACGATTTAAAGCCAGGGGCATAACTACTGGGCACAAAGGGTTGAAGGTAGATACAGCAATTGTGTAAGCTATAGTGTTTTAATTAGCATGTTTGAGATTAAGGCCTAATCACTGTCTGACACTGGTCATTTGCTAACCACCATCATATCAGCGCCAGATAGCAAGTGCTCCTTCCAACCCTGCACTAGAGGCAGCAACCCTCGTTGATGAGCAGCATGTCCAGCTATTTCCCGGATAATGTTCAGGAACATCGTTCCAACTTGACCAATCTTTTAAAGGTTACATTACTCCGATCCAATTGGGCTTTAAATTGACTCTATCTTGACACCTTCCCGGCAATTCCAAAGCGACGAGAGAGACATTTCCCGTTCCATTTCAAACAAATGGGAGATTTCAAATGAAAGGTGTAGTTTGAATTTCGTTTTTATAAAAAGTCTTCTCCCAGAACCGCAGCATCCTTGGAGTATTTCTCCTGGGTTAAAAAGCATGTCATCAAGTTTAATTACAAAATATTGTATAGTAATTTACAAAGTAGCTAAAAAACATTTATCATAAGACCCTCGTAAAAACTATAATACTCTTCAATTAAAGACGTCTTTTTGAATTTTCAGAATAAAATAAGAAATTACATGCTCAATAAATGTGGCTTATACAGTAACTCCAACACAAGTCGGATTATAATAAACAACTACGACAGTTGAATAGTATTGTAGTTGTAGTATACTTCGTTACTGGTGGAAATTACAGCTCGCGTTCTGAAATGTTTAGGCAAGTCGTTGCCATAAAATTGCAGCCATTAGTCGGTACGTGCCTAACAACATCAATGTATGCAGGACAGAAGTGAAACAATTAAAACAATCGAGATGTTGCGTGAGGAATACCAATTACGGCCACTACCAGATATTACCCCGTATTCTTCGATTTCTGTTAGAGGCGCTCGTTCTTTCGACTCAAGCCCCCAAACTTTGTGAAAACAGAATACATTTGAAATTATAGGATGCTTATGTCCCACCAACTTATGAGGATCATACTAATATGACATGTGATATTACAATGGTTTCACTATTTAGTAGAGAAAGAGGAAGAGCGATAGTAAAAAAAAATTAACGAAGTATAAATAGAGTATGTGCGGACCGAATGATCATATTTGATCCAGTTATAATAGTTAAATGGCAAAATAACGACGAATGAATTTTTAACTACAAATGAAAATGTATTTTGATTGATGAAATTGAATTTTTTATTGTTAACTTCTATTCCGCATGATAAACTTAAATTTCCATGTGCTATTCAAGATACAGAAGTGTAAAAACTGAAATATAAAATTGAATAAAGCTTAGGTGAATTTCTTGCTTTGCACAGTACCTTTCATGTTAAATTTTTTTCAGTTACCGATATATTCTTACGTATCTTTTCTTTTACAATGCAATATCTACAATTATCTCTTAAAAATAACTAGAGAATGTGTTGCTATTTATAGAATTCCTTACTCTGTCAACTTTCATAATACAACAATAAGTCTATGTATTACGTAGCGTTCCTGGTTGAGTGGTTAAGGCGTCTGACTAGAAATCAGATTCCCCCGAGGAGCATAGCTACGAATCGTACCAACTGCAATATTTTTTCTCTGCGCGAATTAATGTAATTTACATTACTAAGTATTTTTATAAGAAACATTAAGATATCTTTATATAACATCCACAAAACAATTGGTTGTACTTTAGAAATTTGTTCTATGTAAAACCGTGTCGCTTCAAAGTCGAGTACTACATGTTTAGTAGACTTTATCGCAAGAATAATTTCTTATATTCTGAAAATCTACTTCATTTGTTACACCAGTGATTCTCGACCCAATTGAAGATCGAACGAATTTGATAATTGTTCAGAAGCTTCTAATGAGGTCTTGATACCAAATTGTAGATTCGTAGGCTATATTATCCCTAAATCGAGTGACTACGTGGATAGAATTGCCGGCCGGCTACTTCAGTGAAGACGGAGTGCGGTTCAATATAAAATACTAAAGTTAATAAAATAGAAATCAAGGGCGCCAATGAATTTTTTATTACGACAAATGTATTCAGACATCACAGGGAATTCGTATACTCAAAAGTAGTCCCAAAATCACAATAAGCATACAAAACTAGGTAGCAGTAACATAAAAAAGATGTAATAATGGCAATGTATAATGATTGCAGGCAATAAATTGTACACAAAGCGAGCACAGTGTACATACAGTCGTGTTAATTAGCGTGTTGCACAGCATTTGTGCGTTGTGGGTATGAATTAACTACACAAAGTTCAAAAAAGTGTTGCACATGCAAATATTTTCAAAGTAAAACACAACGTCCAAGACAAAGAGCACAGATTACGGAGAGAGAGAAGAGTGACTCGGAAGCAATTTATTTACACAGGTAGCGTCATACATCAGAGCGTCAGGCTTGAGGGTAGCGTGTGAGAGGGATAACACCGTATAAAATAATATGACTGGCATCGAAATTTGCTTCATTTTCATCAGAAGCCATATGAAACGTCAATTTAATTACCAATTTAAATTTTATTACCATAATTCAGATACCATCCATATATATAATAGACTTGTCCGGGACGCTGGTCCGTCCGGGACGCTGTTTCAGCAGCCAAACCATAAGAGATAGAGAAAAAAGTTATGAAAGTTATATGTTTGGAATGGTCATGTCAGGTCAGGAACCAAATTTCAGTCACGTGACACTTCCGGTTTTCGAGAAATCACAAAAAAGACCGTTTTTCAAATAGAACGCGTATTAAATAAAAATGTTTCAGCAGCCAAACGGAGCTGCGACCCTCTGCGCCTTAAAACGTCGATCGGTTAGGCAACCACTTTGACACCTTCCAGGTCTGGGTACAGTTTTTATTTAATACGCGTTCTATTTGAAAAACGGTCTTTTTTGTTTTTTTAAATGAGACATTTGTCTCACTGGATTGCTTGTTTTAATTATAATTCAGCGATTTTGATTTGTGACGTAGTAGTTTAATATAGGTAACTTAATATGCATCATGACGTCGCCATGTTGATCGTAACATTTCAAGTTGATTGTGACATCAGATCTGTCTTTATTTTACTGATGTATTCCGTTTATTTTTCCCCTAGGACAATTAATACGCTTCCCTAAATCATTCATTCGGTTTTGCCAATTAAATGGCCGAAGTATTTCGAATACATTTTATTGATTTTTGAGAAGAGTAAATTATTAACTCGTGGTTGCTTTAGGATTGTTGCGTTGGCACAATATTCTATGTCCAATCGAGTCTCAGAGTTTATTTTCTTCCTATCGACTAATGCAAAAATCCATGTATAACCGGGGTAGGTTACAATTAAAAATATTAAACTGTGCATTAGTTTCTATTTAGCATTTTGAGAGAGTGTCGAATCCTATATTTTTATCAGCTGATTACGGTGTTCCTGGCTATTGTCAGTCGGCCTTTTATCTTAGCTTTACATCTTTCGGTACTGGATATGAGTGAGTGTAAATACATAAAATGTGTTACCACCTGGAGCCCTCCTATACCGATAGTATTTATTTGGTTTGATATGTCGATGATTCTTACTTTAGTTATATTTATTACTTACGGTTTTGAGTTTCTGCACTATTAACTCAAGCTGTTCTTAGAAGTTTGTTATGACAACGAAGTTGTCAACAGCTTAAACTGCTTAAACTTTCTTCCTACTAATTCTTCATCTTCCCAATGCTCTAGCATTTTTCTAATAATAAAGTCACTATAGATATAGAATAACAGTGACGACTACATACATCTCTGCATTACATCTGCCTCACTTAAATAAGCGTCGTTGTTTCTTCCATTTGGCGTGTTATTATCATATAGATACTGTATCATCGCTATTGGAGTTTTTGGGTACCTTCATAGTATCCATAACTTATTCTATTTTACGTCTTGGAGTAGCAACACAGCATAGTTACATGTTTGTCGATCAATTGGTATAATGTTTTTCAATCCTTTTCAGATGTGTTAATGAAAGGACAATGCTAGTTAAACTGTAAAACAGCGAAAAACAGCAAATGGTGACCTTGTTTGTATTGTTTGGCCTAAATAAGGTTGAAGCAAATACAAATTCTATGAGGAAATGCAAATGCAGCTGGATAAAGAAGAAGAAAAATTTAATAATGCGGGACCTAAATGATAGAATAGGAAACAAGGGTACAAATGCCTCGGGAAACTTGAAGAAAACGATAATGGAAAAAGAATGACAAACACGTATGTGTACAGCGAACGATCTGATTATAGGAAATACAAAATACAAATTCAAGAACATTCCCATAATAAATAGACTATTTATTAATATGTAGGAGTGCGTGGAGTGTGGCAAAAGACGAGAAAGTGAAAACAATTCTGGCACAACAAATATTTAAAAACAGCAGTTGAAACGAAATAACTTAAATAAAAATAAGGTGTTTTAGAATACAGGATAAAAAAACGAGAAAAATTTACCAAGAGAAGCTCGAATAAGGCCTCGATCGGACAATACCAGACAGAGGACGTTTTAAAGAGGCTATAATGAAATCAGCCGAGGAAAGCTTTGACAAAGTTAAAATTGGTCGACAAAAAATAAAAGAACTGGTGGACTGAGGAGATCAAACGAGAGGTTAAGGAAAAGAAACAAGCTTTGAAAACATACAAATTGTAATGGTTTTAGAGTAAGGGGTTAATAGTAAAAGGATATCAAAATTATTAAAAATGGTTTTGGTAAAATAATGAAATAGAATTTAAAATTCAATTGAACGATGCAATATTAGAAACAGAAAGATTCTAACATAATTTAATTATCATCTGAAATAAAGTGGAGGATTAAATATCAAATACCTATTCGAGAAATATCGTTCAATATAGCGTGTATGAAATAAATATGATACATATTATGTAGTGTTGAAATGTAAAAATAATGGTGAAACAATATCACTAAGGAGATATATTAATTAATTGATGTACAAGAAAAATTTTTACTTAATAAAATGTAAAACGGTTGTAAACGGCTGAAAATTCTAAGTATAACCCTTTATTAAACGAGTTTAAATCTATTTAGTATTTAAAGGATTGTATCATCATCATCATCAATGGCTCTACAACCCGGATTGGGTCTTGGCCTCTTCAAGTAGTTGTTTCCATCTGCCTCTATCTTGGGCTATGGCTTTCCAGTTTCGTATTCCCATGCTCTTGTATATAACAATAAAATTATCGAAGAGAGTAAAAATGAATTTTTGACAATAATTCGATATGGCGAATTTATGGAGAATAATCAAAATGGTGAGAGTACCATATATTAAACAATAATAATCTACAAAAGCAAATTCTGGAATTGGATGCAGAACTAAGTTTATTGTCAATTAATTACATCATATGAATTGGACAGCAGAGGCTGGTATTACTGCAAGTAGCTTATACCGAGTTTGATAGCAGAGTGAACGTCTTATGGTGTGGATAAATAAATTGGTTTTCATCTACTGAAATTGTACTTCGCTAAGCTTGTTGTAATTTACATGTACTCGAGGTTCGTGATACTAGGTGGTCAGAGGCTTGTGAATTTTGGAAGGAAAACGTGGATGGCTTCTGGTGCAGGTGTCTTGCCGTGTTTGGCTGAGAGGTCCTTGCGGTTCGTGGTGGTCGAGTGCATTCATAATTGGGATTTGTGTGGAGATTAGGAGACTTCTGCGAGTGTACTGGATGCGATTTGGATTGATAAAGGAGCATATTAGGGTCAGTGAGATCTGCAGGAATTTATAAAAAAATTAAAGTAAAACATAGAAAGACTAAAATGTGGTAATTATAAAAGGGATTACTTACTATTTAGTGTTTGTTGAATGACCGATAGTGTAACGAAAAGGTATTTGTGATTGATTTCACACATAATTCAAGATGACAGTGACAGACATTCAAATTGTGTCATCATTTTGAACTTGGTTTTCATTAAACAAAAAGGATACGAATTTTTCATGAATTAAAACAGTCTTGATTATGCGTGAATCCTACGTGAGTTTTTTTAAGAGTAAATGTTTCTACCTGAGCCAGTTATATTATTTATTAACATGGATAATTTATAATTTGTAAAAGGGTAAATGAGTTACTTAAATTCAATTTCAAAAGAAAATTGATTGAAAATAAACTAAAGCATAAGAAAGGTAGTGGGGTTGGAAGTCCCCATAAAATGTACAGCGACGCCTATAATTGGCCTAACGGCTGTTGGCTGAGTACCAAAAATAAAATAAGGTCATATGTAATTGTTATAACCTAAAACCGCTTACAAATACAAATACCATTGCATTATAGTCAATTATAATATAAAATGAGAAAAAAAGCAGACTACATAGGAAGGTTAGAAAGTATAGCGAAATCAGATAAAAAAGCAATTCAAGAAGCATAAACTAGGAGCTGGGACCTTTCTAGATATGAAGAAAGCTTTCGATAAGATGGTACTAGAAAAAGTATGAGACAAAATCAAGGAGAGAGGAGTGATGGAAGGACAAATAGACGCACTAGAAGGTTTATAGCTTCGTAAGAGCAAGGCATTCGATCATACATACATTTGAGAAAAAAATTGGTTTTAGGACAGGTTGAATTTTGAGTGCTTCTATTTATTCTAGAGATGAAAAAGAGGCTCATAGAAGAAGAGATAAATGAAAAAATAGACGCTGCCAACGAAATATTCTAAGCGCTTAAAATAAACTTCTTTGGAAAAAAAATAAAGAAAACAGTGTACAAGACAAAGGTAGTAGGAGTCTTAATCTTCACATGTGAGTCGTTGAATCTGACAAAAAGCATAAGGCGTATTAAACCAGAGCAACGGAAAGGAAATCCAGATGTCGACCTAAAAGGGCATGGGACGAAGGAATCAAAGAAGCGATGGAAGGACAGGAAGGCAATGAAGAAAGGTTAAAGGATTTCCGATAAATAGGAAAGAATGGAAGAAGCTGTGGCGAGCAATATTCCAATAATCCTCGACACCATAAAGTAAATGAGTTTGTTGTTCTGAAATTTTTGGAAGAACACAAAGTGGCACTAGGCTTTGAGCCATTTCCGGGGTTTAATATTCTAAGAGAGATAAAAGAAAATGTCAACAACTGTATCTATCATTACCTTGACGATTTCTGCTGTGATCGTCTCTGCCTTTCTGTCTTTTCATGATTTCAACTTTTAATATTTCAGGTTGTCTCTTTGAAATCTCAACTTGTCATCTTTTGAAGAATCGCTGAAAAGGGTAGCTCAACATCTTTTTCAAACTTCCGCAATTTCTATAATATCTCTGTAATCTCCCTGGGGTACGGACGTTTCGCCCCCGCCGTTTCGCCCCCGCCGTTTCGCCCCCAGCCGTTTTGCCCCTTAACCGTTTCGCCACCGAAGTTTTACCTCTAGCTTTAGCTGTTTCCAGTTGCACCACGAGGAGGTTCTGCAACCGTTTTTTATTATGATTTTTTTGGTGTTTGTGTTTTAATTTTACTTTTTTTTTAAATTTTATTGGTTTTTGTTTGTTAGTGTTTGTGTTTTAATTTTAGTTTTTTTTTTAAATTTTATTGGTTTTTGTTTGTTGGTGTTTGTGTTTTAATTTTATATTTCGACGTGCAACCGGAATAAATTCAAAATTCAAAGTTGTACGCAATCCCAAGCAAGTAATCAATAACTTGCTGAAGCTGGCTAAAGTTACAGTTAAAACTTCGGGGGCGAAACGGTCCGGAGGCGAAACGGCTAGGGGGCGAAAAGGCTGGGGGCGAAACGGCTGGGGGCGAAACGGCGGGGGCGAAACGGTCGAGGGCGAAACGGCGGGGGCGAAACGTCCGTAAACCAATCTCCCTATTATGACTTTTCTATATCTCTATTTTCATCTGTGATGATATACGGATTGCAAATAAACACACACAAAGCAATACACTGTGAAGTAGAAAAGAATAAAAGAATTGATGAACGCTGGGGGTACCGAGTGGGATCAATTGACTTGTGTAGATATTTGAATTGACGTCCTATCAAAACGGCTTCTCATACAGAAGCGGGATTATGTGACTTTTAATAATTTAGGCCTAAGAAGTGTTGTTCTTTTTATCAGAAGTTTTAGTGCAGTACTTTTGCAGTTAGTTGAATTTTTATATTCGGATACCGCGAGGGGCCAACCGGCCCCAGCTGCATTTTCTCCAGTTAACCTTTTCCATACTGTACTGTACTACCTCATATATGACATATACATGCAAAGTGATCTTTAGGTAAGTTGTTTTGAAATTGAGAACAATAATAATAATAACTACTGACTCAGTCATGAGTCATGACGATCTGTACCCGGAAACGGCGGGCTATATGATTGCGATCCAAGATCAAGTAATTCCTACCGCGAGAACTATTTGAAGCACATTGTAAGGGACCCTAGTATAATAGACCATCGGTGTCGAAAGTGTGGCACCTCTCTAGAAACTACCCAGCATATCATGGCAAAATTATGCACCAACATCTTACAGCGAACCTAGAATTGCTTACAGAACCAGTGCCTTAGTTACTATCGATATAGTTCTCAGAATATTCTGGAGAATGAAAACCTCACGCTATACTGGGACAGGACTGTGCTGCAACTATAATAGCCAAAGACCCAACATCATCAGGGTGTACAAAGCAAAAAGGGCACACTATTAATCGATGAGGCACTCCCGAGCACAAATAACCTCCAGAGTACTTACACAACTAAGATCGATATATACGCCGCCTAAGCTTTTGAGATACAAAACCGACCAGAGTCTCAGAACTCTCATCCTTCATTGTCACCTGATAAAGGAAATACAAAAAGTTGTGATTTTGAGTATTTGTGCATACATCTTGTCAGCTACCGATACGGATGAGCATCAACCGACCGCATAAAAGCGAGAAAACGATAAGAATAAGAATAATAATAATAATTGATAGTGCCTCGCAAGGTTTTCCAAGATGATGCTTTGATCTCTCCAGAAGCTGGACGCATTTATTGCTATTTTGTATGTACGTGGAGCATATTGTTTCCACAAAAATTTAGAAATTGTGGAATCAGTAGTGGGGTCGGTAAGGATAAGTTTTGCTTGGTATCAGAGCTGCGGTATAAGTTCATTGAAAACTGTTATGCGTTCTACAATCCTGGAGAAAACATCACAGTAGATGAAGAATTATTTTCATCCAATTGTCGTAACCTTTCACCCAGTACATCAACAATAAGCCAAATAAGTATGGCGTTAAGTACTGGATACTTAATGATAGTTAAGAAATATATTTGTTGGGTGCTTTTCCTTACCTCGGGAAAGATCTCGCTGATCGTTCTTTGGTTATCATATGGTTATCAACCTTGTTAAGCGTTATCTAAACACCTGCGATAATTTTTTCACGGTGTTGAAACTGGCACATTTAGTGGGTGCGTTGAACAGAGTGAACAAAAGAGGTTCTTTAAAAATTTCCAAAAATCCTCAGTACACAACTATCTTATACAAGACAGATGCCGTGGTCCTAACTTCATACCAAAGAAAAGTATAAAAGAATGTACTTCTTCTGAGTACTTTTCATTCTGGGGTTACAATTAACAATGAGCATGAAAAGAAAACTTCTGAAACAGTGGCTTTTTACAATGATACAAAATGCGGCATTGGTACGGTCGATCAAATGATCTGAAGAACACCATTAGATTACTAACCCTGCTCTGCACTGTCCACATCAACGCGCCACTACGTTCAAGATCTGACTGATTTATGGAAAAGAAACGCTTTTTTTAGTATTTTTTTTTGAAGACAAGGGGTATCGGGGTAGTCATCCCCCTGCCTTCCAGAAATTACTCCACTACTGGCTAACAAGGTGTTTTAATATACCTATTTGCGCATTTGACTAGTTGTTATAGTATATTACGTTTCAAGATAGGAAAGTGTCGGGGCCTTAAGGGCAGAATTTTGCTATTTTTTAGACTTGTTCCGGCACTTAACGATCGAGTCTCGTTTAATATTTTTTGCGCTATCAATTAATAAAAATAAAAATACCGTTGAATATTATAAATATTGTTTGCCTAAATAAAGGGCGTGATTGTTGTTTCTATAGTAACTAAATACAAAACAATCTTCTATAGCAGTCCTAGGACCGTTATATCTATAACGGGATTATTATTTTATTGATGTCATACCAACCAACAAGGATACGGAAAGTCGGCCTTTTCGTCACGGATAACTAACTCAACAACAAGTAAAAATAGGTTGGTAGAGCAAAAAATTATTTTCATAACTTAAATTATGACATAGGGGTCAATTAACGAATTAACCCCATCCGGCACTCAAAGATGGTCAGCAAATTCCATACCATACCATTTTCACATTATATATAATTTCCTATTTAACGGAGAGTAGTGGTCAATCTGTGTTTTAATTTTATAAAAATGACTGATTCTCCATATAAAATTATTATTTATGTTTATTACTGGTGTCCGTTAAAACGAAGGTTTATGATTATCTCTAACCGCATTTTTACCAGCGAAAACTGAATATTCTGTGGCCCATCCCTTGCCTTGAAGCCCAACTTTATTTAAATTTCTAAGGGTTGTTTTTGGATTCGCAGAAACGGGTTAATTTAGTGCTACTGCAGTTGCAATGGACGTCGGGATAAACAGCACATCGGCGAGAACTTGGATTTGCATAGAAATCGTGCGGCGCTGATGGAGCCATGTCACAAGGTGGCCGTGAATCAGAGACAATAGCCGAGTTTCCGCTTGGGGTAAGTCGTTCCGGATATACGCGGTATTGCTAAAGATGCGCGCAGGGACGTTTAAGTAAACGAATTACATGTTTATGATGAATTACCGGAATTAAACGCGAAGACCCCTGCAATTCGAAAAGTGTAATTTCAAGGAAATTACTAGTTTAATTATTTTTTCTCTGAGATAGCCAGCAAAGGTTTATAACAGCAACATTATATTTGCACTTTAGTGAACATTTCCTAATACTAGAAGTTCTCATTTAAATGAGTCTCAAATCCTATATTCAAATAACCAAGGATACCTGATCTACTATTTGAAAAAAATATTTTTGAAACCATCGACGTGTTTTCCATTTGCTTGGTTTGCGGTACATTGAGCCATAAAAAAGGTCTTCTTGATCGGGCATTTGTATTAAACACGGATCGATTTTATCCTTGTGGGCAATTTTCAATTTGTATTGAAAAAAGTAAAAGGAGTATTCGAATCACGGAATAATCCTGTCCATCACAACAGCTATATACGAGTAGTAGCAAAACCCACATCCCACAATAATAGCGATAGCACCGTAAAGTTTCATTTAATACTGGATATAAAGTCCATAGGCGTCGGACGTGTGCGATATTTACCCCTAAACCGTCACACCACCTTCCCACTACCGCTTTGTTTCGGAAATTGCAAATTCCACCAAGGAACGTACGCAGCTGCAAGCTGCGATAGGCATTTAAGTGCCTACTTGTTTATTTACTGCTGCAATGCATGCCTACATATAAAGTGCAATCGGTGTATGTTTTTTATTCTAAGGTCTGCACTAGGGTATAAGACACATTTTAAAAAAATATTCAGGTCTTATATGATACACAGTTTAACTAAAATATATATTTATTGGATATTATTGGAAACAAAACATCTCAAAACAATTTAAATTTTAAATTGATAATATCTGTTTAAATTTCCAGCAAAAGTGTCGAGTGCTAATTGAGTTGATAATCTCTATCTTATTGAGAAATATTAGAACAGTCCTCATATCCTCCATTACCGTATTAATTTGATCGAATATCGAGAGATTGAAATAGTTCATTGACATGTGGAAGGAGTAAAAAGAAGTGAAAAAAGAAGAAAATAAAGAAGACGATAGTAGGGATGCGAAAATAAAGTATTAATACAAATAACTAGAGTTCGTCTTCTTGACTATCCTTATCTTCTCTTTCTTTCTCTTACTTTGTCATGTGTCGAAGGAATAAGATGGCAGCGTGGTATACGAATACATTAAACGTTTTTATTTTTTATATATCCAACTTTGGAATATCACTTTAGACACAGATCATGTCCAGAGGTTCTGGGAATAAATTAAATTACAGCACACTAGTTTTGTAATTCTGCCGATTACCTACAATAATCGACTAATCGAGTGAACCTTTACTTTGGACTTTCAGAGATTCCATTCTTCTGTGTCTATCTTGCACCTTTAACTTGATCAATGTGCAATACTGCTCCTTCAGTTTGCTTCAGGCAATTATTAATTTGCTTAAAGTTTGTTCCTTCTGCAAAGCTGCAAATATGTGGAAGGGGAAAATGCATTTTCATGAATATAGAATACGAATTCCTGACACCACACAGCATGATATGTTAAATATAGTTACCAAAAGAGAAATGGTTTTTCAAGTATCTTCAAAACAGTTGGTAATGTCGAATCATAATTGCAGCTTTAAACATAAAATTACACAAACTAGATGCATTTGGTAAACATAACCTCACATGTAAGACCTGTTTAAACACAACAAAGTAATTTTACATAGTTAAATTCGAGAAACTGTCATGGTCAACCTTCATGCACAAAAGATGTGAACAGAGTATAGTGGTGCAGTAGTCTGGCTGCTAGAACAATAACAAAAAAGTTTGTTAAAATTTGTTGACATGGTTAATTTTCGAACTTGTGCGAAAATATGTCACATTTTTGCTCTAGTGCGAAAATAACTCATTTCGAAATTCAAATAAGAACTGAAATGTCATCATTATGATATGGAATTTTAAAAATTGGTTTTATGATTTAAGTTCGAATGAAAGCCGTAAAAACGTAAGTATTTACGCACAAGAGATTTTGCAAGTACACAAAAAATAAAATGACACATATGGTGAAGTGGTAATTAAATGTTTGCAAAACGATATGAATTTTTGACAGATTGAAAACATATTTTTTGACATGATGGTATATCAACCTAGTCATGACCGAAGGTGTTTATCATGATTTATTACCGTTAATCGTTTATTTAACGGTTTCATTAATGTATAGAAAATCGTTAATAATTACCCCTAGACTGGATGATTTTTTATTAATAAAATATTTTAGGAAATGGTTTATTAATGACCATTATTAATGAATAATTTTTTATTAATAAAAGATTTTTGTATAAAAAATCAAAGACACCATTTTAAAATTCTTGTCACTTATAATTACACGAGAGCTTTTTTCTTGTCGAAGTAAACTTGACATTTTAATGAGAATTTTTTGCTTGGCAATTTAACGAAAAAAACTGCCTCCGAAAAAATTACGAGGCCGAAGGACGAGTAATTTTTTCTGGCAGTTTTTTGAGTTGAATTGCCCAAAAGCAAGAAAACTCGAATTATAAATGTTAAGTTTACTTCAATAAAAAAAAAAGCTTGAGTATAATTCGGTACGACAATTTAATGAATACATATTTAATTTACATATTAGGTAATTTAGAAGTCACTAAATTAACAAACAAGGCAAAAATTATTTTAAAAAGAGACCGGTTTAAAAGTTAGGTTCCTTTTTGTCGCTGGAAAAGTTAGGGCTAACTTTTGCCGCTCTCATAGTGACAAAAAAATCGCGGCTTATGGGATTTTTAGTGTATGCATTAAATTGTGATGGAAAAAACTATATTGTCCTCAATTTAATAAGATACGAACGGAAAAATATTATAACTAACTCGTGTGTTGCTCGGGGATTAATAATAATTGCTCTCACTAACACACTTGTTTGTTAAATAGCTATCATGCATTTCATTCGGCAGCTTTCGTTAAAATATTATAAATGTTAACTTTATCATTATGTGTGGATAGTATATTACGCAACTAATTTAAAAAAGTGATGTTTTACTGAACGGGTATGTCTGGTTTGAGTACGAGCGTTAGCGAGTACTTAAACGGCCATACGAGTTCGGTAAAACCACTTTTCTAACGCGTTGTGTATAATAATAATTTATCGTATTTCCTAAGAAATGGGAAATATTAAATATTAATATAAAATTGACAGTAAATGTCAAAACATAACCAAGCTGACCAGCACTTGTTTCTATGTACTAAAGCACAATAAGCAGTTCCAGAAATTTGACATAGTGACATAGTGCTACCAACAATACACTTGAGCATTGCCAAACGTAAAACGGATCGCCGTTGCTATGCAGAAAAGTGTTGCTATGTAGAAAAGCACCAGATATCTAAACGATTTTGAATGTAGAAATGTAGTACATTACCAAATGAAATGTGATAAAACGCTTTTAGACATCCCTTTACGAGATGAAATAGGCGACGGTGTCAGTATAGTTTAGTAAAAAAATGTAAAGCGTTATATTTCCAGAGTATTATTAAAAGAAAGTAAACAGCGACGAAAAAAACCAATAAAGTATATTTAATTGATACATATACAATTTCTCTCAGTTTTTGCAATAAGAATATATTATTTGTTAAAAACATTTTTCGATCACTAATAAAAAAACATGAACAATGAATATCAGTACGGCGCAAGTTAATAGAACACAAAGACTTATTCTTATTTCGCCAACTGAGTTCTCATTAGACTACTAGAAAGGTTAAGTAAAATTTACATTTCATTAGAAACACGATAAAGTCCTTTGTTAACAAGTTAGTACCTTTTTGTGTATTACCTATGTTGTAATATATCAAAATAAAAAGATGTCGTTATTATAATTATCAAAATGCTCATACAAAGGGTACACATCAAAACTTTAACAAAATAAAAACGCATATAGCTGAATCATTAAATTGATTGTATTCCTTGCATTTTAACATTGACTGTAAATTTTGCATCATCTCGGCCCTACTACTTTCAAAGAAGGAGTTGTTTGACGTTTCGGCGATGGTACCTATGTAGCGTACTTCAAAAATACTGTTTTGAAATCAAGTTCAAAAATTGACAAATATATAGCAACCACAAATATACGAATAGCAAAATAATATATTGCAAAGGCTTCCGTGATCTGGTGCCTGTTTACTATTATTTATTTTGGTATTAAAATATAAGTTAAAATGTACGGGCAAAAATCCTAATACACATACAATTCTCGGTTTATATTTTTACACTGTGCTCATAGTTTGCCTGTCAGTAAATTAAGGCTGGTTAAAATAGAACTGTAATAATTAATCGCACAAATAAAAATGGTTGAATGTCCCTCTTTCTATTTTATTTAACTGCAATACTGATTACGCTAGCTCTCGGCACACCAGACTTCTTATCTCATGAGTTGGGTTCATAAATGGACTATAATATCAAATTTTAGATTATTTGTTTCAAGGTAGCTCGTTTGCACGTTATTGGTAGATAAAATTTAGAATCTCGTAAATTGACAAATGAACATAAAATGCTTTTTTGCGTACAGCGTGAAATTGAAATTTAAAATAGTGAACTACTGTGAAAACGCGTCAGGTAAATTATTTAAATATTCCCGCTTGCCAACTATTAAAACATCGCCTTGATTGTTTTTAGGATGACGTTAAAACTCCCCTTGATTTTCTGTACGCCGATCTTTCAACTGTCTATGATCGATTTCGCCCCAAAACCTGGTGACGCCGTTCGATTTTTGAAAACCACTAAGCCTCTTCGGCACGGTTTAATCTTGGATTTCCCGAACGCTGACACTCAATTTTTAGATCTATCCTACCTCGTGAAGTTTGCTCCGTTGCTGCTCGCAGAGCTGGTCGTAGTGACGCTGCTGGAATATCTCAGGTTGTAGCTGCTTCCCTGGGTGCAAGTTTCTCTCAGCATACTCCCTGCACACTCCTCTAATCTCCTGGACCGCTAACCTTTGGCTTCCCATGCTGATTTGGGTCGTAGTCGAACCTCGGAAATTTCAGGTGCTCGCTCCCGTTCACACAATCGGAAGCAGATTAGATTTTTTTTATTTTTATGTAGTGGATCTTCCTACAAACACTTGTACTGAAGTACGGAGACTTAGGCAATAAAACTGTACACTTCTGAACCGGTAAAAATACTTTTATTAATATAAAAACAGTAATTGAAAATGGAGCACAAATTTTCCCTGTCTGCCAATAATTTTATTCAATTGTTCTCCCATTTAATGACAAAAAAGCATCATGTTGCTAAGATACGGTTTATTCTACTATTATTTGGAATTTAGGATTGATAATTTTTACTACAAATAGAATAAAGTTTGATTACATAAATTACAATCTAACATTTTCTTAAAACCTAATATATTGTCTTTTTGGCTTATAACTAATTTTGTCCTACATCGTTGCACTCACAAACGTTTTTAATTTCACAGCTCTGTTTTTGCACCATGTTTTTAATTATTAACGCACTCATATTTGAGTTTCGCACTTTTCACGTTGGTTGCTTTTATTCTGCTGCCTCCATTCAGGAATTGCTCTTTGCAATTTTCTATATTATCCTTCATCTTGCTTCACCCTTCTGCTTGCTCACAATTTTCACTGTCCTTGGCTTTATTGATAACTACGCTCCTTTTATGCACGTAACAACCTTTTTGTGTCAATTACTTTCGTTCGGTCTGGCTTTACATGTGCACAAACCTGTCATTTTAATTATATTACTTTATTCAAAAGCCAAATTTAAACCCTCTGAAATATGCTTTGCCTTTGCGTGCCTTTATCCGACTAATTACTGTTTCTCGCATCTCATAATCAATGAATTTAATATTTTTATTTTTTTTAAATTGCAATTATATAAAATATCCCAACTCTGTGCGTTATTGACTCGGTTGAATATTTTGCACTGTAAACAGAGCCAAGTTATGGGCTTAATACCATTTCAATATTTAAATATGAGATTTTATATACGTGCTTTCTTAAAGTAGTGAATAAATTCGTTAAAAAATCAAGGAATCACTTTTGGAAAAAAAACGCTGGGACCCGTCCATTTTTATTTGCTTTTTTAAAATAAAATGTATAGGAGGTATGACGTATGCAAAAAAAGTTTATTATTGGTTTTAGGAAAAAATGATATTCTTGATAAAAAGTTTAAATGATCCAAAACTTAAAATGCAACCTTCGGATATCAATTTTTTCAAGCCGTATAGGAGGTGTGTCAAAAAATATGAATTTTGCTCAAGAGTAAAGTACGTTTATTTTTGACAAAATCGAAAATGTTCATCGACAAAAGTTGATTAGAATTGAAAATTACATTCTTCAAACTGTTCTTCGTTGGACGGTTTCGTTTTTGTAAGGATCGACCGCAAGGTATTCCTAGTTTTGAATACCGTCCTAACATTAAACATTTCCAATTCGTTTAATTTTGTCAGACATGCCTGGAATATTAGGTATAGTTAGAGTGTTTTATTTTTGAGTGTCGGTTCTCTCTTCTGTACATTGGCGTTATTGTTTCGTGTATCTAAAAGGTTCCCAACAAGACTCTCGGGATAAACGTTATCCTTTAAAACATTTATAATACAATCTTTTTCTTTTTTGAAGAGTTCATTATTAGAGCACACAACTTTGGCTCTATCGCAAAGACTTTTTACAACACCTGATTTGGTGATGTTTGAAGTTAAAATGTAAGTACTTATTGAGTTGGGTTTCTTGGCGAATACTGATGTTTAAAAACTGTGTGATTAGTGTACAAGGAAAGCTAAGTGGTTGTGTTGCTCTGTTTCTAATGTGAATTTGATGGAGGTATCTTTACTGTTTATAAGTTTAGGGAATATGTTAACTTCATCAATACTATAAGGAAAAATTGCAATTACATCATCAACATACCCCCGCCTAACTATTGGTTTGTTTGTGTATGTGTAGACATGTTGCTGCTCAAATTCTTCTATAAAAAATGTTACCAACAATGGAAGATAAAGGGGAACCTATTGCCATTCCGAAATCTAGTTGGCAGTATTCATTGTGTGTTTGAAAATATGTCGTTTTAATGTCGAGCGTTAAAAGTTCCATAATGGTGGCAATGCTTAATATTGTTCGAGTCTGTAACATGTTATCGTTTTGTAGTCTTTGTTTTATGATGCTAATTGTCTTGTCTCTGAAACATTTGTAAACAGGTTAACTGCACCAAAACTAACCATTAAGTGTTAGGTGTTTATTTTTGTTTATTTAAGTTTTTCAGGAAAATGCAGTGTGTCTTTAATGTAGAATCTGCATTTTCTGATAAAGAGGTAAGTATTTTAAGTAAATATTTAGCTAAATTGTGGCATGGTGAACCTATAGAACTAACTATTGGCCTAAGTGGTACATTTGTTTCGTGTATCTTTGGCAATCCATAAAAATGAGGAGGTTTACTGTAGTGCGGTATTAGTGTGCGCCTTACAAAATTTCTGAATTTGTCTTTGTGTGTGTAAAGTGTTTTGTAGATTTTTGTTTCTATTGTAGGTGTTCAATCTTTCTTAAGTTTAGTGTATTGTCCTTTACTAATGAGTGTCATGATCGTTTCATTGTATGTGTGTGTACACTATTATAGTGGCGTTACCTGTGTCTACAGGTAGAATTTTAATTGTATTTCTTGTTTGGAGAGGTTTTGTCTGATCGTGTGAGGTCGTTCTAGTATAATTTTGTTCCTAATCCTATATTCTTATCTAATGTCTTCTGGAAGTTTCTAATTGTTGAAAACGAAAGTAGATTTATCTTCCAAAACGTTCATGTTCTAATATTGTTCATTTTGTAGTGTGGTGAAATGCCCAAAATATAGCATGATTATTGAAGCGCCATAAATATGCTTCAGAGATGATCCTACTTGATTATTCTTAAAACTGAATTTTATATTGAGAGACAACATAATATACTGCAAAATGCATTGTTTTACATTATTTTACTAATTATTAGGCAAATTTTAATGTAGTGCATATTATTACTGTTATTGTTTACATACATTGTGGTATATGCAAGGTGCTTTAACAAACAGCAAAGCAGAATATTTTTCAATCATTGTTTGTTCATTAGTCGTTTTCAATTTATCAGTTATGACCTTTAAAGTTTATCTCCAAAATTGTGGACTAAAACTTGTTTCGTTGTAGTTAAACACGGCCGCGTAACAACTTGTAAGCGTCGAATCGCCCAATCATAATTTGCGCCTGAGAAAGTAAAATACGATTTTGAAGGAAATTAGGCCAGAAGCGTTATTGAGCAATTATTTTTCATTACTCGTCGTACCGATATTTTTAAATTTCACTTTCCCTAACATGGATTTACATAGGCAGAATTATGGCGGGAACGTTCCCAAAACTGTCGCGCGCTATGCAAAAGACACGGCCTTATTTACAATTTCAGCGTGCACCTGAGCGGCTGCAGTTGTGGTGGAATGAAACTTGAAGCGTCGCGACGCCTCTATTTGAGTGATCGACCCAAGCGGGTAAAGCAACCTATTTGAATGCATAGTTGTCCGTCAGTCAGGACGACATTACCGCAAGAACCCTCCATCGAACAGGACAATAAATTGTCATAAAACCGTCAGATCGTCTGATTTGACAGCTGGGGGGTAATTAAAGAGAGAATTTATGAGCGCACCGTCGCCCGCATCCAGATACCTAAGGGATCTTTGTAGCGAAATGATTCTATTACAGACTACCGCGATGTCCTAACTACTACGCGATTTTATACCATAGTTATTGATTACGTTAGGATTACTGTTTAATTAAAAACATGGAACAACTTTTTAAATTTTGAATTAAAATTTAACGAACATCAAATTTATGGTTTTTATTTAAGTGGTGCGAACTAAGCACCCTATGCTCATTTTTGATATATTTATATCTAAACATGACCTCTTACATTTTTATATTTATCACCCAAGATGATACGTTTAGTAATAGACATAAAATAACAGTTTTGGCAATAATGGCAATATTTTTTCAGAAACGAGCATTTCGTTGATGGCGTTTATACGAAGGAATAACGATTATGTAAATCCTATAATGGTGATTTAAAAAAAGTACGTCTAATTATGCGTGTAATGTATGTTTTACCTAACGAACACAGTTTAAAAATGATATTTCGACAAAACTAATTTGATATAGTATATTTTATGTTTAATGGGCAGCTTATACCTCTAAGCTACAATAGTTATCTACATTACGAGTGCGGTAGGTTGCATTTTACAGCGCAAGGTATTAATTTTTGACGCACGACGCGAAGCGTAGTGTTTTAATAAAACCGAGTCTGTTACATTAACGCAAAACCTAATCTAGAATTTGACATTGTCTGGCAACAATACACTTCAATACTGTCAAACGTACGCCATGAATCATAGACGTTAAATGCTACCGGCCTAAGCCATAAAAATGCACCTACTGGACTCGTTGCTAAGATGGTAAATAGTTGCTACTACACCAGTATACAAAAAGTAGGTAAGTTGCCAGAATGGATATGCTTATAATAATCTTCGACATATAAAGATAAAAAGAGTTAACAATTATGTATTTATACATATAAAATAACAGGATAGGTTCAGAGTTTAAGTTCATATTTAATAGAAATACATAAGATTTCAGCAATAACCTGAAATGCTATCTATCATTTCGATAAAGAAACGCATTAAAATCCACGCAGCATTTTAAGCTTGAAATTTGATTTATTTATTTACCAAGTGTCTAGGAAATAAAATAGTTTTGTTTTGCAGTCGTTAAGAGCAGACCTTGTAGTTTAATTGTTTTAAATATAACGTTTATGTCGTTTCATATGATTTGTACAAGGTAGAGTAGTTTTCGTTTTTAAGCGGCGGCGTCCATTATATTTTTCTCTTCGTTTATCCGTTCCAGAATTGTGTTGTTAGTAAGATGGACTACCAATTACGCCAGAAATATGACATTCCAAAAGGTTTGTAATTTCTTGTACGCTTCCCTTGTAAGGATCCAGGCTTAAGCCATTCTTTTGGCATTGGGTCTGGTTGGAATATTTTGTTATATTTGCTGGTCTTCTTTCTTTTTGTTGTGTTTATTATCTCTTCGCCTATCAATCAACGGAACAATGATTAACGTTGCTTTTCATGATAGAAAAGCTTTCCATGAGCTTTTTTTAGCTTACTATTTTCTCTTGATATTCCAGAGAATTTTACCTTTTTGGTCTAAAGTTCTTTCTGCCGTTTTTGTTTGAATGCCATCACCTTTCATTATTTTTTGGTGTATATTGAATAGCTCCTGTCCTTACTGAAATTCTTCGATTTTTTTGCATTGCTTTGAAAGCTAATGGTTTTTTGTCATCCTTGATCTTTCTTCTAATAATTTTGTCTCATTATCCATGTTCTAATGGAATCTTCTCTTGACCAGTAGTTTTAGTGTCTCTTCTATCATTCATTCGTTCTTCCTTCTTCTTTCTATAGATACCAATTATTATGTAGCTGTTTGTTAGCCGTGGATTTACTGTCTTTTTACCTTTTCCCTGCGTTAGTATACATTCTGCTAGTAATGTTAGGGAATTTCTGGCTGATGGTAATTGTTGTCTCTTTTCGACCAACTTTTTATTTTCCTGATAGCTACTGTAGATTTTCTGCGTATCCATTGCTTTGGAAAGTTCTCTAATTATAGACCCGAACTACTTATGTTTCAACGGCGTTTTGATGACATTTATTCACGAAAATGTCATAGATCTTGAATGATATTGTCTGCTGCTCAACGCTTGTTATATAACCCTTTTTCCAACGGTTATTACAATTAGTAAATTGGATATCTATCCCATTGCTTAGTTAACAGAAGTAGTATCGATAATAATGTATTAAACACTTACCTTGTTGCTTTTGAATTACTTTCAAAATTGACATATCTCACTTATGAAAATATAATTGAAATTATGTCACTTGACTATTATTTAAAATGACCGCGGCTAGTCAGTTTATTGAGCAAATAAGAATCTATCTTCCTCAGCTGAATGAGTAAAGGTTATAATAATGAATGTCTTTATAATTGAATACTGAATTACAAAATTATTATTGTATTGACTTCTTTGTCAATCACACCCCTTAGTACTTTTAATAGAACTTTCTTTTAAGTTAGATTGCATTATTATGCTTGGTTTGACAATACAATCAATCAAAATTAAATGTTGTCAAATTATTTAATCAAATTACTTATTCCAAATTGAGGTTAAAATTAATTATAGATACCTAGACCAAAATGATATAATTTCTACTTATAATGGCCGAAAACGTGGAGTACCCGAATCAAATCAAATTTAGAAAACTTAATATTCTAAATTGCGCTCTAAACCTAAATTATAATGCTTTCCACTAATTTTGTTGTACCAAACTTGTTAATAACAATACACTAACCTTCACGAAGACTCATTTGTACCTTGAGTGTATTTTCTATCAGCTCCTAACTGATTGGCAGTCGTCAAACACCTCCATTGAGTTGTTGAAGACCCGTTGTAGCTCTCGTACCTCTTAATACCTTGATAAACGGTAGTACAGCATGCCACAATCACTCTCACTTTCACTTACTGATGGTTTAAGTACCAATTACCAGTTCAAATAGTTTCAAACAATCTTGAAATTATAATATGAATAATAATTGTGACCTTTGGTCAAATTTGATCGTGAAGAAGGCTATCTTGCTATCACGTACCAAATATACAATATTACTCTCACAATTAAAGGAAAGTTAGCCCTTTAACGTCACTTATTAAAAGTAGATTATTCAAAATTAAAGAAATTTTTTCACTTGCAGTAAACAACCCCCTGGTTGCCTATTGCTACTACCACCAGTTATCTATTACCAACTGTTATCACATGATACCCTTTAGATATCTGGATATTAATATTGAATTCATTAGGCATCCACACAGCATGCTACATTACACGCTATGAATATTTTCTTCGTGGTGGTTCATTAAAAATACGTTTTACTGTTAACTACTAATTATGGACGTATTTTGATTTTCACACTGAAGTAGTCTGTAATAAAATTGATTTGACTCATTTGCCGTTCTTTAGAATTGCTTTTAGATCAGCGTAGAACTTGACATTAATGTTCATATTAACTTGTGTGGTTGTGTGATGTTTATGTTAGTAACAATTCTGTCTGTTACGGCGAACAGTAATGCTACTAGTTGTTCAAGTCGTTCTTAATTAGTTTCCACTTGTTGATAGTTATTCAATACTACAAGATATGAAAGTATCGTTCTTTATGTGAGTTTATAATTTCAAGAACGAAAAAAAGTATTTCATCGCAA
The DNA here is from genome assembly GCA_940337035.1 of Agriotes lineatus. Classification (NCBI taxonomy): domain Eukaryota; kingdom Metazoa; phylum Arthropoda; class Insecta; order Coleoptera; family Elateridae; genus Agriotes; species Agriotes lineatus. The sequence continues at coordinate 58,119,696 of OW679196.1, forward strand.
TGCGTAAATGATTGATATTCTCCCTACGAATATAAAAAATTGAAAATCTACAGTACATAACGCAAACAATACAAATTAATTTAGAATCTGATAGTACTTAGTATGCATTGCCCAAGTATGTAAAGACGAAATTGCGAAAACTCTTGCAGGCAAACAATTGGTTGTTTATCTATTCCCCTAGAAACGCACACTTTCATTTATAGTGATGAGTGAGTCTAAAGTAAACGTTTATACTCGATGTACAACTCTCACTCTTCTTAACTTGTGGAAAAATAAACTGCTATAGAATTTAAAGACATCATTACATTCATGCTCTAAGGGTTGGCATTGGTGAATAAAGTTATAGCTTATGAAATAACTGTAATTTATAATGTCCCTTTATTAATGTCACGTCAACTCTGACCCTGTTTTGTTATATTTAAGATGTACGTTTCAGACTATTCTCCGTTGAGAAGGAAAACTCACGAGCTTCAAGTATTTTGTATGTTTTGTATATGGCTTTGTTTTAATTTGTTTTAGGAATTAGCGTAGATACGAGCGTAAATGTCTTAATGGGGATTTTCCTAGAAGATGAGAAGAGTCAAGGTTTTTATATAAATTTTCACTTATAGAAGTGGTGTATCCCTTGACTTCTAATACAAGTAGTATTGACATTAGGTATTTGAACAACTAGTGAGGAAAGCCATACTTTAAAGGTAGAGAGTAACAAAATTATTGCTTTCATACGTGTTGTATACGTTATCTTTAGCATAGTGATATCTTGTTTCTAGAAATTCTATCGAACAGGATTTCAGAATTTATCCTTTGAAGATGAGATTACATTTTTTGGCCAACGTGGTAAAACAAATAATTTATTAAAATCTTAGTTGTCGAATAGGGAACAACTAGTTAGCTTTTCTGGGGTAAAATCTGGAATTGTTCTCGGTCCCCTGCTATTTATTTTATATATTAATGACATAGATTCTGCCTTAACTTGTAAATTTACCTGTTTTGCTGATCACATTCCATTATCAATTTCGGAAAATTCTGATAAAATTCTTGTAGATAGAGCTGATTTTAAACTTACGTTAAACGTATATAATAAAGCTATTACTAATGTTAAAGTTTTTAAATTATTGGACATTAATCTGGATTTATCTTTATAATGAAATAATCGTATAAATGCAATCTATAAAAAATTAATTGCTGATATCGAGACATGCAGAACTTTTAATTTTTCACTTTGAACCAGTTCCGAGATACTGTAGCTTATTTGGGGAATCTAAATCATGTGTTCGTTATACAAAAGAGAATCATTCGCAATATATTTCATTTATTTCATTTTGGAACCATCATCTTGGTTATTAGCCTTCGATAGCGGACGTAGAATGGTTTTTATGGCTCTAGGAACTATACAGTTCCTACGTAATATAACAAGCACCAACAATATATTATACCAATACCAACAATCTGCAAAGAAACTATAGCACACCAAAAATTCACAGCGCCAGCACAACGATGGTGCAGTAGTCTGTATCTTGCTACACACATTTTATTGTAATTTAGGCGATGTACATGAATCGAAACAACTTAAACACATTAAAACTGAAAAATCTTTGCAAACATACTTTTTGCACATATAGTTTGAACATACTTGTTAGAAGTCATCTCATTATTTCCACAAAGTCGTCTACTTCTATGTCGTAGTTCAAGTTACGTCTCATGCATCTTGAAAAGTGAACCCGAATTAACTCTCGCCCATATTTCTAATGAATAATTGTCGACCGCGCTGATTGATGAGGGCTATTCATTTACACTAGTTGTTATATTCTCCATACAGTAGAAGGTTACCATCGGTTACCTTCGTGACGGCCTTTGTACGAAATATGTAGCACATCTTTGGTACATAAGATACAAGTGTTTCTTTCAAGGATGCCAAAGAAGATCGAGGCGGCATTCTTTATTTGGTAAAAACTCATGTATCTAATCCATTTCCTTAGGGTTGCCTCTGACGTAATTTTCTTCTCAAGCAAATCCGTAGCGAAGACAAATTTTTCCTTATGGGCATGTATAAAATGTTATAACTTCAAATAGCTTACATCCTTGCATGGATTGACTGACTGTCTAAATTGCATTGAGTGTGTATTATTTTACTTGCAAAAAACAATTATTTATCATTATTTTCAAATTGTTACTCATGGTTAGTAGAGGAAAATATAAAGCGCTTTTTTTCTATTAATATTTTTTTTGTAGATTAGATAAGGGCAAAAAAATATCTGCAATTACATAAATTCGGCCACTATGGACTGTTCTTTTAAAAAAACTAAATGGAAGTTTGTGTAAAATCATTAAGAAGCCAATATTTCAACGTCACGTAGTTAGCATGGGGGTTTTGTATGTTCGTCCATCATCGCAGCACCCTGTATAACGTAAAGATGTAATGTTGGATGAATGAGGTGATCGGTGTTATAAGAAAATCGCGATTTTTATAAGACACTATTCCAGATTTTTAATAATAATCGAAGCTAATATGCTGTAGCAGAGCGTAATAGTTATTTACTATACAAGTGGGATAAGTGCATCATTAATACACGTGTGTATAAGTTACAAAAGAGTGCGTAGCACAAGTTATGTAAGCACACAAGTATATTAATGATGCATTATCACACATGTATTGTACACGCTTTTATCTACAACCGCCAAGAATTGAGAAAAGTGCATTAACAAAAATGTCATTATAAGGCAAGAAAGCGACAAAGACTGGATAATTTACAATATTTTTCGTGTAAGAATACGGTAAACTTATGCGGCGTTTTTAAATTGTATTAGTACCATTCCCCATACTGCATTTTTGAGTTACCAGGCATAGAATTTTGCAATTAGGTACATTTTATTTATGCGTCTTACGCTGTTTAAATGTTATCGGATTTTGGCCGTTTAGTTCAATTCCTTACTCAAAAACGTAATTTTCTGGACTTAACGCCTTTAACACTTGCACGGCAGTATAACCCTATGCTAATACACCGTTTAAAACAAGCAACTTGAAATGAATAAATAATTATTATGAACCAATATCGTCTAATGAAGCTATTTTAAATTATATTTTACCGTAGGTATTGTAATTTGTAACGTACCTACCGCAAATATAGTTTTAGCGTCTTACACAATATTAGCTTCACTATTACAACGTACATATCACATCTACATACACGCACCAATGCACTCTTTGTGCACGCATCGTATAAAATGCGAATGTTGCTGTTATTCGACTCGTCAGAGGAAATCATAAATTAGGCTTATATTGGACCGGAAAAAACCCTATTCCAATTTGCTTAATATGTTATCGTATTTTTTGCGTTCTGGAGATTTAGCACCCAATCGAGGTCAGTAATTCAGTAATTAAATGACTATAAAGTAATTCAAATACCGCGAGTAATTTCAATTATCACAGGTAATTCAAATACTTGTAAAGTAATTTAAATACTTTAGAGTAATTTAATTACAAAAAATTAATTGAGTAAGTGGAAGTAGTAATTAATTACCTTCAAACAGTAATTGTCCAGTACTTTTTAACAAAAATGACAATTCCCAATTACAATTACCGCATTTTGAAAAGTAATTCAATTCCACTGCAATATAAACAACAAGGAATTTAATTAGTAATTTAATTACAAAGTAATTAATTACTGCCCAGATTTGTATAAGATTGGCTGTACGTGTTGTTAAAATCATTGTGCTTGACATCATCTACCGGCATCGTGCTGATGCACTAAAATAACGGAGTAGGTAACCACATAAACAAAAACTTAGTTGTTGAATTTTATTGTAAATGTTAACTTGTAATTTTAAAGTAATTTCAAATGGTAATAAATCTTCAATCTTTTACGTTTATCCTTCTCAATAAAAAATCTCGAAAACTTACTTTATTGACCTGGACGCTTACATTTACACGATTAGCAATAGTTACGCAGTTAGCAACGAGAGACTTCTCATGTTTCACTTACTAGTGTAATGTTCGTTGCTAAGGTAATAATTAATATTTACGAAGTCGATAGTAGAAAAATAATTTTTCGGTTGAACAATCTGCATTAGCAATTTGATTTTTTTTGTATAATTTACTCAGAAGGTTACACTACATTAAAGAGGAAAGATTGGCGTTATATTTTACTAAATAGTTTAGAAGAAGCAACATAATAGTTTGTCCTACAATCATTACAGACGGAACTATACAGTGCTACAATGTAACGATAGTCAAGTAAATTGACTAAGCGTTTGTAGATGCAAAACTACCAATAGAGTAAACACTGACGCGACTGTTGATAAAGCGAGAATGATCTAACGATTGAAAACAATTCTCATTCGGTACTGCTCATTGTCTTAGTTATTTTAAATTTGAGAGGCTCTTATTTACCTGGGATTTCAATTGAGCAGGCTTGAATGGTAAAATTTTTCAAAGGATTATGATGTTGCTGAGCTGTTGCACGGGCCATCAGTACAATATCAAGAACATCGAAAATTTGATTTTTCAAGTTGTTAGCGTTTTACTTGTTTAAAAAAGAAAAACATTGTAAATAGTTTTTAAATGTTTGAACATAAGAGACTCTCGTAGTGATGTATCGAGAAAGCTATTATGTAAGATTCAGTTGTAAAAGTTAATTATAGCGCTAACAGTAATGTACTGTACGTTTTTCCCCAATGGTTTAACCTTGAAGTTAATTCCTACATTTCTACAGAATGAAGTGCATATAAGATTGAGGTTAATCCAGTTTAGGGTGTTCCTGAAACGGTAGCCCTTGCAGAACGAAATCGAACAGAGTGAAGTTGTACTTCTAATACTTCTAATATAATTTTGATAGATTAGTTATTCTTTAAAATTAACTAAAATAATACTTCTACATTTTAAAGTTTCGAACAAAGAAGATTGGTAATCGATTTGGACTTAGATAGATTGTAATTGTCTAAAATTTTTTTAACAAAGGAAATTGTAGCTGAAAGTAGTCTTCTTCTGCATATTTACAACTTTCCTCCACGCAAAACCAACTTAATTCATAAATACATTGTGATTGCTTACCAATGTTCATTGCTTTAAAATTCAATCGACACAATTTTTACGCTAATAAAAGCTCGTATCAATGTGTTTCCACAAAATTTTATGTGGCGCTTTCCTTAGATCTTTTATTGCCTAAGTCCTCAAACTAGCAGTTATAGGCCTGTTTTTTAGGATACTTGGAAAACCATTAGTAATTATCCTTTTATCTATTTTCTTCATGGCGGAAAGTATATAAGTTACTCCTCTCCATTCATCACGGTTTGTAGCCAACACTAACTGAGCTCAGCTCATGATAATCGTTCTAGGAATCAGCACAGAATGGCCTCCTGTGATTTATTTGTATAGTTTATTGCCGTTCATTCCGCCCGATGACTTTTATGGATATTTTTTCCGTGACACATGGCTCTACTTGTAACTAAGGAAGTCCGGATTCTCAAAGAGAACTGTTTTCAATTGAACTCATTCAATTTATACAACAGCCCGATTGATAAGTTGCCTCGTCCTTTTGTCATTCCAAGCCGTGGAATAAAGCGACTTTCGATCATTTCGGCTACAAATTTAGAAGAGGTAGCGCCTAGCAACTGACAATTTATTTTTTGAGTAAAATTTATCTATATAAACAGAACCTAATGTGGAAGGGTATTAGATTTTCATTAATTTTCATTTTTTCAATAATTCCTCTTCTATACGAGGCAGAAAAATGCGTTATTTGAAGGATATTTTCAGGATAAGCCCGTACTTAGTTCAGAGGTATTTATAAATTAAATTCAGTCAATAAATAACTTTCCTGAAATATATAAAACGGTTTTACAACTCAGCTGACAGATTACTTGTGTAATCCCTATTGAGAAATTCGTTTGGAGCGAATATGAACGTACATTTCCACTTTATTTGGATTTGTTCGCCCACTATAGGTTTATGATTACTGTAAAGTTATGTCCGTAAGTTCCCACGTAGTCACTAGAAGTTAGTTCTTAGCAAATATGGAGATGGAAAATTGCCTAGAAGATATAGTAGAACACTGTTGGTACATTTTAAAGGGACTTGCTCGTGCGACGTCGTTTCCATCTGATGCAACTTAACGCACGTTTGCTATCAGGGCTTGGGGAGGGCAAGGGGCTTTAATAGTCACAGCAAATTGTAGATTAAGATATATCATAAAGTTTAATAATTACAAGATATAGTGTTCAATATAGTAGGATCTCGCGGCAATCAATAGTAGATATGCGAAATGCAAATACTGGAGAATCAAGAATCGTAAATCAGGGTGACGTTAGTAGATTCTTAGGCGAGTTTACTGAAGATATCTCCCTAATACAATCGCTAGAGTATCCGAGCGGGATGAGTTATAACGAGACTTAGCTCCAACACAGAGCAATTATTAGCACTAACTAAAACTTGGCTGGAATAGCGACGACCTCTGTTCACTATGACGTCATAAATAATGAAAATGTGGCAACCCTTCCCCCAACTCCAACATTTACCTTGCAGTCATGCGGTTCACTTAAGCTGGAAGTTTATTGCATGCTCGGATGGTTTCGGGATCTGCGATCTTAACTATAAACGTGCTCATGTGTTCTCCGCTTGCAGATTTGCTCAGCTTGATTTAGGGCGGTTTATAAGTTGAGAGATAGGAAAGGGTTATAATAACTTATTGGTTTAGCCAGCTATATCTATTTGCTTTCCGATGATTTGGGGTTTACTCTCGACCTAAGATGTTTCGGATGTTTATGGCAACCGCCCCCCGAACCAGCAACATAACGCTCCCAACTGCGATTTCATGAGGCATCATTACAGAGTTGCATTCGGGTATTCATAACTGAGCGTCTCGATAATCGAAACGAACAATGGGAAAATGTTTTGCTCCGCAGCGACTTCCAAAACGACCTTCTGTGTAGTTATTGCGTATGAATCCCCCGCGAAGTTTTCGAGAAGGCGGTGGGAATATTAAGCGTTTCCAATACTGTAGAATATTAATTTATAGATATTGCCTTTCTTCAAAATTCACTCCTTTAATTGGTTGACTGAGAATGAGTCCCAGTAGAAGAGGGTAAAGTAGAAGCTACGACTGTAATAAAAATTACTGACGGTGTGTGAAAAACCTGCTTAACTGTTATGGGCCGCGCTTGGCTGCAAACTACCCAAGGAGATAAATAACGGCTTTACACGGCTCCTCGTCATGGGATTGATTCTGAAGTCGAAAATTATGTTCCAAAACGACAAAGAATAAGTCCACGCTTTATAGTTTTGTCCAGTTTAAGTGAATGAGCTTTTGCAACTAAATTTTTATTTCTCGTCGAGCCATAAAAATAGACTATTCCTTAGTCATAATCAAATAAAGCGACCGGTAATGTACAACGTACTACTATAATTCTGTAACAAATGTAGAAATCTCTGACAATTATAATAGTAATGTTCACAGTAAAGCCGTTCATTACCCCAATTGCAAAATTAGATTTAATCATATCTGAGTAATAACAATAATTGGAGGATTAGAAAGTTTGTAGCAGTGAGTAATCAAAATTCTTAAACCGTGTTAGCTAATACACGGTACCAATGGAACTGTTAACTTCCACATTTTCAAAGTTAGAAACTAAATTACTAATGCAAAAATAATACTTCAGCATTTCTGATCTGAACGAGAATGTTTATTCTGTAGCATTTTTAAGTTTAAAAAAATAAAAATGCATGTAACCAAAGTAATTACCCTGCATTTCCTTTAGAAAAAAATACAGCTGTATATTTTTGCTATTTTTATACAGTAAATTATCGTTGATTACTAGAGAACATTGACATTTCAAAAAGAGTGCTTTTCAGACAACTAGTCAATGGACCAAGATTGTTTAATTATGCATGTATAGCTGTTTTCAACAGATTGTAGTAGTTTATTTTAAAGGGCCATAGAAGGGAAGAAAATGATAAATATTCTAAATATATATTCTAATAGTTCTAATAATAAATTATAAGATTAAACTATTCAAATATGAAATTGCCAGTACAAAATTACAGAACGCATAATAAAAACCGAAGTCAATTAGAGCATTACGTGTTTAAGCGTTTTCGTCTCCCAGCATTTTGAGCTAGTACGCCTCTGTGCATCACTAAATAATTTGTGAATGCCAACTAGCCTGCTTCGTATAACATTAAAAGAATATAATTTTAAACAAACAGTTGTGTCCCGTTTTATTTACTTTTCCTTATCTCCAGTGTCCAGTATACCGGTCCCGTCGCCGAGTTTTGAATAAACCTTGTCTACACGCAACGTGATTTACAACGCATTTAGAGAATTCCAGTTGCTACATGTCGATTAAAAATTTCCCGTGTTCTAATTAGCTGAAACCGATCCGTGTGACCGGACGTACTCCAGACGCTGCGTTGCTTCATGACGCCTTTAGAAAACTCCAGTTGGGAGACATTTCCCGAGATATTTTCTCTGCTAGCGTTTCATTTCAAAATCGTAGACGCCGTTGTGCATTCAAAATGTTCCATGTTGCAAGAGCGACAGGGCGCGTCGAGGAATAAGAAGAGCTAGCGAAAAGTAGTGCTACAAACAAATGTGTAGCGGGGCATAGGCGCCTGAGCTTCACTGCGATGAATAAAATTTATCTGTCGAGAGCTGATACAGTTAAGACGCCCTTCTGTACGGGCGCCGCCTCGGGCGCTTACGAGTGTCCGAGGTGGCTCCTAAGTGTAAGTGGTAGCAAAATTTTGCGAAAGTTTGCGCAAGTCGCATTGCAGTGCCGGACTTGTACGCGAAGATGATGATTGGTTTTCGAGGAAACAAAGGGTTTGATTTAGTGTTCGCTAAATTACTCAGGTCGCGGATTTAAACTAGTGGGCTAATCTATACACCCGGGGTTTAACGATATTTTGCGTTTGTGGCGTGAGCCTTGAATTGCCAACGCGGAGGGTGGTTCACCTCTTGCGCTTACATCTTGCATATTAAGATGTAGAGTCGATCTACAACGAAAGTCCAAAGCTGAATTTGGGTGGCTTTAACTCCTTGCCGCATCCCCTCTTATGGTAATTTGTCTGTAATTACATACTAAAACGGCTGTCAAAGTGTAAATATACCCAATAATGTACTTAAATTAAGAGGCGTTCACTTAATTAGCACTACCTTGGTTTAACGTTATTGCATGTGGTGGTCTTCTTTGAACTTTGTAGAGGTCCTTGCGCTGCTATATATATATTCTATATATGTGACCTATGTATTATTTTTGTCGACGTTTAATAATATTTGTTTAGTTTCTTCGGAGGTAGGTCGATATAGCAAAGTCGAGGTTTGTTGTTTTGATGTGGACAATCGAGTCTACTACTACTACACTTTTTAGTCTAGCTCTCTTCTCGCTATTTACAGGGGGCCCTCGGTATTTGATATGGTTTTGTTAGGTCTTACATTTTATAAATTGATTGATGTGTTAAGAATTTATAACATTTTCTATTCTCAGTTTGGAACTCTACTCATTTAAGAGCTCAATAAATCTCTTTTGTAAACTAACATTTAGGTTTCTTCGAGTAAAAGTGGCAGGTATTTCAGCAGTAAGAGATTTAAGTTGGGTTCGATTATTAAGTGGACGATTGTTAAGAGATTGTAAAGGAGAGTTAAGTTGAGTAGCTAAAGCAATTATTTTTTTAGTTGACAAAGGGTTAACCTACACGTAATTATTTTGTACATACATAATCCGGTCCTCTTCTGCCTTTCGGTGTCGAGGGGTAATTATATTGTACTAAACCAAATCTGTATCGGCGTGAGCGAAGTAGATCATCCTGTTAAGGACTGCGTTTGACAGTGGCGCGTTAATATTGCATCATATTTTTTACTGTCCAAAGACAGAACCGGACCTTTTGAGTAAAATAAACCAGACCCTCCCGCGGGGTAGCTGCGGACGGTTGGGGAAGGGGGGCTTTACTACCGTTTCCTTCCAACGCAAGCCAGCATGTGGTAGGTGCGGTTTGGTGTTGTAAGATCATGTTTATACTGTAACAAAGGCACATGTATTAAAGAAAAATAACCCCGATGTTTTTCTTATCTAAAACCTTTCTTATTCTGTCGGTTACTTCGGCGATGACAAGAAGGCAGGCGTAATTAATGGGTTGAGGTTTAACCAGGGTCCGCTATGGTGCAATAAGAAAAGTCGAACAGTTGATCCCCTCCAACAAAGATTCTTTGCCCAGACTACAGACAGAAGGCGTTTACTAGCTCCAATATGCTTATGGCAAATCTTACATCGGACAAACGGGAAGAAGCATCAAATGTCGAATAAAAGAACACCAGAGCCACATACGACTTCCAAACACCCAAAAATCAACCATCGTAGAACACTTATTAGGACCAGGAGACCACAGAATAAATTACGACTCCGTACACATACTAGCCAGGACTAAAAAATACTTGTCTCGTGTTATTCGGGAATCCCTAGAAATTATTAAAAATCCAAACAATTTCAATTGAGAAGACGACTATTGGCTTAGTAACACATGGAAGGTAGCTCGGCAAAACCAATCCGTCCATAAACAGGTTTCATGTGAGCAACCAAGCGAAAAAACGAGAAGTCCCAAGATCTACATGAGCAGCCAACTGTAACGATTCCTCGGTATATAACCAGGAGCAAAAGGCACCAACATTAGTATTTAGAAAACTTCTGAAGAATATGACAGCATGAGCAGCGAAACGTCGAGTTCAAATCGACGACCACGGCATAACTCGGAATAACCTACCAAATAGCGAAAGCGTCCCGAGCAGGTGGGCTGCAGCTAAATCAAGCGCGAGCATCTAATTTTTAAATTTCGACTAATTGTAACGCCCCGTTTCAAAAGCGCGCTAATGCATTTGGCACCTTATTTTTGACTGGCTTATATCTAATTATTGTAGCAAAAGAATTCAAGTTTATCGCAGCAAGCGTTAGTGCTAAGGGATAAACACCTGTAGTTTTCTTGTCGCAGCTTGTTTGTCGCATTTCGATTCGAGTAGGCCGCTGAAACAGCAGAATAGCTGGAAGAATATTCATTTTTCGAGAAACACGCTGTCGCGGATGTTAATTGTTGGGCTAAACTGAAGCCGTTTTTGTTGCTTAACAAGCGAAGCCGCTAGGCGTTGTTTTTTGTAGGTGCGCATTCAGCTTAGATAAGGAAGCTCATCCATTTTTATTCTTTGCTTACTGATCTTTATATTTAAGCTGGATTCTTTTGCGCCTCCAATAATTGAAACCTCTCTGGTGCCGTTTTCTTTGGAATTAGGCCGACAAATGCATACATCTGTCGAACGATGTCTTTTGGCCAATAATCGAACTCGCTTTTTTAACTTTTAGCCAATCAAAAACAGCTTGCGTGGATAATTATTGTTATATAAAAACTTATCGATAATACCCCACTTTACTGTCGATAACTTGGAGTATTACGGATAAGTTGTCGTATAACCTTACTCATTAAAATGACGATTCGTTAGTTTTTTAATCGATTCAAGCAATAGCCAAGCAAAATATATTGCGTGCATAGTTCCTTGCTTCGATGATGCTGACCAGATTGCACTCCCGCTGGATTTCTTAGAAAATACGCCATCCAGCAGCTGGTCGTGCAATTTGACCAGCATTATCGGCAAGTCACTATGCACTTAATACATTACTCTTGATAACGCCTTCTGTAAGATTGCTTCTCATAGCTTATTTTTGCTTTCTAATTCCTAATATTTAGCCCCGCTGGTATGGGCTAGTATGGGCTCACACAAAGGCTAGAATTCAGGTAATTCAGTTTCCCGATTTCGCTTCTGTATGCAGCCAGGAATGCCCGATATGTGCTGCTTCCTCTTGTTGTTAACTGTTTTCTGACAGTGTCGACCTTGGGATTCTAAGAATTTAGCAGCCAAATCCGTCAGCGTCTTCATGGATAAATGCAACGCAACAGGTTTTCACTTGCCGATCGATGGACCCCAACATCAAGTTAAATTGTAAATATATGCCAGCTCTGTATTTAATCGACAAAAGCATTCGCCGTAATTATGTCAGTTCCTACTAAGATCTTAGCAATTCAAACTGAACGTGTTTAATAAACCTTTGGCTCAATCTTTTAAGACGCTAATGAGCGAAAATCCATATAATTCAAAATTGCTGAAATAAGCATGTGCATTGTAATTTATGAGCCGCACCTTAGGTGTTGTGCGTTTATGGCAATAGCGATAGCACAGGTGTTGTCCTGAAGTTGTAAATTAAGCTATAATTAGCAATTTGTGGATTGAATATTTGGAATTTAATTCCTAGTTATGATTTATTAATTCATTTCATAGGCAATAGTCCTACAACTTTAGTTGTTACATGGCCTAAGGGCTAATTCAAATGATTCATGTATTGCTGCGATATTTGGGTTTAAATAAATTTCCTATTGCTATTATGTGTTTGTGTGTTCTTCTGGAACCCCTCTAGCTGAACGAGTAATCTAGGTATGCAGTGGGACACCAAAGGTAGGTGGAGTATAATTAATTAGCTAGTTTTGTTTTTATATGCTGTGAGTAACGACAAGACGCTCAATTTGTGTTAATCCTTCTGTTCAATTTATAAGCCCGAAGAATTTCTTAGCCTAGTCCTTACACTACGCCATATTCTGCCGAGAGTTAAAACAGCTAGCTGAGGCCTTGTCAACCCTTCGTTTAAGGGCGGTACACAATCACGTTAAGAATACAGCGACAACAAACAAGAAAAAGTCTCTTGGGATTATTTAAGTGGCAAGAATACATTTCGTTATTTACCATTGGAAAAAGTGACAATTGATTGACAGTTTTTAGAAGTATCATTAAAACGAGTCGTAATATTTTCCGTGTCATCTCATTTGGGAAATAGTCTGATCGAATATATCTAGGTCTAATTATTTTGCAGATAAAATTTTAACCAAATTTTTTTGCTTATAGGTAATCTTTCTCCGCAAATGTAATGACAAAATCTCTGGCTGTCGCTTGAGATTTTGATCATGTCATTTGCCTAGAAAGCAGGTCTGAAAAATAGAAAGACTCGGCCTATTCTAAGGCACCTACTGATCTTATAACGTAATATACTAATATATTATTATGTCACGTTTTTTCCGGACTAGGAAGAAAAGTTATTCGTGTACTTTAATGGCTTTGGAATGCTGCTAGGTGTATGTAACGTAATATAATTAATAGACTGTAATTGCAGCATACTGACAATTGTACTAAAACAACTGCAAAATCATTAGCAACTGCTGCAGCGTTCTGATTTTTTTTTAATACATTTATTTTCAGCCTGTTCCATCATTACAATAAATGATACCACACGCTTTGGAAATTACATCACTTAATGGTATTGCATTATCTTACAATTAATATTATTTACTTATTATTTATACTAAGTCATAATTTTCTAACTCTATAATTCTCTTATAACAGTGTAACTTAAATATGTTTTGTTATATGTTAATGTTATCTATTAATAGCAATATTTACATCATAACAATTCAAAATCTATACCTTCAATAAACTGTACTACTGAATTAAAAGTAGATACAGACGTACTGCTTGAGCCTGTAAACTCTCTAGCGAACGAACTGGAACGTTTTAAATGAAATTTCGGCAGTATAAACGCTCTTAAATTTGTTTATTTTAGTAGCGCTATTTCGGTTATTCCCGTTACTCTTTGGTGTTTAGTAACGACGTAAACATACGGGAATCATGCATTTTGCGGCCCGAAAACACGTTGAGTGTGATCTTTTGCAAAGGAGGAAGCTTCTTGAAGAATGCAATGAGGCTTTTGAAGAATGTGAGAACGCCTTAGCCTCTGAGCACTTCTTCTAAGCCTCCGAGTCTACCATAGACACTTTGACGACGCGTGATGTATAATTTCCAAAACCGCTTTTCTTGCACAAGCATTTTGCTTTTTTTCCTATTCATAATTATGGGCCCATCGTTGTATGCCATATGTATACGTTAACTGCGTAACATATGAAATCCCATGCTAAATTACTAATGCTAAAATATTGACTCTCCTAATAATCCTAGATATAAAGTGTAACTACAGTTTTAGGGGTCGGTTTAGTCTGTTCAATTCAATTATTATCTTAATTTTCAAGTTTTCCTCTGCTAATTCCCGCAAAAAGCCCGTCGATAATTTAAAACTACCTGCTAAAACGCCGCCCGATCTTAAAAACAGCCCTCCGTCTGTAAATTGGCTTTGGACTCCTTCCGATTCTGTGCTAAATTTTGAAGTATCATATTCAGTGGTTGGTTTCGACTAAAGCCTATAATAATAAGAATGCAAATAAAACAATAGGATATTTTCTAACAACTCAAAGAACAAAAATAGTTATTTAGACCACAAGTGTTAGAAATGTAACTTTTTTTCACAAGTGTGGAGGGTTATTAAACGAGGCGCAGCCGAGTTTAATATTCCACACGCGTGAAAAATAAGCACGCTAACACGAGTTGTCTATAAGGTTTTTTAAAATTTCATTAAATATTCAAATCCAAGCCTATTTTGTATAGAATTGTATTTGCCTTCATTTTAGTCAAGTGCGTTGATCAGTTCTGGTAACTAAGGAAACATCTATTGGTAACTAAGGAAACGTCCAATTAGAATCGTTCATTCCTACATTAAAAGCAAAGTGTCACTTTTTTTCACTGTGTGAAAAAAGTGGCACTTCACACACCGAAATTAATTAAAAAAGCCTACTTTTTTAAATGAAATTTAGAAAACTATATATTACAACAATAGTATATTATGATAATAGTGTATAAGTAAGCCTTTAAAGCACGTGCGACGAGTTTAAGAGCACGACGGAAAGCGGATTGCTTTTAATGTCGCTAGTGCTTTAATGACACTTACACATGTGTATCATACGCTGTTTTTTTACGATCGTAACAGAATTATAAAAATCTGGTGTGATACACGCACACAACTTCCTTTTACAGTGATCTTATAATTTTAAATTTTTAAGCATTTGTCAAAAATTTTCAAAAATTACAAATTTTACAAAAATGGTACAAAATAGAGTGTTAGTTCAAGAGACAAATTTTCTCTAGAATTTTAAGCTGAATTCAAAAATGTAATAATATACCGGGTGTTCTATTTAAAATAGGAGTTAATAAAAAAAATCGAAAAAAAATCAAAAGAAACCCATTTTAAAAGTATTCAACTGGAAAATCACCTATCTCACATCAATACACATTCAAAATGTAATAAAAATGTAAAGTTTAAAAAAATCGTTAGAGCCGTTTTTGAAGAAATCGAAAAAAACTGAAAAATCTCAAGATTAAACACCTACTTCCGGTTATGCGATTTTCTTCAAAAGCTTGCTGTCTCATCTACATGGTACACAAAACTTACATATGAAGTTTCAACGTCATACCTCTTTTCGTTTTTGAGATATTCTGTTCACAGACAGACACACAGACAGACAGACAGACACACACACAGAAAGACAGACAGACACACAGACTAATGAAAAAAATACGTTTTTTGGGTTCAGGGGACTCTAAAACGTGAAGATCTGTTGAAAACTCAATTTCGAATTTTTGGGGTGAATCCAATACTTCCTTTATCGTAAAAGGAAGTAAAAACCTAGTTCGGTGACCCTTTTTCCATCATATTATGTTAGATATTCTAGGTTATGTTGACATTCAATTTTGTGGCAAAGCGTGTTTTAATATAGTATTAAAGCACGCCACCAATGGCAACGTGCTAAAAAGACCTAATTCGGGCGCTAATATTAAGAGTGCTACAAACGTCACTTTTGACACTAGAAACTGTGCAAAAAGTTGTCATTTTGACACGATCGTAGAAAAAAGTAATACTTTGATTGCCTTCTCTGTTTCATTTTTCGTATTATTGTTATAGAACTACTGGAAATTGTATGTTTAGGATTTGATTGCAGTCAATGTGGCTTATTTGAATTTGAAATGTTCAAATGCTTCCAGGACATTCTGGAATAATGCAAAACATTCTTGCATGTCGTCATTAACTGGTATATTGTTACGGTCCGAATGTGTTACCACGTATTTACGCTCTTTGTTGTTGTAGATCCGGCAACTTCGACCTGTATTTCAGGTCGCCTAAATAGTCTTTAGTGTCTTTCGAATTTGAGATCGGCATTCCTTAATATCGACAACTTACAGTACGCAGCTTTAGTGCGAGGCTATTTACCGGTCTTCATTTTCTTTTAGGAAAATTTAAAGTTTCTTGATTTTGTTTTCTTGGACAACGCATTTTTTGGTGGCGCTTTACGAGAGGATTTACTTCCTTAGTCGTCGATTCTAAGGCAGATTTGGTTGTATTGGTGAATTGGTGCACTCATCTGATTACTTCAGGGTGTACTGCCATTTTGGAAGTAAAATATCTGTAGGTTGCCGGCAGTCTACGGTAAAATTTCGTTTATATCTGCTTTCACTTGATCTAATGCGGAGTCGAAGTTATTTTCGGGCCTTTTTTTCTCGTTTTCTTTTTTCTTATGTTATATTTCTGCTCTGACATTTCTGAGTAGGTCGCGAGATTTCCAAGCTACCCGCATGAAAACCCATAGTTGCGTGAAATAGCTTAACGTTGTTGTTCTGCTTGCCTATTGGATTGCAGATTTGACGCTGAGATAGTTAACCGTTCCAATTTTTTATACACCTCACAACTTCCCGATACGATTGAAATTCAGAGTTTATTGAATAGCACTTGTCATGGAAATTACACATTACACATTTTAAATTTTAATCTTAATATGAAAGCTGCCTTATACTGTAACGTTGGTTCAAACCTCAGTTCACTTCACATTTTTATGTGGAATTGCTTAAAACTGTAAATGTAAATGAGTTTGACTTCCCATCACATTATTGAGGTTGTGTTGTCGATTTGCATACTTCTTAGTTTGGCATCAATCTGAACCCTCTCCCATATCCCCAAGAGCTTCGTTCGGTATATTTATTTGATGTTAGCAGCTGTCGTCTTTCTTGGGTCTTTACTATCACTTTGTTACCTGTGTTAGCTGTTACTTTACGTCTCAGCAATGCTACTCCGTAGGGTTGCTGTATGGAGCGTGCCACGGTAAGTTGTTAAACCTGGTCCTCATAGCTATTGGTCTAAAACAACTAGATACATTTTTTACGCATTATTTTATGTCCCTAACCCCTCTCCAAAATTCTGTTTGAGTTATTCGTTTATAGTAATTAATGTATTAAGAGGGGTAACCCAGTCTTAACATTCGAGCATATTTTTACCACTCGAGCAGCGAAGCAAGAGTGGTAATTTATGTGAGAAATGTAAGACGGTTTCCCCTCGAAATGAGTTCATTAGTTTATTTTGAATCCACAGTTTTAGAATAAATTAAAGTATATGTCCGTTTGCAGTTTTGAAGACAAACCCACTGTACCGCGTCAGTTTATATTATTGTTGGTTGTGTTATTGATAAAGATATCAAGTTTTCTTGATTTTTAGCTTAGTAATAATGTCTTCCTTCAAACGATGATATGTTTTATATGCTGTTTTTCTATTACTTTTATTACTTCCTTTTACTACTATAAAGGAAGTATTGGATTCACCCCAAAAATTCGAAATTGAGTTTTCAACAGATCTTCACGTTTTAGAGTCCCCTGATCCCAAAAAACATATTTTTTTTCATTGGTCTGTGTGTCTGTCTGTCTGTGTGTCTGTGTGTCTGTCTGTCTGTCTGTGAACAGAATATATCAAAAACGAAAAGAGGTATGGCATTGAAACTTCATATATAAGTTTTGTGTACTATGTAGATGAGACAGTAAGCTTTTGAAGAAAATCGTATAACCGGAAGTAGGTGTTTACTCTTGTAATTTTTCAGTTTTTTTCGATTTTTTTCAAAAACGGCTCTAACGATTTTTTTTAAATTTTACATTTTTCTTACATTTTTAATGTGTATTGATGTGAGATAGGTGATTTTCCAGTTGAATACTTCTAAAGTGGGTTTCTTTTGTTTTTTTTCTATTTTTTTTATTAACTCCTATTTTAAATAAAACACCCGGTATATTATTACATTTTTGAATTCACCTTAAAATTCTAGAGAAAATTTGTCTCTTAAACTAACACTCGATTTTGTACCGTTTTTGTAGAATTTGTAATTTTTGAAAATTTTTAACAAATGGTTAAATTTAAAAATGAAATTTTTGACTAATTATAAGATTACTGTAAAAGGAAGTTGTGTGAGTGTATCACACCAGATTTTTGTTGATTGTGTGATATGAAGCTGTTATGGGATTAATGACACGATGTTGCACCCAATGATATACAGGATATTTTTATTGCAGAATGAATAGTTTGCAAACTATGACTATGATTATTTTTATCAGAACCTACAAATACAGAGGTCGAAAATAACTTCTTCGATAACATCTCAGGAAACACACTAACAACGCTGGGAAATTCATACCGCAGTTCACCAAGTTTAAACTTCTATAATCACTCAGACATTATTTAGAGTGAAAAACTTGCATTTAATTGAATTGTAAGCGTATTATCAATAAGCTCTGGTGTACAATTTTCGAAGACGTTAGAATACCATTTATCCAAAACAGGAGATAGCCTTACCTCCGTTACCTATATCGTTACGATATTAACACCTCGGCAATTGAACTAATCGGGCTGTTCTATCAATCAGCTTCACGGCCTCATTAGACTAATTGATGGGAGACCCGCGCCTTAGTAATTGCTCTTGGGATTAGCTATGCGGTTATTGCAATGGTTTACGGGATACGGATCTAGAGTCGGTTTAATAACTCATATTCTTGTTATAGCAACACCTATACTCCTATCAAAAGTTAAAGCTGCGCTAACGTTGACTGTAATTCTTTTATAATTTTCCATTATTTTCGGTGGCCATCTTGTTCATTTACCAGAATTTTAGTTAATTTTGAAGGCTTTGGTCGTGTTTGTTTTGAAATACTATGAACTGATAACATTTTCCATTGCTATAACAAAAAACTGATTTGTCCATTTATAATGTCTGTAATTATGCTTTAGAAATGTTTTGAATTATTATATCTTTTAACTGTGATTTTCTTGCAGTATGGATATTAACGTGGCCTTTAAAGGAATTTAAATAACAATCAGTAGA
Organism: Agriotes lineatus; assembly: GCA_940337035.1. NCBI lineage: Eukaryota > Metazoa > Arthropoda > Insecta > Coleoptera > Elateridae > Agriotes > Agriotes lineatus. The sequence continues at coordinate 58,138,789 of OW679196.1, forward strand.
GTTTAATATCTTACGTCTTATTTGTTGGCATTTTACAACTGATGATTCTTGTAAAAATCGTTTAGTTCGAGTAAATTAAATTAATATTGATGCAGTTTTATACAAACATTCCTTTATCTAGAATTTTCTCCAATATTTACAGGATTTTCCGGATTGCTTTTCACCATGTATCAGTTGTGCTTCACTTTATCTCAAATTCTATTCTCTCTTTTCAACACTTCTTGTCAATATTGACAAATGGGAATTACATCTGACAAACCTTGTATATCAGCAAAGCCATACATGTTAAAATTAACATATTTTTCTTGACGGAGCCTTGATGTAAATCAGTCAGAATCGTAATCAACATCGCTGGCATACCTTATTTCACAATATGACTGCAATATTCCTGCACCTTGACATGATTTCTTTTAATGGAATGTGCATCGTCGGTCGCTATCTTGGTCAGTATAATTATCTGGAGGTGTGAAGTAGATATCAGTCTCAGCTTCAACACAATTTTATTTTGTAGTTGCAAGACGTCGATGAAATCTCAATCTGAACAATTCAACGTAACTGCTATACTATGTGAATATTATTAACACTGTCCTTGATACGAGACGATAATGTAAAACTGAAATTTGTTCAGTTGAAAATCATCTAAAAACACACTATTTTGCAGAAATTAAATTAATATTCATATTATATGTTTATTTATAAAAATATTTTGGGAAATAATTAGTGAAAGTTGTTAAATTATATTTTACTAAGCCACCGTTGCTGATATTCTAGATCCGTTGTATCTAAATTATTGCAAAATCATTACTAATGCTGTGACACATAGACAGCTTCACGAGCATAGTAAGGTTATATTTTTGGACATCAAATCTTTTTGGAATGAAACGCCATTAAACATTCGCTTGGGTAATATCGATTTTTTTAAATGCTATTGTAAATTTTACCAAATCCTAAAGCTTCAAGATTCTTCTAGATCTTACAACTGAAACTCAAACACTTTACCTTATGATATATGTAACCTGCATTATTGCTTACTATGTATTATAAATTCTGTTCTGTTTGCTTGTTAATGGACAAGGTCTAGGCATGCAGAGTACCAGGTACCTTGGTCTGGACATATAGTCAAAGTCCTACTTAGAATTTTGCCAACATTAAGGAGTTCCAACCCTAGCAAGGGTTCTTTTACATGCTACACATGGTAGTAACATGGGACCCACGGCTTTACATCACTTCCGAATGATGGCATTCTGTAGATGCTTTAATTGTTTTAAATGGCTCATCGAGACCGCAGGAATTATCACTGTGTTCGTAACCTAACATAGGAAGCTTAAATATTTTAAAAACAGTTGTCGTCATTTGACACAACAGTATTTGACACATGTCAAAATTGAATTAATGTCATTTATTAGATTTTCCCTTATTAATTCCTTAGGTTCTGTAAAATGAAAAAAGGTGAAATTCGTGCAGTGATTAATATTTAAGCAAAAAGAATATGACGCCTGTTGATGGCTACAACGACATGGTGCTTACACTGAGTCAGTTTGACCCTTCTTACAGGACGGTCAAAAAGTGGTCAGCAGAGTTTAAGCATTGAAGAGAACCTTGAAGAGGTGCACCTCGATGTGGTGGTGTCGACTGAGAAGTGTTCGTAAAATCTACAACATGATAAAGCTAGACCGACGGTTCACAGTTCGTTTTATAGCAGAAAGCTTGGACACTTCATACGGTACTGCACAACATATAATTACTACGACTTTGAAATTTCATAAATTCAAGGTGGGTTCCAAGAATGCTTACTGAGGATCAGTCAGATTTGAATACGCAACAGCAACTTTGAAGATTATTTTATCAGATCAAGGACAATTTTATGCCGACTTTGTGATAGTAGGTGAAACTTATGTCCATGACTTCGACCCAGAATCTAAAATGTAAAGTATAGAATGGCGTCATCCGGGTTCTCGACCACCAACGAAGTTTTGGGTGCAAACATTTGCAGGTAACGTAATCGCATCTGCTTTTGGGGTGCCGAAGGGGAAATAGGTACCTACACAATAACAGAGCAATATTATCCTAAACTTCTATCAAAATTGTGCGATACAATTCGTAACAAAGACATGGGAAATTGATCGAGGTGTGACGTTCAACAAGACACGGAAGCTTTGTTGAGTATCATTTAGAAAATTGTATTGCTGTTCAGGGAAGTTACGTTGAAAAATTCATTTTATGAGAGAGATTAAATAATATTTCTATTATTAGAATTTTTTCTATTAATAATTCACCGCTTTCGGCCAATCACAAAACCAGTAATCCATAATTCGCTGTAATTTGGCCCATTAACGACGTTCTATTTGAAATCGCCCGTAATCACCCGCCATCTTCCGCAATCTACGACTGTCTGATATTCTGAACTGCATAGTTAACAGTTGAATCTAGTGGTGTAGTCATTTTGTTTGTTGACGTTTTCCAACATAATCGCATCTACTTTTTGAATTATCTGCCGATTTCAATCGTCGTTGCTTAGTAAATTGCTAATAGGAGTAGATAAAGCATAGTATTATTTTCGCGATTACGATCATAATGCACGCTGGAATATTGGCTATCGTAATTGGCCCTACAATAATATATTATTGCTTCAAGTGTTTTGTTTGTTTCTTTATATGTTCTCTGCGAACACTTGTATCATCTCTAATCATTGGCTAATATCTGTACTACTAGGGATTTTAAATTTAGAAAAGTGGAAGCTTTATTATTGATCTGCATGGTTAAGTTATAAGTTTTTTTTGACACTTTGAGCCAAAAGTAAAATTTGTTGTCGCTTATTAACAGATTTTCTATTAACAAAAATAAATATTTGGCTCCCTTGGTGGTTTCCAATGACAGCAGGGAGAACATAATATATTTGCTCCCATAGTTATTATAGAGGGAAGACAATGTGATTAATAATGAACCAACCAACATCCTCCTCTTTATATTTAGATATTTTTTAATGCGGGTGAATGAGGGAATGATACACTTTCCTCCCTAGTAAGACAAAAGATGGAAAAATCCTTTTTTCTTCATATGAATAGTTTTAAAACATCTCTTAAATTCGTATTTAATTTGCACGGAATTCTAACATAGCACATATATATTAAGTAATACATAATATATGTCGTTGAAATAATTGTCAAATACAAGGAAGACGAATAGTAGTACATTATACACCAATGGAGGAAAAAAATGATTTTACTCAGTTGTTATTAGAAATCTGCATCTTTCCCTAAGGAAACAGGACCTGAAAGAAAAACTTGCTATATATCATCTTCCAATGATTAGTATCATCAGATTTCTTAATAAAAATAACAATCCAATACCAATACGCGCAATGCGCCTTACAGCAAATGAGAGAACGAATAAATTCTGCAAAATTAATATTATCTATCTCACATTAGTCAAGGCTGAACCAAGAAGAACATCTGGAAATACACCACAGTGCCATAGATGCCAACGCTATGGCCATACTAAGAATTGCTGCCGATTACAACTAAGGTGCGTGAAGTGCCTGGGTTATCATTTATAAACTGCCAGCCATAAAAGCAAAAATAATACACTAAGCTGTGTCAACTGTGCAAAGAATCACCCAGCCAACTTCATAAGCAGCAAATATATATCTGGAATCTAAGTTTAGAAAAAGTACAGAATTATTTCCTTCGGTAACAACAATCAAGCAGTCCTTAAAAACAACACTACCAACTTCTCTCATCTTACCAAATTTACAGGGGCAACTTATTGCAGTCAACCTTGGAACTCGATAAATAGCAGATCTCATGATATTGAGTCGCTATCCAACACTACTCTAACATCAATCCTCAGTTTAATTTAGTCTCTCCTAGAGCAAATTAAACAGTTCATGTTAACAAACTTTTTATTTTTGCTTCTTAATGGATCATAACTGTAATAAAGCTATCAGTCACATAAAGGTCCTAAACTGAAATGCAAATGGCATTAAATCCCAGCAAACGATTTTTATTACAGCATTTGTTGCACGACATAACATAGACATGCATCACCGAGGCACACTTAACATCAAACGATCATTTTAAAGTGTCATGCTATCATTGCGATCGTGCAGATAGAAAAGCAAGATATGTCTCTGGAAGAGCAGCTATTCTTGTCAGGAAAAAAATTATTTACCATAAACTGCCAAACATTAACACCATTAATCTTGAAATGATTGCAGTCAAGGGTAAAACACCTGAAGGTAACTATGTTAAAATAATAAGCGGTTATCAACAACCAAACAAGCAACTTCTTGAATCTGAGTTTGATACAATATTTAATCCAGAGAAACCCCTATGCTGATTGCTGATCTAAATTCAAAATATAGAATATGGAGCTGCAGAAGAAACAACCCATCTAGTATAAAACTTAATGGCTTCTCAGATACACACGTTCTTCAAATTATAGTCCCAGAAGAACCAACATACTTTCTATATCAGAGAGACCACGAACCAGAAATACTGGAGACAGTAGTACAAAATAATGCCCAAGTGCAGATTTTTGAGAAATGATACACCGAAATCGACTCCGATCATTTGCCTCTAGTAATATTATTCATAACCATTCTTTCTATGGCTACAAAACCATGGACAAAAGTCTCAAATATCTCAATGGCTAAAACCTACAGAAGAAAGACGAGACAGC